>VZRL01000811.1:292540-479864 GCA_013397895.1 Origma solitaria | reverse complement strand
AAGAAATGATATCTCTGTTATTTTAATCACTGACTGAAGGCATTTGCAGTGCTGGGTTGTCCCTCCCTGGTGTAGGACAACATGATGAATGATGCTTTTCTGAGCAGGAAACAGTGGAGGAGACACTCTGCCGGTATCGATGCATCACTGGTGTAGCCCTGCAGCTGCAGTTCCTGAATATTTTGGGACAGATACTCTTGAATCATAAAGTTATCTTGCTCCTCCAGGGCGATGCCTTTACAGGGGCATCACCCACAGATAAGAGGACTTTATTCCGCAGCTAAACCGTCCTATTTATAGATGAGGCTTGATCCCAGGCTGCAGATACCACTTCACATCTGAGCTGGGCATGTGTGAGTCAGGCTCCCTCGAGTTAATTTTTCCCTTCAGGGAGAAAATCGCAGAGGATTCCTGAAAAGAAATCCCATTCCTCACCATGAGGTGACAGGGATGAGAAAGAGAATTGTGGGTAAACTCTACTATCTTGAATTTACATGAGCTTAATTTTCACCTCCCCACCCCAAGCTGACTGGATAAAAACACCTGTCAAAGGCAGAGGGATGACATTTTGGGTTAAAAGGTGTCACACATCACTGAGTTCAGCACTCCCAAGGGTTATGTGTGAGGTGGGATGAGTTAAGAGATGAAGCTGAGCACAATATCAGGATCAGAAGTAAAACAGCGTTTCTTCAAAAGGTGCCAACCACCCCGTCCTTGCCGTGTTTCAGTGTGGAAGCAGCACCTGGATGGGCTGGAGGGATGCCAGGGACATCAGGGGAGTCCCCTGTCGAGGACCAAAGCATGGCACAGAGACAGGCTTCCTCTTTTCTATATCTTTATCCTTTTTGTTTGACAATAACCTTTTTAATCTGTGCTTGGGACAGAACAATAATGATGCTTAATTTAGTAATATTAATACAGTTATTTTCTAGTAATAATACTGAAACAACAGCAATAATAATAAGAATAACAACAGCAACAGGCTTCAATGTTTGTGAGAAAATAGGAGGTCCTAAACCATAATTTCCACTTACAAGAAAATTAATTATTTTTTCTTTTTCTTTTTTTTTTTTTCAATTTCTAGAGAGCCTGCTATTAGAAATTCCAGTCCATTTCGCTGTTTTGAGAAGGTGCAGTGGTTGTGTGATTGTCTCACAGCTGTCCAGTGCTCACCTCTTCTTCTGGGTGCAAACAGTTACCTTTACCAGAGAGAACATCATGGAATTGGTGGCACTGGTATATTGAAAATACATTTTTTTTTCTTTAAAAAAAATTAATACAAGCACAGAAATGGAGCTGTGCATAACCTGTGTTTCATCTCTCTGTTCCTTGCTGGCCAGGGACTTCAGCCTGTCAAAAAGCCTAAACACATCCCAGCATGGGGAGCTGGATAATGTAATTGCAACTCCCAACAACACTGTCAGGAAGCCTGGAAATGCCTCTTTCTGGGTTCCTTGTTTGCAACAACATCTCATCATCCAGTTTGTTTTTTTTTCCAGGTGACATGAGGTGAAGCTGCTGGAAAAAAAAAAAAAAAGTTTATCGAAGGTAGAATAAACTGGCAATGTTTTTATTCAATCAGATGATCTTTCCCCATTTGTCCCTTCTCTTCCTTTTCCTTTCCTCTCTTCCCTCCCTTCTTTCTTCCCTGCTCTTCTCCAAGGCTGGTATGGGTAAAGGTTGGCCACCCACTAAGGTCAGTCATCCACTGGTGAGCACCAAAAGAACAAAACCTTACAGGGGAAGCAATTTGGGGCAGGAACTGTTTATTCAGTGTCTCCCATCCAGGATGTCACACAGAGAGGCCCTGACCTGGTTGAGACTGTCATGAGTAATATATAAATCAGTATTAATCATCGTGAGCAGCAGCCACCTTGGGATGAGAAAATGATTCATTACTCCAATCTGCTGAATTATTCACTCTTCTGGTGCAAAAATGGCATGAAATATGAGCTCTGAGGATGTGGAGGCTTTTATCATGATAGGGATTTTATTCTGGTACGAGAGGTAAACTACAGCTGCCTTAAAAAAAAAAATTCTATCAGAAACTTGTGATGAAAAATGTGGGAGTATTTTTGTCGAATAACGCATTTTATTAAAAATATCACTTCTTTTGTCTACAACTTTTTTTTTGCATTCTAACACAGAAACAGCTTGTTTAAATCTTCACCATCCAAAATTATACTCATCACCATACTACATAAAAAGAACTAAAAATATTTTAAAAGTTGAAATTTCAGTTTTATAAAGGATGAGTTGCTTGGGTTTTTTTCAAAAAGAGGAATAAATATTTACTGAAAATAAAAGATTCTCTCTAAAATGAGGCGTTTTTCAATTGACTAGATGAGCTTCTGGGAATAAGGGATTCTTTAAAGGAATTGAGTAATTATGTGACTGGGAAAATTCAGGAGAAATTCCATCAGGTGTGTATCAGGGAACACATGGGTGAAAGTTAATATCTCCTGCACTGGTCTCCAAACAAAATTTCTGCAGAAAACTCTCATTTGTCCAGAAAATTAAACTGCACCCAATATTATGACCTGGCCACCTTCCCCCAAAGAGGCCAGTGAGAACATGAAGCACAGAAATATATTTTGAGTTAATTCTTTTTGAAAATAAATTTTAATCTAAATTTCCCTTTCAGTGTGCCACTGTGGATCTTCTGAAGCATTCTGACAACACCTTAATTTCTGGACTGATTCTTTGCCCTGATCCTGTTATTCTGTTTTTTGGTGGTGGTGATTGTACCTTCATGTGTCCTGTGGAGCAAAAAAAAAAAAAAGTAGAGAGTTTCACAGAGCGAGGTGTGTAATTTAATGCAAATCATAGAGACAATCTCGTTTTGAGAGATCAAAACAAACATTGTGAATCCCTTTTCTCTGCCAGTTCCCTTTTCAATAGCTGGAGCAGTGGCAGAAATGACAGCTACCAATGCTATCAGCTCTTTTATCTCATGCAGAGAGGTTACTTGAGCTCTGAAGACAGATTTATTTTGAGTAAATTATTGCATTTCCATCATCTGAGTCTTGGATCATAATAGTCATAATAATAATTCTGGCGATTTGATATCTATTTCTAATTCTAATATCATCTTTCTTGAGGGCACTTTCAGCTAAACAATATTGGTTTTACTGCCTGTATAGGAAATAAAACCACAGTACACAAAGAGCGACATAAATTAAATAAACCGAACCAATAAAATGCTTTAAAACCTTTACCTCATTGGAAGTATTTAGGGATGTGAATGAATTAGGATATTGGTTTTCCTTTTCCATCCCAGTCTTTCCAAAGACTGCCAGCAGGGGATACACCTTCAAGAATGTTAATGAATGCCAGCCTAATGAGATCCCATTAATATTATTAAATTACCCAGAAAACACTATTCATCACTGTAAACTCATTTAGCAGGGAAAAAACTCACCTGAATTACTGTAGGGTCCTTGGCAGATGCCCAAACCCTGTGAAGAGCAAGGCAAGTTCCTGACAGTCCATTGACACTGGTGCTGCTCTCAGCAGCTCCACAGCACCCCATCCTCACCCTTCGGACCATTTTGTCATGAGGAAAAGTTGCACGGAGAGAGGAGATCCACTTCCAAGATGATGGAAAGGAATGGGAATTTCTTCGCCCTTTCTACTCAGCCAAGTAGGCTCTCCTCCCCTTTTTGCGGCAGGTCCAACCCCACCCAGCAGATCTGTTCCTCCAGATCGCTGCAGGCTGTGGGGTGTGGAGTGAGGACAAGAGCCACCCAGCCTCATCCCTCCGCTGGAGCCCAGATGATGGATGAGCCCGGATCTGGCAGAATGATTAGCATATAACTCATAAAACCCTGTGAACTCACAGAGCAGGGCAGGGAGAGGAATCCACCAGGGAGGAAGACAAACGTTAAATTAAAATCAGGCTGTGTAAGCACGAAGACAAAGTTCACCTTCCAGCCTGGGTGAGCACCCCGGCATCAATCAGCCTGCTATTGGAGCAGAAAGTGTGACAAGAGAGAGAGGGAATGCTGGGGGTTTTAAACGTTCTTGTGTTCTACACAGTTAGCTTTGCAGGAATTGAGTTTCCCACTGTCCTTCCACATGAACTTCCCAGGTAGTTTTTGCTTGAACTTATTCCCCTCTGAGCTAAACCTCTTCTAAAGGGTTTCATAGCTGGAAAGCTGCCTGGTTGAGAAGGATCTGGAGCTGTTGGTTTGCAGCTGGTTGATCACGAGCCCAGGTGTGCCCAGGTAGGCAACAAGACCAAGGCCACCTGGCTTGGATCAGCAGCAGTGTGGCCAGCACGACCAGGGTAGGGATTGTCCCTTTGTGTTGGGCACTGGTGAGGCCACACCTCAAGTCCTGGGGTCAATTTTGGATCCATCACAAGAAGAAAGACATTGAGGGGCTGGAGCATGTCCAGAGAAGTGCACAAGTCTCATGAGGAGCAGCTGAGGGAGCTCAGCCTGGAGTAAAGGAGGCTCAGGGAGACCTCACTCTCTATAATTCCCTGACAAGAGGGTGCAGCCCGTGGGGGTTGATATTTTCTCCCAGGGCACAAGCAACAGGACAAGAGGAAATGACCTCCAGTTGTACCAGAGGATTTAGTTTGGACATTAAGAAAATTTTTTCATGGAAAAGGTTGTCAAGCATTGGAGTAGGCTGCCCAGGGTGCAGTCCCCATGCCTGGAGGGATTTGAGAGCTGTACCAGAGGATATAGTTTGGACATTAAGAAATTTTTTTTTTCATGAAAAGGGTTGTCAAGCGTTGGAATAGGCTGCCCAGGGGAGTGGTGCAGTCCCCATGCCTGGATGGATTTAAAAGCCGTGTAGGCGTGGTATTTGGGGATATGTTTTAGTAGGGGCCTTGGCAGTGCTGGGGGAAAGGTTGGGCTTGATTATGTTAAAGGGTTTTTCAACCTAGATAATTCTATTAACTTTTTGTTGTAGAGAGAAAAGTACATGAAGAAGCTGAGGGAAGCTTGCAGCTTGTGTGTGACTGCCTGTCCATATTCCTGAATTGTAGGATACTTCCCTGAATTCAAGTGTGAAGAGGTAAAATTTGATCTGAAGTTAATTACAGGGAACAAATCTAAAAAAAAATTGCCAAAACTCACTGTGATTTTTCCTCTCTTCCTCATCTGACTTGCCATAAATGACATTGCGGTGGCTAACAATTACTGGAGCAATTGCAGAAGTCACTTTTATGCTCTCACACAGGAATTCCTCTTCCCAATGAATCTTTGTTTCAACAGTGGGATATAGCAGTGAAAAATACAGGTGTTCATTATTAGCACTGGAGTTTATTAGGCACAATTTGATATCTGGGCATAATTTGATTTAGCTTGGCAAGAGTTTAAGAGCCAGCAAGCTGAAAATGCCTGTCCAAGCTCTCCTCATCTCCAGCTTGATAACTAATCATTGCAGACTGGCGATTTTACACTGAAACACATCTGGTGACATATAGAAATGGCGTGTATAATTCATGACAAACCATTTGGTCCGTTTATCTACTTAAAAGTGGCTCACAGAGAGATCACAATTTTCTGAAGAGCAGCACATTTGCCATACGCTGCCTGCCAATAACTCTTGGTGTGTAGAGAGTTCAGGAGCAGTTGGCTGTGAGCATTGAATGTTTTGGCCTATGCCCATTTTGGAACAACTGTGCTGCTTTCATCTCTTCTTGGAAATGAATCCATTCCAAGTCTGGCAGTGTTTAGGTGGGAGACTGCTTGGAAATCCTGGATGCTTTACTAATGAGACAAAGAAAAGCAGGTAAACAACAGAAACCAGATCAGAAACAGAGGACCCAAGCCGTGTTGATGAATGGGAATAGAATAAATCAGAATCCTGTTGCTCCTAATTAATGTTCCAACCCCCAGAATCATTCTGTTCCCAGCCTGATAGACTTTGCATTATATATTGTTATAGGGCAACATTCTGGGTGAAGATTAGCTAGTTAAGGGAAGAAAGTGGCTTAAAATG
Source organism: Origma solitaria (assembly GCA_013397895.1). Classification (NCBI taxonomy): domain Eukaryota; kingdom Metazoa; phylum Chordata; class Aves; order Passeriformes; family Acanthizidae; genus Origma; species Origma solitaria. Next base: position 473,903 of record VZRL01000811.1, on the reverse strand, counting down.
CTAATTTTGGCATTATTTAATAATGTCATAATAATAACAATGATGCTGTAACTTTGGACTGTATAATTCTCTCTGAGATCACGTTAACATAAACCAACTCCTGTGCAGACATTATATGACAGCCCTTAATATTCGTGCTGCTATCAAATACCAATATATGACTCTCTTCCTTTAGTCATCTGAATATCCTCTACCTTTCGTGGCCATCTGGGACATCTCCTGAGTGATGTTTTTAAGCAGTGTTGAAAACTCAGACTGAAAAGTAAATCAAGCATTCCATTCAGCCTCTGCAACAAATAGCAAGCTGAGGAGATCGTACATTTTGAGACAATATCAATTTTTTAAAAGGTTTGCAAGCAAAATGACAGGTGTGGAAACACAGAGTGTCTCAGACCAAAGATGTCCAGGCCAGGAGAAACTCCCTGAGACAAAATGAGAATAAAGATCAATGGGACAGAGAAAAAGGATATTTTCCCTCCTTCCCTTGTCAATTAATAGTAAATTCTTGTCTGGCAGAGTTCTGTGCTTCTTTGGAAGTGTTTTATGCAAATGATCTTGGTTCTGATGTAACCAGGGTGTTCTCATTATCTCTGTAATGACTGAATATCACTAATTAGGTACAATTCATCGACTCATAAAAGCTTTAGAAGAAGAGATAAGAGAATAAGGGTCATTAAGTCATATTTTTGAACACTTTCTTAAATCCTATTGGTTCTTCCTGTATCAAGATCAATAACATATGTTTACTGAAAGCATCCTTCCTGAGAAAGCAAATACATTTGTTCTGAAAACATCAGGAGATGAGATTCTGTCTCCTCCCTGGATAGTTTGTTTCAGTGATTAATCACCATTAATAATGTGTGTCTTTCCTCTAATGTGGATTTTTCTGTCTTTGGTTTTCTGCTTGTGGTATTTGTTTTGCCTTTCTCTGCTAGGTTAAAAAGCTTGAAAAGCCACTATTTCCTCTGGTGCAGGTAGGTCTGTACCACAACCTAGGCACTGCTTTTCTTTTTATTTTTTTTTTTTTTTTAATAAACAGCATGACCTCTTTATGTCTCATTTAATAAGGAAACTTTCTCTTCATCCTAAATTCCAGTGCAGTATTTTCCAGAACCTCCAGTGACCTTTTGAAAAAGATCAGCCACAAAGTGACGCAAATTCAACAATACCAGCTTGACCAACTCTCTCTGTAAATACAGCATTGCTTTTCACTCCCACTCACTTCTCCCTTGGTCACCCAGCCAAAGGCTGCTCTTGCCACAACATTGTGTTGGGAGGTCATGGCGGGTTGCCATCCAGCTCCCAAATCCCTCTTTGCAACCCGTGTGAGCTGGAAAATCGTATCCTGGTTTGTGACATGTAGGATTGTTGTCTGTGGGATTTGGTCGATTTTGTTTCGGATGGTCGGGACAGAGACGAGAGATCTCTTAAGTGAGGTCTTAGAGCATGAGGTTTATTGTGAAAGGGTGTGGCTGTAGGGGACCTGCTGGGAGCTGCCAGACGCAGCTCAGAGCAGGGCAGAGAAGTAAGAGAGAGAAAAGAAAGAAGAATACAGAATACAGAATCCCATGGTTGCCGTTTACAATACAATAAATCATCTCCTGTGCTGAATATTCTGATTTTCACTAACCAATCTACAACAAGCTACAAATCCTACAGCATTTACATATAGCCTATGAGAGTCATTGTATTACCATACGGCGTTATATTGTAAACTCTAAAAACTGCTTTTTGGACCCTCTGCCAAGTTGGCAGGGTCTGCTCTGACCCTTGGAGCTGTCTGCAAGCAGAGGGTATTGTTTAATCAAAAGGGGATTACCTTCAATCGGCCATACCATTGTTTTCCAGTTATTCAGTAACTGGAGTTTGGTATCTCAAAGCTTGTCTTCATTTCAATCTCGCTCATAGTTTCCATATTCTCAGCATCTTTTGCCAGGTAATAATATTTATAAGGCTTTCCTATTTCATCCTCCCCAACAGTGACACAGCCCATGTTCCTTGTTCTTGGCATTTGGCTGGATGAAGCCGCTGGAATGGTCCCAGGATGTCCTATAAGACGTCCCCAGCCCCATGGCACATTGCTGTGGCCAAAACTCCTACTTGACTTCTGCCGTGACTGCCTTTGGAAACGTCTCTGGGATCCCAAGCTGTGTGGAAACTGTCATAAAAAGAGACAATTTCACACTCGTGGGTTGAAGTAGATGTTGTTTATTACAAAAGCCCACGAGGTCCGGAATATCCTGAGGTAAAAAAAAAGAAAACAAAAAGCACAAAAAGAAGGTCCCGGTACGGTAATGAGACTCCCCCGGCTACCGGCTGGCTGCCGAAGAGAGGAGATCCTCAAGGCCGGGTGATGAACTTAAGCTAGCCTCAAGTTCAAAGAAAATTTAAGTATAAGCCCCTGAAAGGGGTAAGAGGCCCAGCACCCGACCCAATCTCTACCTCACTGCTATTCAGCGAGGAGAGACACCAGGCAGCCTGCACAGACCCACGTCTGCTGATGTTGGTGGCAGAGGGACCCAACTCCCAAGGCTGGTCAAATCTGGGTTTTTATAAGGTTTTTGATGGGCTGGTCCGAATTGGTATCTCCGCCTCCCTGCTTGCTGGTGATTGGGAGTACTAATTAAATGAGGTGGACCTCCCCTGCCAATAGATGGCTCGTATCTAGGGGTAGTTTGCAAAGGCGGGAAGGTTCCTCATTAGTATTCCACTTGCAGGGGGCGGAGAGATGCGATTCTTCTATTTTTAGATTGGGTGGTGCAGTGTGCTTTTAGTATTGGGATGGGTGATGGGCTTAGAGATATTAAACACAACATGAAAACCGAGTTTTTAACATGAATACAATTGCCAAGATAAAGGATTTTTAAAGATACATAGATTATGAATTTAGGATTACATGGTTTTAACAATTTCAACACCTTAATACTCTTAAACAGTTTCTTTTTAACTCTACAACTCCTACTTAACAGTTTCTTTTTAACTTTACAACTTTTACTCAACAGTTTCTTTTTGACTTTATAACTTCTACTCTTCTACTGTAACTCCAAACACTACCCCTTTCAAAACATCTTTAACTAAGTTTTTTTCTTTTAACCTTATAATTTATAACTTTATTAAAGTCTTAATTTTCTAATCTTATTTAACAGGTACCATAGTAATGGCTAACTTGCATATGCGAAAAATCACTCATTTTACTTATAACAGAAACTTAACCTTGCCAAGGCTGAAAATCTCAGCAAGCTCTGAGATGTTCTAAAATAGAACAGAAATGTTTATTCAAGACCTCTCCCTCTTATATTGGGCACCACAGTATCAGAAAGATGTGAAGCTGTTAGAGAGTGTCTAAAGGAGGTCTATGAAGACGATGAAGGGCCTGGAGGAGCAGCTGAGGTCACTGATTCAGCCTGGAGGAGACTGAGGGGCGACCTCATTGTGGTCTTCAACATCCTCACAAGGGGAGACACTGATCTCTTCTCTGGCTGCCAGTGACAGGACCCAAAGGAATGGTCTGAAGTTGTGTCAGGAGAGGTTTAGGTTGGATATCAGGAAAAGTTTTCTCACCCAGAGGGTGCTCGGGCACTGGACAGACTCCCTAGAGAATCTGTCACAGCACCAGCCTTCCAGAGCTCAAGAAGTGTTTGGATAATGTTGGCACAGGGTGGGATTGTTGGGGGTGACATGTGCAGGGTCAGGAGTTGGACTTTAATGATCCTTTTTGGTTGTTTCCGGCTCAGGATATTCTATAATGGCATTAGTTGGAGACAGTTAAATTTTTGTCCTTTCACAATCGTGGCTTCTCACAATCTCAAGTTCCTGCCAGTTAGAGATTTTCCCACCTTACTTATTCTTTCTTAAAACCTTGTCGTTTTTCTGTTTGGCCTCTTATCTGGGATTCCTAAGCAAGGAAAGAAATGCCAAATAAAGTAAATAATGAAAAAAGGCACATAAAAAGGCCAAGTGGATGAAAATTTGGGTAATACAATGTGGTGAGACACTGGGCCAGGTCGTCCAGGGAAGCTGGGGATGCCCCATCACAGAAAGGGTTCAGAGACAGATTTGCTGAGGTTTTGGGCAAACTCATAACAAGACCCTGGGTAACAAGTGACAGGACAAGAGGAAATCGCCTCAAGTTGCGCCAGGGGAGGTTCGGGTTGGATATCAGGAAAAATTTCTTCACTGAAGAGGTTGACAAACATTGGAACAGGCTGCCTAGGGAAGTGGTGGAATCACCATCGCTGGAACATTTCAAAAACCATGTGGATGTGGCACTTAGGGACATGGTTTAGTGGTGAAGATAACAGTGTTAGGTTAACAGATGGACTCAATGGTCTTAGAGGTCTTTTTCTAACCCAAACCATTCTCTGATTCTATGAAAAAATACATAAATGCATTTTTTTTCATCTGCATGGAAAAAAAGTCTAATATACATAGAAGTAAGGGAACAAATAGACATAATAAATGCCCACAGACACAAAGATAACAGGGTTATATATAGGTACTTCTACTTGAGGCTTTCACTTTATCAGGAAATTCTAATGGCTTTTTAGTCAAAGTTATCCTGTCTTGGTTGTGGATGCTTGGCTTTGGGCCATCTAATAAATTATTCCTAAAAGACTCTCAATTTTCATTCACAATCTCCTGTCTACACTTGTGTCAATTTCTCTCAAAATTTTTCTCAGCTTTGAGGAATGAGCCCTTTTAGCACACAAAGCACATATTTCGTGTTTGAGGCTGTCCTTTCTATGCTCATAATAAATGTAATCACCACCGGGAAAGTTACACCAAGAAGGGAGATGAAAATGATAAGTCCACAGTGCGGATTTTTTGCAACTTTGGATGAAATTTTCAAGTTTCTAAATCACCTGGAATAAATTATCATAACTCTGTTTCAGGGAGAGGTGCAGAACAGTTAAAATGCCTAAAATTGTATGGGCAAGGCTGGGTTGGTGCTTTGTTCCTTATGTATAACTCATTGATGATAAAGTGAAGTTCAAATTTTAGTGGGTTTTAAGGAAAGCACAACTGAAATGAATTTGTCATGTCTTACAGTTTTGTTTTCTGATGTTTAGGGAATGCTAAAGCATGCAAGAAATCATCAGGAGAGGAAAAGTGAAAATAGAGTGAAACCAAGCTCTGAACAGTGCAAAATATATTTTAAATGCCCAGGCCTCACTGGCTCTAGCTGTGGTCTGCTGTTCAAAAATCTTACCAAAAAGTCAAGCTTGTCACCCATATTTTCAGATATCAGCTGGGGGGTTTGATGTAGGAGTTACTCTCAGAGTGACTTGTTCAGTTTCTCTGCTTGCTGACAGAAAGCTCTGGACAAACTCCCTTGTTTGAATTGACAACATATTCAGCAGTGTATGCAAATGATCCATTATCATGTTATGAATATTTTCCTCAAGGTCATTTGAATGGAATTTATTCATACAGAGTATAAGCAAATTGCAGTGAAGATGAGTTTCCGAAGTCATCTGTGTCTTCCCTCGTTCCCCAAAATTTGATATCTGCATAACACACACCAGTAATCACTGGAAAAACAAGCAACCCGTTGGCTTTCCCAGTGAAAAAATTGATGGCTTTTTCTTTCCTGCAGCTCCAAATGATGTCCTGTCAATATCAACAAATTCGATCATTCCTGATACTGAGCTTTCAGTTGCAGTTGGATAAAGTCATGTTGTTCCTGCAGGGATGGGGCTCTGTTTGGATTGGAGCTGCTCCCGCCGCCTGGAATCTTGCTGTGATGGAGTTATCCCCATCTTATAAACCCAGAAAACTCCCAGAGGCAGAGAAGCCACAGCACGAGTCTTGCTCTGGGCTGGATTTATACTTTAAGCCAACTAAGAATTGTATAATTTGTTAACGCAATGAAGTACGGTTCCTCAATATCTATCCCATACCTCCATGGGGTGATTCATCCCACATAATCTGGGGGGGTCGGGACATAGATTTGGGGAGAGAGGAACATGAATCACCTCTCTAGGTGCTGCTCTTGTTCTGTTGAGTGAGGGAGGAGCCAAGGCCAGCGGATTTAGTGGGTGCCCATTTCTTAGGTAGGTGTGACGAAGCCAAGCCTAATCACAGGTTGTCTGCAGGCAGCTGACACCTCTGTTATTAAAGTGATCCCAGTTCTGGGCATAATTGGTTGTGGACAAAGTGAAGATTCAGTGTTTTATTGTTAGAGCCGATCATTGGTTACTCCTTTAAAATGGAAAAGGCAATTTTAACACCTACAAAAATTCCCATGACTATCTTGCCCCATGGCAGGGCAGCCATTCCTCCCAGTTTTGTGTCTTCTTCAAACTTACCTCCTTTTCACTCCTTGCATTGCTTTCCAGTCTACTGACACACACCTTCTGTTTTATTTATAATTTCCCAAATACAAGCTCTGTCTCAGTGCATTTTCCTTGTCCTGGCAGCCTCCACAGCTCTGGGTGTCATAACTCACCACTGATGAGTTCTAGATTTAATCAGCTGGCACTGCACACTCACGCCTGTCAGTTGTTCCCTTCTCATGACTTTTGAATCTGTTGGCCAATATAAGTGAAATCTGACAGAAGGAAAATAATAAATTCTCACAAACTTGGGTGAAAATGGATGGACTTCCAGGTAAAGAGAGGCAGAATTGCTGGTTACGCTGGGGGAGTGGTCCTGACTATTGCAGACACCAAAGTGTGATTTCCTTCCTGTTTCCTTCTGCTGGGCATTAAGAAAATCTCTTTCTTTCTGAAATCCAATGGTGTTGAATTCAAACTACAATTTTAGCATAATCCTCTAAAGACAGAGCGAAATGGAGTTCCCCAAGAAACCAGGTTTTAATATTTCCCATGTTCATAGGCCCATTTCTCTTCACACAATGTTTCAAGCTTGCTCATTTATGAAATCCACTTTTTCTTCACAGGTAAGAATCAATTGGAAGAGACCTTAAAGATCATCCTCTTCCAACCCACTGGAATCATAACTCTTGACCTGTGGACCACAGAGGCTCTACAGGTAAAGCATTGCCCTCTTCTTTTGTGCCACTGACAACCTAATCCAACATTTATGAGCTTTGTGTTTGAGTCCTTGCTGCTGCTACAAATTCAACTTCATGGTGGCCAACCTGAAGTCCTGGTGGCCATTGATTTGTTCACATACTTCATTCATAGCGGACAGCTCACTTGTCCATTTTTTTACATGTTTTATAGTTTTCTGCTCAATTTCTCACTGTCCGCCTCAACAGACAGACACGCAGCATTTACTTTCATTGTGGTGTTTAACATTTAGGTTTCAGCCGAATTAACTTAGATTTTATCACCCTTAATTGCTTCTCTCAGTTCTTTCCACCCTGGAAGTATATCAGGCTGGGCTATAGGTGGACCAGCGAGTTTTAAAAGCCACTGACTCTGTTCTCCTCTCTTGAAGTCTGTTCAAGGGAAATCTGTCATAAGTTATAGGCATTTTTTAAGAATTTGTGATTGTCGTGGTTTAAGCCCAGCTGGAAATTAAGCAGCCCCTGGCTCAGTGTTCCCTTTCTCCATACCACCCCGGTGGAACGGGGAGAAGAATCAAAGTAAAGCTTGTAGGTTGAGATAAGAACTGCTTAATAACTGAAAATCAAGTAAAATAGTCATAAAGCTGAATGATAATAAAAAGGAAAAAACAAGTGGCACACAATAGAATTGCTCAACACCTGCTGGCTGATGCCAGACCCCCCACCCTTCCTAAACCAAGATCAGTCCCTTCCCAGTAGTTCCCCTCGGTTTATCTGCTGGGCAGGATGTTCTGTGGTGTGGAATATCCTTTTGGCCACTTTGGGTCACCTGTCCCAGTTATGCCCCCTCCCAGTTTATTTTTTGCAAACTGCCTCTGACAGAGCATGAGACAAGCAAAAAATCTTTGACTTTTTAAACAAAACTAAGCAAAAAACCAAAACAAACAAACAAACCCCAACAAAACAAAAAAAAAAAACCAACCCATCAGTGTGTTATCAACACCACTCTCATTCCAGATTCAAAAGACAGCACTGTAACAGCTGCTGAGAAGAAATTAACCCTACCCTGGCTGAAAACAGGACAGAGATCCAGAAATAAATTTTAATGCTTTCAAAAGGAAAAAAAAAATTGCAAGTTGTCCCATGTAGAGAAGGAAAGAACTAATGAATTTTTTTTGGGGGGAAAAAGGTAACTTAATGTAATTTCTTAATACTCAGGCCATAAATCTCAAAAATCAAGGGATGCTTTGAAACAGGCGTGACTTCAGATTTTATAAGTTTTAGACTGGGACTATGTCAACTTCATTCAATGTTTTTGGCTCCTGTAGCTGGGGAAAAGTTTAACTCACAAAGGTTAGGATAAAACAAGAACTCAATTTCCTAAATAAGCAGCATAATTTTTAACTGGTCTTTGTAGCTCATCAGTAGAGTTCAATGCTATGTTCAACTCCTTGTTGACTATAGCTAATTAAGGTGTCTTTTGAGCCCCAAAAATGGAGTTATGTACTTCTTTTGAAGCCAAAACCAGTGTATGGTGTCCCTTGAAGGATTCAAGTCCTTCAAATTCCCCCTGCTCTTGCCGAAAAGGAGGTGAGAGATTTATAGGGCCAACATTTCTCTGCCCTCCCAATGCAGTGAAGAGGCGCTGCCTGGTGTGAACATTCTCATCCTGGAAGAAATGCCTACAACAGGTCATGTAATAGCTTTAAAAAAAAAAAAAATTCTCCACTGGTATGCAGCATTCTGATCTTCTCCAGCTTTGTGATAACAAAGTGCCTGAATGTCCATTTTTTCTGCTTTCTTCATGCAACAGCAACTTCTGTCACCGTATCTGGGGCTTTCTTGAGGAAACCTCCCTCCCTTCCATTTAGCAATATGGAATAATGAGATGTTTTCAGCATCTGTTTTTATTTCCTCACAGGTAAGGACCTCTGTTTGAGGTAAAGCTTCCCATGGTCTTATGCCCTGAGCTTTGCTGCCTGAGCCTTCTGCTGGCGACATCTCTGATCCGAATGCATTAAGATCACTTCTCCCCAGATGCCTACTGGCTTCTGTTTTATTTAGTGCGCCTGGATGGTTTTCTAGGACTACATCCAAGGTAGTCTCTGACCTTGCTGGTCCTTTATTCAGCTGCAGCGCACACGGGGCCCTCCAGAAAGATGTGGTCAGTTCCTCACGCCTTCCTGCGGGATGTGTCAGGTGCGCTGAATTTCCCCGCGCTCACTCCTTCTGGCAGGGTGCACACAGAGGGATGAAACGGTGGCACATTTTTCACAGATGCCTGTGTAAGGCCGAGAATAGGTTCTCACATTCATAAAATCAGCACAAGCTGCCCTCAGGGAGGCGAGTAACTCATTTATTTTGCCTTTTCTTATCATTATTTCATCTGATCTCTCCTTTTTTTTTTTTTGTCCCTGAGACAGTAATGTGCATTTCAGCCGTGCCTTCCATTCTGGGAATCTCAAAGTGCTACACAACACGGGTGACTTCAGCCTCGTGCTGCTTCAGCAAGGGCTGTTATTTTCAAGTTTCTCTTTCTGTATTGCTGGGTTTGCTTGGAGAGCAATACTTTTCTCCACATTGAGAAATAAACTACACATTTTTCAAGGAGAATGAGATATGGGCTTAAAAAGAACTCATTCACAGTGTAGGGAAGAGACACCTCAGTCAATATTAAAAGTCCCAACCCAGTTAATGACATCAGTGCAGCAGCACAAACTCTGCCTGAGGTCATTACTAAGCCTCACAAATTCATGGGGCAATTTAATCTGCATTTTTGCTGGGTGGGCCATTGCCCAAGAGCCAGGAAGAATCCTTGGGAAGGATTACTGAAGGTTTCCCTGGCAGGTGGGTATTTTCCAGTAGCCTCAGAGCTTTGAAGGGCTTTTTATGAGGAAACTGTAAAAATGTTCTTCCTCTACCTGTGTATTTTGTAGATACCCCATGGATTCATACCCTGCGCCAGATGCTGATTATCACTGAGGAGTTGTAATACATGGCATGACGGGATCTGCCTCCATTTCTGGGCAATAAGAGAAAATTCTCCTGAAAATCCCAGGAGAAAATGAATAATATTATAAATCCTAGAGAGTTTCAGTTGTTCCATATGCCAGGCTGCACCTTGCTTGTTGGGAACACAAAGTACTTCAGAATTTGTTTTCTAAATTTGCCAGTCAGTGTCTGCACTGGAAATTTAAGGGGTCAGGTGGAAAATAAAAAAAAAAAAAGAAGGCAAGCTTGAGGCAATTCCATACTTGGGCCAGAATTAGGTCGGGTAGAACACGGTGCTGATAATGCCAAAATTGTAGGTTTGATCCCCATATGGGCCATTTGCTTAAGAGTTGGAATTGGTGAACCTTGTGGATCCCTTCCAACTCAGACTATTCTGTTTTCCTGTGATATTTTTTCTTACTTTGAAGCTGAATAAAGGTTAATAATGTGTTGATTATTTAGTACGTGAAACAAGTGAATATGGCACTGAGAAGCTCCATCAGGAGCCATCTGCATAAACGAGTTCACTCCTGAAGTGACACCTCTAATTTTCTCTTGATGATTTTCACCCGTGGCCCTTCATCATCTTGACTGTAACGGGCATGACACAATCTGAGCCTCACCTGCTGTTTCCATCCCTTCGGATCAAGAAAGGCTTTGTGATGGCAGCGAGAGCAATGAGGACTGAAATGAGATCACTGCAGTGGCTGAAGGGTGTTTGCTGCTGGAGACCTCTCAAAATCCTTTCCCACTGCCAGGAGAGGAGGTCCCCTCCACCGCAAGGCACTTCTCTGCCTGTGTCACTTCCCTGCCTGTAAGTTACTGTGTAATTACATCATGGCTGGAAGTATTCATTATAAAGCTGGAGCCATTAGCAGAGGCAAGGCAGCCTCCTTTGTTTTGTGCAAAATTAGATACCAGCGCAAGCCCCAGTTCGAGCTGCATTCATGTTCGTAAATCAAAGTCAAGTATTTCATTACAGTGTCTGCAGTGTATGTATATAACTCAGCAGCAGAGAGTCTGCTAAGCCTAATGTGTTGCATTTAATTAACATTTAATTAGAGGGTTTTTGCGGGAGGTGCGTAAGTATTTGCCAGGCGGCTCATAAACATGAATCCACATCTCGCTGGCTGGACATCAGTGCTTGGTTCTTCTAAATAAAGGCTGCAAGTAGAAATCATCCTCTCAATGCAGGCAGATCTAGTCCCTGGATAATTCAAGATTCATATGTGATTTCAAATTTCAGAGTTTAGTTTTATACTGAATCTCTCCTCTGGTTTTCTTTTACTGATCTACATATGTTGTATTTGAATGATTATATTTACTCCTCTCTTACCCATTTCTGTGGTGAGTAGTCGGGTCATACTGGAATAAATTGCATGTATTGCTTAAAAAAAAAGAAAAAGAAAAAGTTTAATTTCAGGAAGAAAGCTTTTCCCTTTCAGATTTGTGAGTCTGATGACTTGACCTCCACTATTATAGGAGGCCAGAATATGTGCAGACATAGACACATGTAAGATGAACTCCACCTGTACTTTCTCACTGTCAAGTGTAGAAGAACACTGTGAAAATCACTTGATTTGGGTCAATAGAGTCTGGTGAGAAACTCAAATGGGTTCCCTAGAGAAGTTGTGGATGCCCCATCCCCGGAAGAGTTCAAATCCAGGATAGATGGAGTTTTGAGCAACCTGGTCTAGCTGAAGAATTGTAATAAGATGATATTGAGGATCCCTTCAAACCCAAATCATTCTATGGTTCTGTGATCTAGAGGGATACCTAAAACTGGTGAGTGTTAATGTTCCTTGTTCATCTATCGTGACACGGCTAAAATAATCCCCAGGGGCCTTTGCAGAGACATCATTCCCTCTGAAGACTCTCAATCTGGGTGACACTTTTCTATCCTAACCCCCTGCCACCCTCACAGCCTGATTGAACAGAGCTGGGAGACAAAGTCTGGGCTCTCTTCGGGCTCGGATGTGCCCAGCATTGCAAACAGAACAGAAACAGCCCAGAGCTGTGAACTCGAGGGCTCATCGCTGCGGCTGTGGCTGCAGGCTCCTGGAAAATTACAACCAAACCCTCTTCATTTCTCCCACAGCTTCGTTTCAGAGCAAGGTTTCACCTCATTCTCGTCCTATATGGCTTTTACCCCACGCTGTTAATCAGCCACCACTGTGCTCACCCCGTGGCTGATGGCAGGAGTGACCCATTTGTAGGAGCTGTCCTTTCCAGAGTGGTGCTGCGGCAGGGAGGATCTCACTAACTTGACAGATTTGTTCACCCTGGACTAAACACATCATCTGGCTAAAAATAAAAGGAAAAAAAAGAAAAGAAAAGAAAAAAGGGAAAAAAGATGGTTGGTTGGTTATTTCTTTTTCTCCACCTGACCAGCTGCCCAGTGCTTTGCATTATGGAAAGATGTTGAGGTCTCAGCTCATTACTTCTCATTTCTGAGGATGCTTCTGTGAGAAATGATCTCTTTGATCCTCTGCAGGTTGACTGTTTTTCCTCGTGTGCCCTACTCCTGAACAGGTTTTGTTTATCCCCAATTCTGAATGCCGGGATAGTTGCTGGGCCTTCAAGAGAAAGAAAAGCAGGAGAGAAAACAAATCCTATTTTTCAAGCAGAGGGCTGGGGTTGTTTGTCGCTGGCACAATAGAGTAAATTCAGCATGGTGGAGGTGGTGTTGTATAAAAGAAGGGCAGATGAGGAGTGTAGTGACAGTGGGTCCGATGTGGGAATATTTTCCTACCTGGGTTAGGGGGCTAATGGACTGTTGAGGGCCAGATCTCAGCTGGCACAGTTTGTGAAGCTCCCCTGAAGTTAATGGAAGTCAATGCTAAATTACACCCTTTATGGACTAAAAAACCACTGAGTCAAAGGGTTTTTAAACGATGCAGTTCAGTGAGGTGGAGCCACAGATGTGTCTGGCAGGAGCGTATAGAAATCTACAAGTTGTAAGAAGCTTTCCATACCTTCACCAAGGCTTCTTCCTCCTCTGAGACAGTGAATTGCCTGAGCTTGGTCTGTCTGAGCCTTCCCCTCATCCTGGAGTTTGTGCAGCCCAATCTCACAGTGACAATTCAGGTCAGGTCCCTCCAGACCCACAGGGTGAAGCTGAGTTACACCAGCAGCAGGTTGGACTGTCCTTTTCCGCTCCTGGTGGGCTTCCCCTGGGAATCAGAAAGGGGTGGAGGAGGAGGAGAAGGAAGTAAAAATCACAAAAACATCAGGAGTTTTATTCAGTTTGGACATCTCTAAGTTGCCACTGATCAAATCCAAGTGCTTTCCTTGTGTTAAAAAAGATTGCTTCCATCAATCTCCAGGAAGGCTTCAAGATGAATCTCCCTCTTTTTGGTGTCTTCATCCTTTTAGACCTCGGACAAGCATATTTTTAAAGTTAGTTTTATACATCTTCCTTCTTCTTTCAGCTTCCTCCTTTGCCACAATCTGCAGGAGAAGATCCAAATACAGGTGCTGAGTTAACATTCAAAGGCACCACAGCAGCGCTGTCTTTTTGTTCTCTCCACCTTGTGTCTCCCAGTTTATTTTCCAGATCAATAGGAAGTTATCTTTGTTTTTATTACTTCACATTAATACTGGACCTACAGATAAGAAGGAAAACATGACAAGAATACGAGGGAGGGAAATACAAAGACATAAGTGGTATTTGAAGAGTGTTCACCTTCCTCTGGGTTTGGGCATCATCCCTTCCATGAGTAAAGTATTAAATATTTCAGCTGAGTACATTTTATGGTTGTTGTGGGATCAAGAAGGGGTGAAGGCAGACTGTCACTGCTGCATGATCAATTTTAGAACTGCAGGTCTGTGCCACACACAAATATTACTCTGTTGGCTTGTGATCAGTTTGTATTCACTCTACACCGCACTGGTCACTACATTCTCAGATTTCTGACTATGAACTTGTGGATCACATGGCATCAAAATCACAGAATAAGGATCATTGTTGGGGAAGATGAAATAGGAAAGCCTTATAAATATGATTACCTGGCAAAAGATGCTGAGAATATGGAAACTATAAGCAAGATTGAAATGAAGACAAAGCTTTGAGATACCAAATCCCAGTTACTGAATAACTGGAAAACAATGGTGTGGCCACTGAAGGCAATCCCCTTTGGATTAAACAATCCCCTCTGCTTGCAGACAGCTCCAAGGGTCAGAGCAGACCCTGCCAACTTGGCAGAGGGTCCAAAAAGCAGTTTTTAGAGTTTACAATATAACACCGTACGGTAATGCAATGACTCTCACAGGCTGTATGTAAATGTTGTAGGATTTGTAGCTTGTTCTAGATTGGTTAGTGAAAATTAGAATATTCAGCACAGAAGATGATTTATTGTATTGTAAACGGCAACCACGGTACCTTTCATTCCATATTCTGTACTTCTCTTCTCTCTCTCTCTCACCTCTCTGCCCTGCTCTGAGCTGTGTCTGGCAGCTCCCAGCAGGTTCCCTACACCCACGCCCTTTCACAATAAACCTCATGCTCTAAGACCAAACTCCAGAGGTATCTTGTCTCCATCCCGACCATCTGAAACAACCCACCAAATCCCACAGATGGCAATCCTACAGATCATCATATCAGAATATTTGACACTGGTGTGCACAGGGGTGGAGACAACAGTGGACATTGAGAGGGGACAGTGAATGTTCAGCCGCACTCATGCCCATGTTCAGATCTGACTCCTGCATCCCCTATCTCTAAATCTAATTTTAAAATCTAAATCTAAATCTAATCTCAGCCGATCTTGCAGTTGTCTCTGACCACAGGAGAAACCATTCCCTGTGTTCCATGCAATGGGAGAAAAGCTTACATGGAATGATTTTCTAAGGAAAATAGTATTTTTTTTTATTTTTAACATTAAAATTTTCATGGGACTATTTCTCACACCTATTTTTGCAACAAAAGCATTGTTTGTCTGTCAGCAAAAATTGAAGTGTTGGTCCTTGCTTGCCAGCCTCCACAATCTTTGTCATTTTTACTTTTGTCTTCAGGCAGGGAGCTGGGCAGCAGGAGCCAACCCAAGGGTGGGGGGAGAAGGAAGGTGAGCAGGAATTCAACCATGTAGGCAGGCAGCTGATGAACAAATACCCCCTTCCAAAATGGAATAACTTAGTAGACTCTTAAAAAATAAAAGGAAAATGGAAATGAAATGAAACAAAACAAAAAAAGAAAAAAAGAAAAAAAGAAAACAAAAAAAAAAGAAGAAAAAAGAAAAAGAAGGAAAGGAAAGGAAAGGAAAGGAAAGGAAAGGAAAGGAAAAAGAAAAGAAAAGCGTAAAAAGAAAAAGAGAAATAATAAAGAAAAGGAGAAAGGAAAAAGTGAAAAGTGAAAGAGAAACAAAATCAAAAAGAAAATGAAAAATAAATATAAATAGAAAAAGATATTAAAAAAGAAAATTTAAAAGGAATAGAAGCAAAAAATAAAAGAAAGAGGGAAAAAATAAGGAAAAGCAAAAGAGGAAAAGTCAGTTTGGCTCTACAGCACAATTACTTGTTAATCTGCAAGATGAAGCATCTTTCTGGAGAAGGGATTTCCCATTTCCAGTGATTTCTCCTGCATGTTTTGGCAGCCAATTCTGCCCCTCACAACCTTCCTTATGTCCTCTGCATCCTCCATGGGTTATTCATGGCCCCACTTCCATTTCAGCCTGGAATTTAAACCTCTTGATTGATTTCTGACATCAATCCCAGCCCTACAACCCTTTGGTGCTGCTTTGGGGCAGGCAGAAGTGGTTTTCCAGCCTCATAGCTGGCTCAGAAAATCCTATATTTCAATGTGCCTTTCACACTGGCTTTTCAGTTATATTTTCCTTTGAAGTGTGGTCACCCATTCAAAGAAACTGATTTTGCTCCAGTTTTTCTGGATAAAAAAAAGCAGAAACGCTACAGAGCCATTCAGTCACCCTAAGGAAAGGAGCTGTGCCCAGGGATTATTTTTCCCCAGTTTGGGCCCATGATTTACCTGCAAAAGGCTCGACCTCAATTTCTTTGCATCATCCTCAGAAACAGCAAGGTGATGTGTACCTGGGGCTCGTGCTTTGCTTCGGCCCCTAATCAATCTTAGCAGCCATTTATTGCTCCATATTTTCCCAAGAAAAAAGGGATTATGCCTTAATTATTTCCTCATGTGCCTTTGAGAGTTGCAGGACTAAGGCAAACAGAGGACCAGTACAAATAATCAGTAAAATGAAAATGAAGGTATCAATTTTCTTTTCTGTGATCCAGCAATTGCAATCCTGTGTCCTTTCCCAGCTCCATGATTGTCACACCGCTTTGTTTCCCTGGGTGATTGGTGAACAAGGAAGGCAATTCCCAATGGAAGGAGAATTGGGAAGTGATGTCTGGAGGTGACTGGTTCTGCTGGCTGCTGTAGACACCTGCCTTACAGCAGATGCCTAATTATTGGAATTAGCTGCAGGTTATCTGCGGTTAAAACTGAATTTCACTTTTTTTTCCACATAACTTGCTGAAAAGGTGTTTTTAATCCCCTACATTGATAACTCTTTACAGGGCAACTGGGAAGTCACAGCCCTAAAAATTTGGAATTATTGCTGTGAATTTATCCCAGTGTTCAGCTGTTCCAGATTTACTGCCATATGTTGGCCTTTAGTGCAGCTCCCCCCGTCCCCCACGTTGTTAGCAGCCTCAGGTGTGCAGAATGGCTCCATGAATCCGTGAATGTGATAAATGTTATCCATTACTGGCAAGATTGTTCCGCGTCTCACTGCAGTTGGTTTCACTACAGAAACACTCCCAGTAAAGCAGAGCTTTTATTTATTTATTTGTTCCAGGGGTTCTGTGATTTCACAATTTCTCTGGCCGTTGTATTTTTCATTAGTTATGGTTATTTTAAAAGTTACCCAGTGCTGTTTTCAAATTAAATCCATTGTCTGCTCTCCTCAGGGATCTCATCAGGAAAGTGACCTTTCTATGTGTGTTTGAAATCCTTCAGCTTGGCCAAGTGGGTGCAGACCAGGAGAGGTGAGGAAGCTCCTGATCCTCCAAGTCCTTCTCCCACACAGTCTCCTAGAAGAAGCTCCATGTTCAAGAAATGACCTTCACGGGGTTGAGGTAGTTGCTAGAGATCCTAGAGTTTCTGGAGAGGGAATAAGCCATGCCAGGGAGGATAATTATTATTTTTCAGTGTCCTTCAGACTTCCCTGAGTTGGTTCATGCATCAGTGTATCATCCACTCTCCCATCCTTAAGTGATGCTGTGGAGCTGCTTCAAAATCCACCAGCCACCGTTTCCCTTTGAAAGTCACTGTGCTACTAAGGTAAGAACATCTTTCTGGTTTCAAAAGCTACTCTGAAACTCCCAAAGCCCCTTATGCCAAAAGTAATAATGTTTTAAGTGTAGGTAAGTACCAGCTCTGGCTGAACTTCCAATGATTGGGCTGTGGAGGCAAGGGGGAGAGAAGAGAAGAGAAGAGAAGAGAAGAGAAGAGAAGAGAAGAGAAGAGAAGAGAAGAGAAGAGAAGAGAAGAGAAGAGAAGAGAAGAGAATCAATCGTAGAATCTCCCTGTGACTTTTCCTTGCCCTAGTCAGAGTTACTCTGGGTTTACACCCACCTGAAATAACAAGGAAGCCTAAAGCCCTTGTGGGAGAGATATGAAGATGTTGTTGTTCTCTAAAGGAAAAGTCCTAAGAATTTTTGGCAAGTAAAGTGCTGATGAACCCATGAATCATAGAATCATAAAATCTTAGGATGGTTTGGGTTGGAAGGGACCATAAAGATCATCTTGTTCCAAAGACCAAATTTTAAATGTTAATGATCCTTCTGCAGGTTCATTCATGGCTGTTCTAGGCTTAGTGATGGCACATCTTGTCCCGTCTGTAGTGATTTGTTTGGGCCGTGTTCATTTAATTTTATTTTCAAGGCTGAAAAAGCTGTAAGATCCCTGTGATGGGTTGGAAGAATTTATCTCACAGGGATTTCCATATTGCAGGAGCTCATCCATGTGTGATGAACTCTGCAGAGAGAAACCCAAAGGTTGGAGGCTCTAGGACCTGGCTGGGGGTGAAGCATTTTCATGTTGTTTTCACTTCAGGGTCCCAGCACGATGCTGAGGGTGCTCTTGAGCTCAACAGAGCAAGTGGTGCTTTTCATTGGATTAGTGCTGTGATTGCACCCTGCGAAGAAATCACATCCTACCTGCTTCAGTTTTCCCAGGCATTTCATTTCTCCGCAGAATTTCTGCCTGGCACTGCCTTTGGGTGTTGCTCTGTCCCACATCTAAGCAGGCCACCCTCCATTCTGGAAAAAAAAACAAAAAAACCCTGAATTAGAAGAGGGTGTTTAATTCACCCAGTGTGAAACATCACCGCCCTCATTTGAGTCTGCAGGGGTCACTGAGAGAGGTCTCTCCGAAAATGTCTGAACGTGTATTGCTCCTTTTCCTCCTCTGTTCCCGTAGCAGCAAGGATTCACACCCATTCCCATCACATTTTCTGCCGTTCAGTGGGCACTGAGTTCTGCCTGCGTGAGTCCTTCTGCAGAGCCACGGAGAGGAGGAGGGGAGAGAAGCTGCTGTGTTTTCTGTCAGATGGAGTTTGGTAAATAAGTGTAAATAAGGCTCACAGAGCCGTCCACAAGTTTAAAAGGATCCAGCCAGAAATAGCAAGCTGGCAGGGCGGGCTCTGATCAACAACATCACCCTGGCCATTGAGTTTCTGTTTGTTTTTTTTTTTCTTTTCTTTTCGGTGACTGAAGCAAAAGCTGATGGAAGAAAATGTGCATAAAGGTCTAGGAAGCGACCTGGAAGTGAAAAAGCAAGAAGAAAGGCTCTGAAATTGTTGTATCTCAATCAGGGGCTGGGCAGCTTTCCTCACTCTTACATTTCCTTTTATCTGTGTGTAAGATGCCATTATTTTTGTTTGGAGGAGAGCAGGGAAGCTCTTCTAACACTCACATCCATTATGTGACATGGTTTTCATACATGAATGACAGAGGATTTTTTTTTTTTTATTGCAGAGAGGGCTCCAGGAAATGGCTTGATGTAAACTCCTCCATCCAGAAACTTTCCAGGAAACTTTTTGGGAGGATGAGAGATCACCCTGGACGTGTGCTGAGTCCAGGGGGCTTTGATTCATTATCCCAGGTGATCGAAAACCTGAACCCATCCCCACCTGCACAAAGTTATCCAGCAAGAAACAGACAAAGACACCTTTATGTGGTGGTTAAAGAATAATGAAGGACATTTCACAAGCCTTCTTAGACCTCTCAACAGGCAGGGATTTCTTTGAAGAGGCCAAATAGTTGTCAGAACGAGTTTGCATTGAATTACAGAGTGTTTGAAATAGCTGGGACTGGAGAGGTTAACAGATACTCTCATTAAAATTCAGTCCTTTAAACTGAAATATCCTGAAATCTGCTGCACTTCACACCACATGAAAGTGGGTGTAACAGCAATGAAATAAGTTGGAGTTCTTCTCTGCTTAAAGTGTCGGGCAATTTGCAATGCAATATTTTGGTGTGAAGACATCAACTGGCCTTTACCAATGCAAACTGGGCAGGGATTTAAATTTACACTGGCAAAAAACCTGGCCCCAGGAGTTCAACAGGTATGGGGCAATGCCCAAGAACCTCAGTGCTCCTAAGAGAGACAGAAAGCATCAGGTAGGGTAAAAACAAGCTTTGAGCATCCCCTTGCCACTCAGTTTCTTGGTTCCTGCCAGCCCCATGTATGTCTATTTATAATTGCAACTTCCCTCAGTTAATCATGTCAAGAATGGCATTTTTACCTCTGGGAACTGTATCTGATGTAACAATCTTTGCAAAATTGTTAATCCCCGATGTGAATCCCCAAGTAAACTGATTACGGCGCCGGCAGCACGAAATAAACTCAGGCCTTCCATTAATCGCTGCACGAAGCATGGCAAATTTTGAGCTGAATTTAGATGTATAGGAACATTCCTGGTACTTCGGGGAATAATGTACACACAGCTTCAGACATCATGTGAGTGGGTAGCTGCTGAGCACAGAAGCCATCCTCTAGCTGGTGGTAATTTGTGAACCAGAATTTTCTCATTTACTCATATGGAAGCAGTTCATGCAGAAGCAGTGGGGCTGGGAAATCGGAATGCGCTAGAAAGAAATTACTCTCTCAAGGAATATTTTGCTCATGGTTGTCTTGCCTGGCCCACCAAAGGCTGCCCAGACAGGTCCTGCTCTTGTGGCACCGCTGATCAGCACCCATCGGACACAGGGCTCGGCATTTCCCCTTCTTCAAGAAATAGGAATGATTGGAGATGTCAACTGGAACAACAACCTGACTGCAGAAACCCCAGCAAGGCAAAGGACCATGTGGGGAAGCTGAAATGACTGTTAGATACCTGGAGATTTCAATTTGTTCGAGCCTTGGCCTTCGCCAGTCCACCTTGGCAGGGAACAAGAGAGTATTGTGAGAAAAAAAATAACATGAGCGGTTTCATGTTACATCTCACAGAGAAAGGAAAAAAAAAAAGAAAACAGACAGGTAAAGATGTTTGAGTTTTACAGTGTCCTTGTCCTCAAGGTCAAAACTTTCTCCTGTGAGGGCAAGGACAGGGGAAACCTCTTCAGCTCGTACATGAGCCCATGTCCAGCCACCTGCAGATCCTCTTTCTGGAAAAACAGTCCTGCCCCTGACTTGCTCTGTGCTTGTGCTGGCAGAGATTTAGAGATATCAGGACTCAGAGCAAACGCTGGAGCTCAGTAATTTGATAGGGCCAACAGAGTTCTGTATCTCAGGTGATTTGCACCTCCAAACCTTGCTGTACTCCTGGAGGGTGCTGAGGCCCAGAGATTGCCCAGAGAGAAGCTGTGGCTGCCCCATCCCTGGAAAGGTTCAAGACAGGCTGGATGGGGCTTGGAACAACCTGGTCTTGTGGAAGGTGCTCTGTCCATGGCAGGAAGTTGGGACTCCATGATCCTCAAGGTCTCTTCCAACCCATTTTATGATTCTGTGACTTTCTTCTTAGGAGGCAAAACACCTGTTGCCTCCCAAACCGAGACATGTCCTAGTTCAGGCAATACCTCCCTCTAAGGACTTCTCCCAGGTGATTCAGGGTGGGGCTGCAGTATTGGACCTTTTCAGGAAATGGTGAATTTGGAAGTGGAAGCTCTGAAGCAGCGCAAAGGCATCTGGGTGGAGTCATCAGCAGCACACAGGAGTTGCTTTCCATCTGTTCATGTTTCAGGAAACCACACTGCATCCTTGAATATTTGTCCCTGCTGGTCTCATTACACGCTGCTCAATTGCTTTGGAGACAAAATAGCAATTTCTTAATGCTCCATCTACCCTCCTCCCCCTTTTTTGCTGCATGTGTCTGAAATTAAATTCAGATTTTAGATCACGGGATGATTGATCACCTTTTTCTAATGGGCAGCCTCTCCCTGGTTAAACAGATGATTTACCAGTAGCTTCTCCCTTCAGGGAATGAAAGTTTCCTGCACTGAATGGATGATTTGGGGGATGATTTCTTTCTTAGAAGTTGGTGAGCAGTGGAAAAGTCCCCAACTCCTATGATTTAAAACTCACTGTGCACACCACTGTAGGGAATCTTTACTTTTTCCAAAGGTATTATGGACTGTCCCTTGTCACTGCTGGGTTAGGACCTCAGTGTGGTCACCGTGGTCCAGGGAAGAGGCTGAGCCACCATTCCTGGAGGTATTTAAGACCTGCAGATGCGGCACTTGGGGACATGGCTTAGTCGTACCCTTGACAGTGCTGGGGTTGAATATATCTGATACAAGACATAAAATCTGTGATTTTAAAGGTCTTTTTTAACCCAAATTATTCTGTGATCTTACCTTGCTACCAAATCCATTTCCTTTGGAGAAGACTGCATCCAAATTGGCTGATCCAAATACTCTGAAAGATGAGGGAAACCAAAGCAAAGGAGGAGGTAAGAAGCAGCAAAAGAATTCTTATATACTCAGTGCAATGGAGAAACACTTAAAGAATCACAGAATCATTAAGGCTGGAAAAGACCTCCAAGATCTCCACCTACCAAATCCAAGTAAATAGGAAATTACCACTGTGGTGAATTCAAAAGCAGGCTCAGTATTCCTGTGATAAATACTTGAGTATGATTCAGAGCACAAGACATTTCCACCATCCTGAGGCAAATATAAATATGCAGCTCTGTGGGGTGAGGGAGGATGCAAATCAGTGTTAATAGTTCTGATCTTTTACAGCCCAGGTCCCAACTTGGGACCAAAGTGAGCAGTCCCACAAATTAAAGTACAGTTGGGTGCCTTTTGTGAGGACTCCTGGGTTATCATGGGCAGATGACCCCAGTTTGCCCTGGGAAAATATTGCTAGTGGATCAGGTGGTGTGAAAAGCTTGGCTTTGAGAAATGGAACTGGAAAGGTGTCAGTTAAACATGTTTGGGACTTCGCTCCCCAGGCTGCAAAGTGAGATCGAAAGAGGAGACACAAATAAGCTTTGCATTGAGCTGTCCTTGCTGCTGCTGGAATCTCCTGCTGCTTCTCTCAGACAGATCTTTGATGATCCTTGGAGGTCTACAAAGGTGTTTCTGCACTGGGCACAGCTGGTTCTGTACAATTTCACTCCTGCCTTGAGGGGTTGGTTCTTGCTTTTATGATTTTTGCTGTTTTTTCCCATTTCCTCTCCGTCCAATATAGAAGAGGCACAATTCCAAATATCTTTAGGAGGAGATCAAGCAGAATACGGACACTTTTGCCATTGGATTTGCCTCCTTCAGAGGCTGTTTTGCTGGAAAAATGGAAAAGTCACGTCTGGATATGCCCCTAGATTTACTTTGGATGTGTCAGAGCCTCCTTTTGCCCTCTCATCCTACCAATGCTCATCCTCTGAACCAGAAAAAGTCTCTTTCCCCTGGTATGGGTGCAGGTGCTGATATAAATCAGGACTAGCTCTGGATGCTACTCCTGGCCTATGCTGGATGGAAAAAGTCTTGCAATTCCAGTGTGAGCTCCTACAAAATATCTGTGGTGGTTTTCTGTGCTTCTCTGTCTGACTGAGATCCTCATCATAGCAATGAAGGAATGGCTGGATGCTGTTCCACTCAGAATTCTGGGAAACAGGGAATTTCAAGGGAGATCAGACGGAAGAAAAAAAACAGAGGATTTATCAGTGCTTACAAAAAAAAGAGTGAGGCCAGGAGAGCCCTTCTCAGCTGGGAGTGGCTTTTCTGGACATCTTTCTGCATTGATTCTTCTCAGCATTCAACTTTATTGGCCTTTCAATATCTGCATAAAGTTTAGTGTTTCACGAGACAATGCTCAGTATCCAGAAAATGAAATCAAAAGCAACCCAAACGAACCCAAAACAACCTATCAGCACTGATGAATGTAATGAAATCAGACACTTTTGTTCTTTTGTCTTATAGAATACGTTGAAAAAATTCCCACTTGTATAAATACCACCAAACTTTCCAAATCTTTAGTAGGAAGGAAACTGATATCAATTATGTATTTAGTAATCCTCTCAAAAGATAAAAACAACAGCCTTAATGACGTCAGGCCTATCTGCTGTGGTGAAAAGACATTAAAAAGCAATCACAAACAAAAGCAAATCTCTACTCAGTGCTCTGTTCACTGGGAGAGGGGAAGGCAGATTAGTGATTCAGGGGTTTGCTGTGGGTAGGGTGAGGAAAGATAAACCAGATACGGGTTTGCCACACATAGTTTGGTTAAAACACTGGTGATGTGTGAATCCTGACTCTCACCAAATGCATTTCTCAGCTAAAAACTTGCTGAAGAATTGCAAGCAGAGGAAAATCTCACACAACTCTCAGGGCTTGATCTTTCTCAGACTTTTATTTCTCCTTCTGAATTTGCAGTGTGGGGATAATTAGCAAAATTTACACTGTTCTGCTGCTTCTCCCTCGCTGCGAAATCAATGTTTCCAGCCGGAGGATAAGGAATAGCACATGCCACATATGCTTAGGCAGGATCTGTGTGCTCTTTAGCTCTTCTAATGAGAAGCAGGATGTATCTAGAGTCAGATTGAAGAGGATCCAAACCCAGCGAGTGTAAACAAACAACCTCAAATACGCGGGAATAATAATGATGTAATTCCCAAAAAAATAAAAATCACGGCGAGTGGAGTGTTTATTCACAAAAGCAAAAATATTTGTAAATCAATTTTTAATGGCACAAGCAATGTCAGTATTAGGAAAAGAGTCTTTTATATTTGCATGATTGAACAAATATATCAGCATGCATAGCGAGCCAGGAGAGTTTTTTAGTCTCAGGTTTATGAGAAATTCAGTAGTTCTGATGGTTATTTTCATTGCAATCTGTAATATAATGCTATATTTTAATTTTTGCCTCTCCTGCATTTAAAAAAGCATCACTTTTTTTGGTCAATGAGAATATATCACTAAAATTATTCCAACGTTTATTTCTGTTTGACATCTGGTATTTCATTTTTACTAGATAAAGCCGTAGAATATGGAATTATAATAAGAAAGTGAATATAAAATTAAACGTGAAGATAAATGCAGAATAAAAGATAACATAATAAATAAGCTGCTAACATAAAATAAATCAGAATAAACAATGTATCCTAAATATATATTTCAAATGGAATGACTCTACCAAGCAAACACTGATATATATTATGTAAAAGATGGTTTTAAGCAACGTCGAATTGAAATCAGTGCATTCCTCGGGTAGGTTGAGATTTTGATGACTTCGCAAATCATGACGGAAAATGTTTTGCCAAAACCCTGTAGAACCAAGCTAATATATTTTGAAAAGCATATGCTAAGAAGCGGTTTCAGATGACATGCTCGGGCCGAATGGATAACAAGACTATTTCCAGCTAATTTCAGATGGGAAAGCAGATGGGGCTGTTTCTTGCTGTTAGACTTCTGTGGTCACAGTCTCTCGAGGGCTGAACTTAAACATCTGAGTCCTTGTGATCATTATTATTATCATGACTAAAAATAATGTGGCCAGGTCTGCAAGCCCAGCTTATGTCCCACTGTGCAGAGTGCAGGGAGGTTTTGTCGTTGCCTGATACTTCTGGAAGCCATCAGAATGTTGGGTGACCCATGGGAGGTGCATCCCACCCACAGCCAGAGCTGGGGTTCATTTGCAAATGTGTGGAAGTTTTCCACTCTGGGAGTTCCATAGTGCTCAGGGGATCTGAAGAGGGCTGACAGAGGTGACAGAGGACCTTCAGGAGACCTGCTCTCCTCTGGACCATCATCAGAGCTTGAAGGGTTTGAACACTCCTGTGTTAAGGGGGTTCAATCCCGTATTATGTATTTGGGATGTCTGTCCCTCTGTGAGTGAGAGGTCAAGGCTCCACACACAATAAACAGGGATTCTGCGGAAGTTCGTCAGTGACCTGAGCTGTCAAAGGCAGCAGTAGGAACAATTTGTCTCCACACTCCAAGTTCTGCATCGGCAACACGAAGGTGACTCACTCACATTGAAATATTGAGTGGTTTGGGTTGGCAGGGACCTTCAAAATCATCTTGTCCAACCCCCATGACACAAGCAGGGACACCTCCCATGAGACCAGGTTGCTCCAAACCCACATCCAGCCTGGCCTTGGACACTTCCAGGGATGGGGCAGCCACAGCTTCTCTGAGAAATTTGTGCCAGGGCCTCACCACCCTCGCAATCAAAAACTCATTCCTAGTATTTGATAATACAAATTTACTGTCCTTCGGAAGAAAGACATTCCTTCTTGTCCTGTCACTCCATCCCTTGCCCAAAGTCCCTCTCCAGCTCTCATGGAGCCCCTTTAGGCACTGGAAGGGGCTCTAAGGTGTCTGTGGAACCTTCTCCAGGCTGAACAATTGCTACTCTCTCAGCCTGCCTCCATGTGAGAGACACTCCATCCCTCTGATCATCTTCGTGACCTCACTGGGCTTGCCCCAAGAGCTCCACATCCTTCATATTTTGGAAAGAAGCACTCCTGGCAGGGTAGAAGGGCAAAACCCCCACCCTCAACCTGCTGCCCAAGTTACTTTTTATGTAGCCCAGGTTACAAGTTTCTTTCTGGTCTACAAGCTCACATTGCTAGCTCGTGTCCAGTCTTTCACCCATCAGTGTTCCCAAGTCCTTTTATTCCAGGGCTCCTCTTGGGGTTCCCTCTTCCATAGGACACCATGAAAAATGCTAACATTGGGTGGTTAGAAGCAGTGGCCGCCTGGAAGATTTGAAATGCTGCTTTTGTTTTAATCCCTCCTGTCCCCTGAGATGTGCTGAGATGATCTTCCAGCTGGAGTGGGCTGCACATTTCATTGCCTGCAGTTGCAAGGATCACGCCATCCAATCCCACTGGAGGTTTAGCTGATTCAAAACTGTTTAACTGCCCTTGAAGATGGAGTGACAAGTGGCTAAACCTCTGGATACATTTCAAAAATGGGATTTTACCTTGATTTTCATTTTTAACATGATCACACTGTAACTGTCCATCCGTCTTAGCTGACTGCCAGTCTTGCTTCCTCCTCCTAGAACTGTTTCTGTCTGCTTGTCATTTCCAATGAGACTGAAAGAATTACTCAAATCCCTAAGAATTTGTTCCTAGAAATGAAGAGAAGACTTCAACTGTGGGCCTTTGGAAGGCAGGGTTTCAGCATGAAAGACAGAATTACCCATTTCTCTTGCCCTGGTGGCACATCAGTCACTGTGTGCCTGTTCTGAGGGCATTGCTACCTCTTCTGCTTCCTGCTGAACTGGTCATGAACTGGTCATCCACACTGGAGACAAGTGTGGATGGGAATTCAGGGGTTCTCGGGAAGAACTGGAGGGCTTTGGGGAGTTTGAGGCTTGTGGAGGCCTGGAGATGCAGGGATCTGCAAAGCTGATGCATTGCCAGACTTGGGACTTGGGAAGGTCCTTCGTGTATCTCAGCAGGAGGAGATGGTTCTGAACATGAGAGGAGAGCTGAGGATGTTGTGTCAGGATTGTTTACAAAATATTGTGCATGCTATTCTGTAGAAAATCTGTCTGCTTTTAATTCTGCTGCTTATGAATATTTGTGTGGCTGATGAGCAAGAACATTCATTGTTCCCTTCTCAGAACTGAACCCCTGTGTTGATTGTGGCATTCTGCTCCACAAGGCTGTCCATACTGATTTTCCTTTGGTGTTCATTTGTGCAGCTAATGGGAGCATTTTCCCAATCAATGCTGGTAGATTCCTCTTTAATTAATATCGATGAGCTGGAGAAAGAATAGAATGGGCCATTGGTAACATTCCCTCATGGGTGAGTGTTTGAGGGGGAAAAAGCAGAATTGCAAACCAAAAATCGTCATCAAGGACATACAATGAAAACCTTCAGCTGGTCCCCCATTTCCATCCAGAAAAGAGGCAAAACACTCCAGGGTCATCATGTGAAAATGGTAAAAATACCGGGAATGCTGACAAAAAATAGGAATTGTAAGGCTGAGTGAACCTGTATGACTCAGGTGATGCTTCACTTTATTCCTGACTATCCCCTGACATGCAATGGCAACAGTGGAAGCTCTGCTGGGTAATTTGAGCTGGGATATATCCCTGGCCCTGGAGCATGGACACCCTTGGACATCACGGTACAGGTGGCTTCAGTGGGCTGTCCACACAAAATGTTTTAAAGCAGAAATAAATTCCTGCCCAGAGTGCTCTTTCTGACAGGAAAACTTCATGTCAATACATCCCAATCTCTCCACAGCACAGGGCTGGTAAAATAACACTGAGTTTCCCCGTTGGCTTCACAAAGAGGAGATCTGGCAGTGTGTCATGGGCAGAATAGATCTGTTCAAATGAAACCACCCTGACAAACAGCATCCTTCTTAAAATTTAAATTAACTGTTTTTCCCCGCCTAATAACACCAGCCACAGAGCCAAATTCTTATCTGTGCTTTCCCTTTGTTTCTTTTGTTTATTTAATCTGATTTAATTTAATCAACCATTTTTTTTTGGAGCTGTGTGTACAAATCCATTCAAGCACTGAGTGCTATTTTGGAAATAGAGATTTGCTGTCCGTTTTTTTTGTCTATTTTTCCTTCTGGTTTGCACTCCTCCTACCGAGGTGCAAAGTTGACAGTTGGGAAGATTCTTTTTCACGTGTCTTTCAAGCAGACAGTCCAGTCTAGATGGGCAAAGGCTGTTCAAAAATTAATTGAGGGCTTTGGGATTTGCCTTGATGCGAAGTGAGGCTCATCCAGTGACCTAAGGCTCTGTATTCCCCAGGGGGAAAAGACTTTGTAGAAGGAAGGGTTCATGTCCTGTGTCCAGAGTTGAGCTACCTTTTCTGGGAATCAGACTTTCTCTGTAGATTTTCATGGCTACAACACCACTGAAAATAGTCACGATAGAGACAGCTCTGCTTGAGAACTGTGAACAAAACCACAAAATCATCAAATATAGAACGGTTTGGGTTGGAAAGGTCATCCTGCTCCAACCCCTGCCATGGGTGGGAATATCTTCCAGCTTACACAGAGCTCCATTCAGACAGACCTTGAACACTTCCAGGAGTGAGGAGTCCACATCTCTGGAAACCTGCGCCAGGGCCTCACCAAAATCAAAGGTTGTTATTTGGAATGATGATGAATCAAGGCTGGGAACGGGCTGAAGAGATTCCAGAGAAAGAAATAAGGTTGGAAGAAGGACAACAACGGACAGAGGGCTGAAGGGACAGCCCTGAATTATCAGCCTTGTCTCTGCTCTTCAGAGGGGTGGGAGATATGGGTTTAACAAAGGGTCTAAAAGGTAGGATCCTTGGCCAAGCTGTTGGATTCTCACTCAGCAGCGTTCACTGGGGCTTTTCTTAGTCCTGGCACAGGGAAAAAGTGTGTTCAGGGATGTCTGACCATTACTGCTGTCCATCCCGCTCTACTCCTGCAGGCAAGATGGAAAGGCACAGCTGTGCCTGAAGAGAGAGGGAAGCCTGATCTCAGCAGCAGCAGGGAGGGGACAACATTAAAATGGCTCTGCTGAGCACCATGTCCTGCCAGCTGCTGCACCCAGAGTTGTCCCCTGCTCTGCACCATCATCTGGGGCTCAGGATGGCTGCAGTGCAGAGCAGGGCAGTGCTGGAGGAGTTTTACACCAGCCAGGCTCCTGGGTAACTCAAGGTGAGAGTCAGCACGAGGAGTCTCTTATTCAATATAGGACTTGACAGGTCTGAGAAGCTGGAGTGCTCCCCAGCCACAGCCTAACCCAGGCCCTGTCAGCTGGCCCGAAGTGAAAAATTGGGAAGGTTTGGCTGGGTATCAGTGAAACAAATGGGGCTTATCAGAAACTCAAAGGTCAGAGCTTGTCACTTAACAAAATTAGATGGGAACAACTTGTGAGCACCACAACAGAAGCTGCGTGCTGAGACACAAAAGAAACAATTTGCGGTGCTGTCTGCAGCATTTTCCTTCTCTAAGCTTGGAACAATCATCTTCATCACCCTTTTAAATTTGGGGGAACCACATAAACACAATACCCTGAGGGGTTGGTGCAAGTGGTAACTTCCTTATAACCATTAATTAACATTTTCATCTCTTTTAAACAATTCTAAAACATAACTGATCCAAACCATTTACAAACATCCTTTTCATAGCAGTATTTATTGCCGTTTAATCATCCCAGGGTTCTCGGACTCGCATCGTGTTTCTGCCAAGCGCGCTGAGTGACACAGCAAAATCTCAGCAGGAATTTGCTCTGTGTGCCTTTTTCTTCACCTCACTGCAGAAGTTATCAGGCTGTGGAGCTGGACACAGTCCCCCTACAGCGACCCCATTACCTTTCCCCATTATGTCCGATAAGAAAGGAGTATAGGAGCCTGAAGATTAAGAGGGAAAAGGTGTAAGGGGCAAAGAATCTTTGTGGCAGAGGCTTCTTTCCGCTCTTTCATTTCCCCACTCCCTGACTGACTCCCCTGTGGGGCAGCCTCAAAAGAGATGAGATGTCCCTGCTCTATTTTCAAAGCTTTTCATTTCAATGTCTCAGGTTGCAGCAGCTCTTGGTCATACCCAGGCGCTTTTTCCCCAAGGACACAGAAAATAGCATTAAATAGGGATGGGGATTGCAGGTACCAGCTGGGGAACTTTGGAGAAGAGCGATTCAGGAGGGCAATGTGACCTGGAAAGACAAACCACGGAATTTAAGGTGAAGCAGGCAGGAAGGGGATAGAGGAATTACTTAAAGGTTTAAGGGGACCAGATGGGGAGGGGTAAATGGAGGGGAAAGTGAAGAAAATATGGAGGAAGAGGACAAATGGAGTTATAGGAAAGGGACTTCTCTGGAACCTCTGTACCCTCAGGGAACCTCACTGCCTATCCTCATGTACTCTGCTTTTTCCCTTGAAAATCCTGTGCCTCATCATGGAAGGTTATTCCTGGAGGGAAGGGTCCTTGCAGAATGTAATTTCTTGTGCTTCACTGTTTTGTCTGAGCTTAATCTACATGGATACTGTCCTTGGAAAAAAAGACGAGGGGAACATGAGCTTAAGCAAAATAAATTTCAGACGACGAATGAGACACAAAGGAAGGTGGAGTCCACATCACGCCCAGATTTCCTAATTTAGTCTGTCCCTCTGCCTGTTTGGAAATGATTGAAATCCCTGGAAAATTCCTGAAGCTGTAGCTACCCCATCCCTGAAAGTGTTCAAGGCCAGGTTGGATGGGGCTTGGAGCAACCTGGGACAGTGGAAGGTGTCTTTGCCCAGGGCAGGGGGGTGGAACTGGGTGGTCTTTAAGGTCCCTTCCAACCTAAACCATCCTTTGTATCTACAATTCTTTTCCAAATCAGACTAAAACCAGCTTTTAGCAGAAAGCCAAAGTCACCTCTAAAGGTGTGGTAGGTGCAACAACATTACAATCTCGATATTATTAATTACAGCATAGATGTGTTCAGGTGATCCCCAGTGACCAGTCCAAAAGGCACTTGACAAAAATCACTTGCAATATGTGTTCATTTTAGTTAATGAGGTCCAGCTCTGATTTAATGCATAGAGAGGAAAGCTCTGTTAATAATGAATTCATTCCTTATCATATGAGAAAAGTAAGAATTTATAACACTTGCTCACTATTTTTGGAGGATTTAAAAAAAGTCACAACACTTGAAATGGTCCCAAGTCCTGTTTCAGGAATGTGAATGAAGTATTTCATTTTCCTAAAGCAGGAACATGCAGTACTTAGCATTTCCAATCGGAGTTTATTTTAGTCTAATTTATTTTCAACAGCTTTCCCCTCATCTTGAGTGCTCTGAGAAGAGTTAAAGATAATACATTCTCATTAGAGACAAGGGATAAAAAAACAACATCAGCAAAAAAAAAGAAAAAAAAAAAGAAAAGAAAAGTGTACATTGAATCAATCCTCTCAGTGAGCTGAGATTTCAGCCAGAGAAATGAGAGCAGGAGGGCTGGAGACTCCAGGTGTGTGAGGTGTATTCTCCTCAGCAGAGGGGTGTGATGGGCATGTGGTAGAAATTAAATTTATATTTTGGTGTCACCATGCAGAAGTTGAAGATCCTTTCACAAGTTAAGGGCTCAATAGCTCCAGTCAAATCTTTAGTATTTAGGGCAGCACCTTTTCCATTTGTGTCTGATTAAAAGGAAGAAAAATAGAGAAAGAAAACAGGATGTTTTCCATGATTTTTGTCTTGTGGGTTTGTTTGGGTTTTTTTGATAATCAGATAGAGATGAAACAGAAATTTTCACATAATAGTTTTCTTTAAGGAACAGATCAGATCCAGAAAACCTTTGGCTAAAAAAGGATGTTGTAGGTTGTTGGTCACAGTCACATTTGAGACTTTCTGCTAACTCCTAGTTCCCTGATTTAGGAGTCTCTTTTTTAGTAAGAGAGCTGGAGCTGCTATTCAGACCCAGTCTCAGTGTTTCTCTGTTCTTCTGTCTTCACCTGGCCCTGTCTGTTTTTTTGGTTTTTTTCTTCGCAGCTGTTTTTCTGGGAATACTTAAAAAAATCCGACAGCATCCTTCTTTGGTTATTTGCTGCTCCTCCTGGAGGACTGCTCACACTCCACGCTGATTATGATAAATGTTCCTGGTGTAACTAATTTACCTGTTATGTCTGCAAATTGTCAGCTTCTATCAGCTTGAAATCCAACACTTTGGCCTACTTGTTGTAAAGATTTTGTACTCCTGTGTCTTGCTTTTATAATTCTTCCAGGATTGCCTGGGAAGCCTGGCAGACGTTGGCAGTGAGAATCACAGGATGGTTTGGGTTGGAAGCGACATTAAAGACCTTCCAGTTCCAACCCCACGCCAAAAGCAGGGACACATTCCCTGTCCAGGAACACACCTCATAGTTTTGCTTCCTCGAATAATCTAACATTTTGCTCCTGACACTAACATTTGCATGCAAATGCTCTCATTACTCACTGGTCCTTTAAGTTTGCTGATATTATTTATCTCCTTACTTTTTTGAATTTATTTCTCTACCCATGCTTCCTCCTTCCCCATTCAACTGAGCTCAGCAGCGACGACTGTTCTAACACAAAACCCCTCTCCACAAATTACGTTTTTTAAGATTTCGCTCTCTAGAACTCCTCAGCAAGGACCAAAGGCTGCTTACTCACAGTGCTTGTTGGAGATGTTTGAGTAAATGCAGCATCTTCTTGCTCCTTAAAGACTCTGCAAGCGAAGCAAAGAACACGCAGTCCAGGGTTAATGGTGGGATAACAACTTCTGGCTTGCCTTAACATGATTAATAGTCAGAGGCAAGGATTTGTCAAGGCAGCAGGAATATATCAAGGTTAAGGACTGTGGAGCAGCTTTTGAAATGAGTTATTTGAGCTCAGTTCTGTTTCTCCTGCCCTGTCTTGGGTGCTTCATCTGTATTGCATAAAGAAATTGGTGGTGAAACATAATCAAAGGAGCTGGCCCTGGTTCAGGTGATTTCAGGTTGGTACCTGTGCTAAAATCAGAGGTAACGGGTCATGCTCATACGGACTGAATGCTTCCCTCCTACCCAAAGATCGCTGCCTAATCAAGACCAGTTCCCTGCATCCTTCTCTCGAGTCAGGTATATCTTCCATGGGCTGCAGGGGGAGATAAGGACAGCCAAGCTCCAAACCTCGAATTGAAATCAAGGTTTTCAGATTTCACCAGAGTTTTCTTCGCAAAGTGACTCACGGCAGAGAATAGAAGCTCTTAAATCATCGCTGTCTAAAAGGCATGGTATGGAAATGCATTTTGAGACTGTGAAAGCTCCAGCAAACCTTTCCATCTCACAGAAATGGGTGATATTCTAGACAGGAATTCATGGTGTTTGCTAGTGAGCTGTTCATAGAATCCTTGAATCATAGAGTCGTGGAATCATGGAATCATTGAGTTGTTTCACTTGGAAAGGATCTCTGATATTGAGTCCAGCCATTAACCCACCACTGCCAAGCCACCACTGAACCACATCCCCATCCACACCTCTTTTAAATCCCCACAGGGATGGCAGTTGAAGAGCTTTGCCTGGAAAAGCCTGGGGTTTAGCTAGATTAGCTACATCCAGTGCAATTTTCCTGGAAGAAATGCTCAAAGAGAAGTAAATCCAAGGTGGACGGGAATGTCCATCCAAACATAATTTTGTTTCTGCAATTGTGCACTGCTGTTCTTCGTTGATGTGGCAAATTTTGGTGCGTTGGAGTTAAACTGGATTGAAATTCTATATCAAACCATGGAAGAGACACGGATTAGAAACTAAACTCAGTTCAGAGACCTTTTTCCACACTGCTGGGTTCACCTCTGCAAAATACCTCTGCAAGCCACACCATGCTAACAGGGTAACCTCTCCTAGCACCATTTTTAGGAACCTTCCAGCCTGTCCTTTGGGATTGGATCTGGGGCTTTCTGGACATTTTGGATACTGGGAGTGTTGGATATGCCAAAAGCCTGGTTCAGGCCATACACCATTAATCCAACCTGTGCATTTCAGTGCTACTGCTGCTACATCACTCCCGAATTTAAACAACCTCTTACTCCCCAAATCTCTCAGGCTATGAGCTGGTCTGCACTCACTTTAACTCCAGGAGGGATCCCAGTGCTCTCTCCAGGCTCTTTGGAGGATTCCTGCCTTTCAGCCCAGCAGAGCAGGGGTGGTGCTGAGCCATGCCAAGGATTCCTGTCTGGTTTGTCTGTCACAAGGACCACCCTGACGCTGTGTTAACAAGGCCTCTCTTTTCCTGCCATACTGAATATCCCTCAAAGCCATGCACAGAAAATGCCTCATTCCTACCCCACCTCCCTCTCTCCACCCCCTTGGTAACCATCAAAATGCTGTTTTGGTCGCCAATCAGCAATTCTTGTTTTGGGCAAGAATAAACAATCCAACAAGGGGCTTAAATGCTTAAGTGCTCCAAACCCTTCTACTTAGCGCAAGATGTTTGTGTGTCCTTTATTATTCCTGACTCCTTTTTCCCTCTCTTTGGTCCTCCCCCATCGCTTTTCCGCCCAGGCAGCTTGGTCCCTTTTGTACACAACATCCTTTCCCTTTCACAAATCCAGAAAGACCCAGTGGGAAGGCGGACACAGGAAATGCTGCGAGCGAGGAAAATGCCTCCCTGCCCTGTGACATTGAGCTGCTGGGGAGGGGAGGTTTCCTGTTGTTTTTTTAAGTGTGTGGGGAGTGTTTTCTGGTTTTTTTCCCCTTTCTTTTTAAAGCCCTCTTTTCCACATTTCCTTTCTTATGGGTTTGAAAACAATTGGCAACAAAACCTGCAAGCAGAGCTTTGTCTTCCCCCACCTCCCAATGTTTCCTTTATTTTCACAAGCATCACACACAAATGCTTGAAGAGGAAGGGGAAGGATTTCATTGTGTTTTGTCTCCTACATTCACATGATGCCCACTGAGCTCCATGCAGAGAGCACTTAAACAATCCTGCTGTGGCTGAAATCATAATCAGAGAGTGGCCTGGGTTGGAAGGACACTCAAGATTATCTTGTTCCACCCCCTGCCATGGGCAGGGACACCTTCCACTCTCCCAGGTTGCTCCAAGTCCAATCCAGCCTGGCCTTGGACACTTCCAGGGATCCAGGGGCAGCCACAGCTTCTCTGGGTAACCTGTGCCAGGGCCTGACCACCCTCACAGGGAAGAATTTGTTCTTAAACACATCATAAAACAGTTCAGATGTTGCCTCTGAAAGGCTTTGGGGCTTCCCAGCTGTGCTCATTAGCACTGCAGCTGCACTCTTGTGTTATCCCTGTGTGATCCAAGTACTGATGCCTGGGATCAACTTTTCTAACAAGGATCTCTGTTTCGGGAGGGTTGTGCTGTCAACTCATTGTTGCTCCCTTTGCGGCTGGCTTGAAGAGACAGAGCTTGGGGTGAAGACCAGCAAGGGAAAAGCCACTTTTTCTATAGGGAAACCTCAAAAATAAAAGCTTCAGGCAAAACCTCCTCATGGGTTTTCCTCAGGCCCAGCTGTGTGAAGGACAAGCCTTGGTCCAAAATCTTGACCAGCCATGACACCACAGTGGGTCTGACCAGCAGCCTGCCCTTCTGCAAAGGTTAGACCCCAAACTTACAACCTGGCAGCATTTCTCAGGCTGGTAAGAAATCAGAGTCAAAGCACTTATGTCCATCACAGAAGTGTTTAAAAAAAATATAAAAAAAAATTTTTCAACACTCAATCTACCAGTGCCAGCTGGGGTCCCTATCACAGCACTCCAGGCCTTATATCTCGGTTTCGATCTCTCCTGGTGGCTTTATTTTCTCCTTCCCCAGTCCTGCGTTGTCCTGCACCTCTCCCCCAGCTCCCTTCCCAGAGACTTGTGATAACCATTGCCTAGGTAACAGCATCTCGCCTGGTGTGTTTGACTGCCTGCAATGGATGTGGGGGCGTGTGCTGTGCCTGCATTCCCAGTGGGATAAGGAGTGGAGAGCCGAGTGCTGTGTGTGGGAGAGGAACTTCTTACGCTGATTCTGACACCAGCAGAGGGAAGAAGGTCAGTCCTTCGCGTCTCTCTGTAGGGTTTGGGAGCGGCTGCTGTGGTGGCTAAATGGATTTATTGCGTTCTTGGTGAGAGGGATGGGAAGGGAGAGACTTGGAGGACTTTTTGTCACCGTGCTTGTCCAGGACATCCTTATAAAATGTTAGTTGTGCATGGCTAAAGCTTTGATTATTTACAAGCCAGCTGGTGGGGAAGCTGATTGACACTTCAGTCCTACCCTGGGCTTCCTCTGGAGCGAGCTGAAAATCCAGCAGAAAATAAAATAAAACACCACACGATCCATCCATCAACAAAGATCAAGAGGAGGAGCAGCAATCCAGCTAATTAATCTAAGGAATATTTTTCTGAAGCATGAAGGGTTAATCCAGACCCAGAAAATGTCAAAAAGCTTATGTGTCTCACAAAACTTCCTCAAAGCATTAATTTAGGGAAGTTTGGATTTATTTCCACAAACGTGCAGATTAGAAACCAGGTAAAAAACCTGCAAGTAGAAGGTCAGGCATAGCATAGAGGATGGAATAGAAACAAGACCCACAGAGGTTTTAATTATCTTAGCTATAAAGTCACTTCTTAACCTATTCATGACTTCTTTTTTAAAGGTGCCTGAAGCACTAAGGGTTGAACCAACGAGCAAAGGAAGAAAAGTAGATAGGATGGACCATAATTGAGAACTGCTGGCAGAAAATACTGAAATGATGTTGGATGTGAGGAGATAACAGAGGAATAAATTCAAATGTGTCAACGTAATGCAAAAGAGAATCTAAGAAGCAATTCATGCTGAAAGAAACCTGTAAATAAAAGATGGACAGCAAAGTAGATGGCAATTAGGTCTCAGAACTCAGAACTTGGGTCAGGGAAAAGGAGAAGGGAAAGGCACTGTTGCATCCTTGCCACCTTTCCATGAAGCTGCTGCTTGTAGGTTTCCTTGGAAAACAGTCAGACTGTGGCGTCACGGTGCCGGACACTTAACACATTGTTGGAGAAGGTTATAGAATGATAGAATGATTTGGGTTGGAAGGGACATTAAAGATCATCCCATTCTATCCCCTGCCATGGGCAGGGACACCTTCCACTATCCCAGGTTGCTCCAAGCCCTGTCCAACCTGGCCTGGGACACTTCCAGGGTTGGGGCAGCCACAGCTTCTCTGGGCACCTGTGCCAGGGCCTCACCACCCTCACAGCCAAGATTCCTTCCTAATATCCAGTCTAATCCCTGCCCTACTTCAGTTTAAAGCAATTCCCCCTTGTCCTGTCACTCCGTATCTTTGTAAAAGGTCTCTCCAAAACTTTCTTGTGAGCTCCCTCCAGCTACTGGAAGGCCCCGGAAGCCTTCTCTTCTTCAGGCTGAACAACCCCAATTCTCTCTCTTTCCTCCCAGCAGAGCTGCTCCATCCCTCTGATCACCTTGGTGCCTCCTCTGGACTCTCTCCAGCAGCTCCATGTCCTTCCTGTGCTGATCCCCAGAGTAGCTCTGCAGGTGAGGTCTCACCTGAGCAGAGCAGAGGGGCAGAATCCCCTCTCTTGAATTGCTGGGAGGTCAATTCCCAGCGTTTGTGAGGGAAAGCAGAATGGATCCCCACAATCTCACACTGGACAGCACACGGCAGCAGGACCAGGAGGTCATGGTGTGGGAGAAGCACTCACCCAGGCAGTGAAGATAAATCCATGACTCCCAAAACCACCCTGTTTTCCATCTGTGTCGCTCTTCCTTTCCGACCAGCTTGGTACACCATCAGGAAAATGTCTGACCTGTGACTCCCTGAAGAAAAGAACAGCTCTGCTTATCAAATTTGGCTGTTGGAATGAAGAGCTGAGCGAACTGAACTGTTCTGCTGGCAGACAGGGTCTTCCCTCCACTAAAAATAACTTTTCATAGCAGAGAAGAGATTGACAATACTGACACGGGGATATTGGCCTCTGGTAAGAACTCCTATGCAATATAAATCTTGGAGTTGGCACAGGAGAGTGTGGGCAGCTCCAGTCTCCCCCAGTTTGGGATGTTGAAAGCAAAGCCTGCAGAGAAAAGTGTTCAAACCATAATCCAGCAAACCAGAGACACCAGCACTTGTGGAAAATAGGCAGAAAAATCAAACCCAAGTGAAAAGTAGCTGAGTTCTGGACAATAAACCACACTTCCAGCACAACACCAGCTCTTTTCTTCTCCCTTTGCCATGTGGTTGTCTCATCATCCCCCATTCCCTCTTTGTGAAGGGTTCCTCTCTACTTGGACTTTTCTCTGGTGTTTTTAATTCCTTTCTCTCCTCTGTGCAGAGCTTCCCAGCCAAACCCAGTGCGTCAGAGGTGGAAGGAACAGTACCAGTCACCAGGAAACACCGCTGAAATGATTTTCCAGTACAAGCTGAAATTAAATAACTCAGTGTAGTGTGCACATCAATCCTGGGGAGTTATTCCCAGCTCAGTATTGATTGGATATGAAAGGAGCAACCCTTGGAAATGAACACAGAGCCACCAACACTTCCCCAAACTTTTAAACTCCTTTGTGGTGTTCCCTTCCTTCTTTCCTCTGGGGTTTTTTTTCCCTTATTTTTTTTTCCTTTTGTTTCTTTTCCTTTTGCCAGGAGTGAACCAACTGCAAGCTTTCCCCAGTCACACTTGTGCCAGTCAAGTCTG
Organism: Origma solitaria; assembly: GCA_013397895.1. NCBI lineage: Eukaryota > Metazoa > Chordata > Aves > Passeriformes > Acanthizidae > Origma > Origma solitaria. The sequence goes on along the minus strand of VZRL01000811.1, from coordinate 435,423 downwards.
ATTCAGAAGCAAGGCAGCAAACAAGGCCTCAGGGTAGAAATCAAACACTGGAGTCCTCTGTGTAGGGAGAAAGGAAAAAGCTTCACCATCCACTTACAGTACTGGAAGGAGGAACGAAATTCCTTGGAATTAGTGGTTTCTTTCTCACTCATTGAGTTTTTGTTTGTGCTGGATGGAAGTCCTGGGGCTTGCCGCTTGTACACTCTTAGATTTCTCCTTTGAGGGTTTAATGTCCTGAATAATAATGTTCTGGGGATTCTGATGCTTTTGGGATTGTAGGAGGACTGGAAATGCGAGGAAGTTTATTAGAGTGTACAGTTATCAATTATAATTCATAACTCTTATTCATCTGGAAGCATTTGAGAGCTGCAAACACACACTAAGAGCTCATTGTGGGGCTGGGGTCTGCCCTCCAAGGGCCCATGGCAGGGGCAAGAGGTGCTTTAAGCAGCCAGGTGATGGAATCCAAAGGCTCCTAGTGGTTATCAACCCCATTCTCCTGCTAATTAACTCTTACCTACCACCCCTCTGAGCCACTGATGTTCTTTTCTCAGACCCAGAGGCATTTTACCTCATCCTTCCTTACTGATTTCTTGATAACCCCATATCAAAGCTCTCCTTTCCCACTCAGGGCTGCATTCCCACAGCTTCAGAGCAGAGACTGAATCCTTTGAGGATGCCATTAGTGGTGAGGTGAGCGGACTGGGCCCTGAGCAGTGGATAAAGTTTTAATGCAGAAGTTATCTGCTCATGAAACAAAATAGGCGAAAAAACATAGGATTACTCCCCCTTTTTTCCATTTATTTTCAGGTGATTTGTCAATGCAAAAGGCAGATACTCAGGTGTCTTTTTTTTTTTTTTCCACATAGGGGATTTGCAAAAGCAGGAGGAAGTAGCAAGGATGGAGAGAATAACATGTGGAGATGGGGTGGAGTGGCCAAATACGGCATGAAAAAATATTAAGGGGAAAAGGAAGCAGAAGTAGGATGGCAGAAAGAGGGAGCAGCACCCAAGGCAGGAACAGGAACTCACCCCATGGCCCTAAAATTCCCAAAGAGAAAAGGTAGTTGGTATTAAAATGAACACTGATTTTATCCATAGTGTGCTGGAATCACTTATGAATATTGGAAAGGGAGTTGGAAGCTCCTGCAGAAATCAGAATTTCTCTCCTGATTCCATATTCAGGGCAAGGGATGGCACTGACTCACCTGGGATGGTCACGGTCAGTCCCTGGTGAGAGGAAAATTCTCCTGTCCCAAGGCTGGGTCCAGCACCCAGGAAAACACTTCTGTGGGTTCCTCCACAGAAAAAAAAAGGGATATTTTGGTGAAGTGAGATAGAACAACTGTCTTTCTCACTTTTGAACTTCCTCATGCCATTTTATCCTGTGACAAACGTGGATGGAGAGCTTAAGGGAGCTGAGAAATAACACTAATTTTTCTCCTGCTTCCAAATGAAGGAGAGTGAGCAACACCCAAAAGGCAAATGTGCATCCGCAGGGCTGAACTGGGAGGGAGCAGAGACCCGCCCTGGGCAGGTCTGTGGGGTGCACATCTCCCTCCAAGCCCTGCCTCTCCCTCTCCCCCCTTGCCGAGGTGCCTGTGAGCGCTGCTGCTGCGGCAGGTGAGTCAGTGCGCCAGCTCAGGCTCGGGGCACCCCCTCAGCTGCCGAAATGCCAGCCAATCTCCCGGCACGCTCCGAGCCCACCATTAGAAATGCATTATTTCCCTCCCTCCCCTCCCCTTCAGCTGGCGTGGTGAGTCAGGAATCAAAGTTCCTTTGTCATTTTGTGAGATGTGGGGGAGATGCTGGTGCTGCCGGTGGGCACAAGGTGTGTGGGGCAGGTTCAGCTGCATCCTCCTGTGGATATTCCTTCTGCTCCTTCCTAGGCTGAACTTTCTCTTTTTTCCCCCCAACAGCTGCAGTAAAGGGCAGGAAAAGGGACAAAAAGGGGAAAAAATTCAGCTCCAATCTGAATTTTAACATTCTCCGCTCTGATTCACAGTGATCTTAAACAGAGACCAAGATCCTTCCCTGTTAATGACAATTGTTCAACAAAAGCCAGGGGGGTTTAATAGGGAATTTAAAAATCCCAGCAGCTCTAATACCAAAGTTCTGGCGGAACTTGGAGGAGATGGTGGGCAACAGGAATAACATCAGACCCTTTGTTTGGCATCTCTCTGCTGGGGTGGGCTGCCCGCTGTGGAAAACAGGATAAGGCAGGGAAAGTTGTGAGGGAAGGAGGGGAGGGAAGGGCAGGGCAAGGCAGGGGGTGTTGGGGGACTGAATTTTCACTTGTGGCTCAGGAAAGAGAATTCTGAGCAGATGAGAGAGAGAGAGGGACAGGGATGCTGCCAAAAAGTGAGTTGGGGCAGAAAATCAAGCAGTTCCCACTGTGGGATTCCTCAGAAAACTGAGAAGGAGCCTTTCCCTGGGATGGCACAACTGCAGCCAAGGACAGTGCAGCCCTGGGTGGCCAAAGCAGACGTCAAGGGGACGGCAAGAGCTGAGTAAATACACTGGAAATCCATCCCTGGGGTACCCCGAGCTGGGCAGGGCTCAGAGAGCTGGGGTGATGGTACCAGGCAGCACCATGTGGATTTTTCCCCATGAATTTATCCAAACACTTCTTAAATCCATGCAAGCAACATCCAGCAAAGAGCTTCCACAATTAGCACAGTTTGAATGAGAAAGTCTCTCCTGGTGTTTGCGGTGGGCTCCTTGCATTAGAAGGGAGTTTAAATGGTTATTACCCTATTCAATATCTTCTGGCCCCTCATGATTTTATAACCTGCTCCTGTTTTCCCTCAATCGTTTTTCCAAGCCATCCCTTAACACAGCATGAGGATCTTCCCTGCACTGCAGAGCATCTCATGACAGATGAAGCATCAGTGATGTTCATCGTGGCCTTGAGGTTTTTGTGGTGCCTACGGGGTGGGAAAGCTGGCAGAGACCTTCCTTGGGTGCTGAATCCTGCAGAAGGGTAATTTCCCCACAGCAATCAGCGTGGGAAAACTGCAGAGAGGGAGCTGAGTGGATGGGATGCAGTCAGAAAAGGTATGGAATGAAACACCACTGGTCCCAAGATCACTTTTACGCTCTTTTTGTACCAACTCCACCTTCAGGCATTAATTCCCCCAATTTTCCCAGTGTGAGTTCACATGGCTTTGTGTAGAAATCCATGGTTTTAGGAAAAAGGGGACCAATCATTGTCCAGGGCTTTCAGGAAACTGCTAGTTTGTGACTTTATATTTGGCTTAAGCTGCTTTCTGCAGAGCCAAAGGCACAGTATTCTCTCCAAGGACGTGAGCACAGATGGGATCACCTTTGCCTCTGCCTCTTCCTTTGGAGAATTTGTGGTTTTCTGCTGGATCAGTGAGTGGAGCAGTCCCCGTGTGTGACCACACTCGCCAGACCTGGCACGTGGGAGGGTGTGTGAACACACCACCGAGGATGCCAGAGCAAATGGGACTGTCCCTTTTGCTGGCAACACAAATCAGTCTTTGATTTTCTTAATCTGGCAGCAGCTGCACGTTTAGAAATGGTAGAGAATGATATTGCAAACCCAAACCTTTTTGATCAGTGAAATCCCCTGGATTTGTCTCTCTTGATTGACCCAGGGTATGATCAAAGCTTTCCTTTGAGTTGCGAGCATTCAAAATACCTTTCTGATTGTACCTCTCAGACGTGGGCTCCTTATTATCTAATAAAAGCTGACATGCAACAGCCATTTCTTTGCATGAGGCTCTCCTCCAGCTTCCTGTGTTTGTCAAGAGTTATCTGAAATTAGCCAAAGAATTCAGAGTTGTTGGGGAGCGGAATAGGCAGAAACAACCTCTGTTTCACCAGTTTGAAATGGATTTCCTGGGAAGGTGAGCCTGAAAATGTTGATTAAATGATCAAGGCCAGGTTGGATGGGGTTTTAAGCAACCTGGTCTAGTGGAAGGTGTCCCTGCCCATGGCAGGGCGTGGAACTGGATGGTGTTTAATGTCCATTCCAGCCCAAACCGTTCTCTGATTTTATGATGCTGATGGCAAGAAGAGAGCACGAACAGAGAAGAGAGAAGTGGACCTGCTGTGAAGGACAGCAAGGACTACCCAGGACCATGGGAGTAACTCAGAAAGAAGAAGAGGACGATAAAATGGTGTTGCTTTAGCTGGAAGCTAAGAGGTCTTTATTCTAGGAGGAAAACTGCACTTCACTATTTCCTAACACTGAAAGGAGTATTTTTATTACAGCATATTTTTAGTTAATTGTGTATCGATTCGCTTTTTATTCCAGAGGAGAAAAATTAAGACACAATTGATAGTTTGCTTGCTTTACTAACTTCTGTAACTGCTAAATTGCCCAGAGGAAGGTCCTGATGGAACATTCTCTTTGTATATACCTGGAGAACAGGTGGAGTTTTTTTCATCTTCTATAAGATAATTCTGACATACAGCTCACCTAACCTCACTTGCTGATGACAAGAGACTGAATTATGCTGAATGCATCCCTGGGGCACCTGGTGGTTGCCAGTGACACCATGACAAAGGCAGAATCAGAATCTGAGTGGCACAACTCAGGGAAGGACCTGCATTGATTTCTTTTCAGTTTGTTCCCTCAATTAATTGTCTCTTTATAGACCTATTGTGTGTATTTTTCCTCTACTCTTTCATCTCAGATGCGTCCACCTGAATTGCTGTCGTTGTTATTTTGCTGCAAGTTTCTCTGAGTTACTAAAATGCAGCCATAAATGTGCTATGGAATTGGATATTTTTGTTGGATGGAGAATGCACCCTGCCCTAAAGCTTCCCCAAGGGTCCCAGGCAGGTTTTCAGGCCAACTCTTCCAAGACACAAAAACTGTTAAATTTTTCAGAGTGTTTGTTGTTGTTTTCCTAATTTACATTATTGAACAAAATGTGATTAATTACATTATGCTTTGTGCCACTTGAAAATACTTAGTCAGAGATAATTCCCTCCCAAGCAAGCTGCCATCTGAGGAGACAAGTTGAACACACACAGAGACAAGGATGGGGAGCTTATTATCCTTCTAGTGATGAGGATTTGAGGGGCTTTTGGAAGAATAGCTCAGCATCTTTCAGGGGTGACTCAGCCCAGCTTAAATCTGAGTCACTCCTCATGTCCATGTCCCTCTGTGGAGCACAGAAGAAGACAAAGACAATGTGGGTCCTGTCATGGACATTTCCAGATGGATCTTTAAAGACTGGATCCTTAATATTTGTGTGCAAGCCAGGTGAAAACAGGTCTGAAGTTTCTTCCAGGCACCTCCACACGTCTTTGGGCACTTGAACACCTCCAAATCTCTCTCCTGAGCCACCAACCAACTCCTGAGAGGAGCGGGGAGACATCTCAAAAGATGGTGACAAGAGAATGAGGGTTGGAAGCCAATGTGCAACTCTGATTATGTGCCTAATTTTTTTCCCATTGAACAGTTTAAAATGTTCAACATTATTCCTTTTATTTTTTTTCCTCTCCTCTGGCTGGAATCATCATTTGTGTGCGTTCATCCACATAATGCCCTTAACAGAGCAGCTGAGCTTTTTATAGAGATCAATAAAACTTAAAAGGTGGAACAACTGTGAGTTTCTCAAGCCCTTTATAAAAGCTTTGCCCAGGGCTGGGGTTGCTGACCCCTTTGGGGTAATGGTTAGGAGAATAAAAGCCCAGGCAAAGATAAAGGCAAGTGAGTATGAGACAGAAAAGGCGATTGTGAAACTTCTAATGCAAGAAAATCCTACAGATGTTCAAGTCACTGGAAAGGTCAGAGCTACAAGCTGCATAAACACAGGGGTAAGTCAGGCTGGTGATGAACAAGGGCATAAATTGATGTATTTTTGTGCAGGGAAGAGAATGAAAGGATCGGGAAAATGCTGGGCAAAGCAGCTGAGGGGTGGATCCAGAGTTGTAAATAAAGAGTGTGCATGTGGTGATATTGAAGGTTCGTTTCCCGGTGTACAGGGATCCACTTCCTCCAGACATTGATTCAGTGAGGGGAGAAGGGCACATTCCCAGGAGCCTTAATGTGTTCAGCAAAATCAGGAGCCAAAATGTTTTACAAGCAGAGAATCACAGAATGGTTTGTGCTGGGCAGGACCTTCAAGATCATCCAGTCCCACCCCAGCCATGGGCAGGGACAATTTCCACCAGACCAGATTGCTCCAAGCCCCATCCAGCCTCAAACCCCAGCCATGTGTGGCTGCGTCTTTGCTCACCAACTTTCTGCTGAGCTATTTCCAGCTGCATTTTGGGAGCTTTTTCTCTTTTATTCATTTCCCTTTTTGACTGATGCATGATCAGATAACTCCCATACCTATCCATGGAGTAGCTCTGAAATTCCATGGCTGCCTGCGGACAGAAGGTGCTGTGTGAAAATTAGAGCCATGATTAGCTAAATGACATTTGGTATCATAACAGTAAAATCAGATTTGAGTCAGCCCTCGTAAGCCTGCCCAGAAAACCACATTGACCTCGGTACAAAAGTCACATCCATCCATCCTCACCATATTTCTGTGCAGAAGAACTTGGGAATGCATGCCCAGAGCTCCTGGTGCTGAGGAGAAACCTCCAGACACCCAGACCGTGAGTTCTTCCACATCATTAAAGGGATGGTAGTGAACATAATAGACTTTCCAGAGGGGCAGATGGCAGGAATGTGGCAACCAGAGCAGGCAATTTGATGTTGTGCAGGAAAGCAAGTTTGATTAGTCGAGTTCAACTCATCATTCAGTTCCAGTTCTCAGCCGTACAGGCTCCCCTCCCCGCCAGATTAAAAATTCATATGTGTATGGGAGGGCAATGAGAATGAGCTTCAGGACCTCCAGCAAAGGTAAGATGAATTTCAGGCAGTGATTCAGAGCCTTATTTTTGCCTGAAATATTTCTGCTTCCATAGTGCAGAGCAGAGTTCTTTGGAATGGAGTTCAGCCTGCTTGGGGCATGGTTTGAGCAGGAAATTCAGATCATGCTTTTCTGAGAAATGTAGACCTGGGTCAGAATTGCAAATGCCAGACCTGGAGTTCAATTCTTCTCAAATCTCAGAGTGCCCAAATTTGAGATTCTTCCTTTGATCTCTTTTAGAGAAAACATGTGAGGCTGAAGCTCATGCTTCCTTCTGATTTGATGTATATCTGGAAATCTCTTACTTTTTAGGATTTTGCAAAAAAATTTGTCCAAGAGGTTTGATCATAATTTTTATACAATTGACAATGTATAAGCATTTTAAAGCTTCACTTTTATTTTTTAATTATTTTTGTGCATGGTGGTAAAAGTAATAATTCCAAATCTGTTTTAAAATAAGTTCATTTGGAAGTGATAAACGTGGATTTTGAAAGGATGTGATGCAAATCTATGCTCCCATAATCCCCTAAGAAGCTGATCTGTACGAAACACTTCTGAGACCACTTTTCATGCATTTATTGCTCTTCCACTCTTCTTCCCCAACAGCAGCTGAGGGAGGTAGGTCAACAAAAATACATCCTCCAAAGAGCTGGTGACCAGAACATGTCCTTATTTTAATTCTAGAAGGCTTTTCTTTTTCATTTGATTGTTTTTAGCTTGACCTAGATAAAACATCATCTTCTTAGGTACCAAATGTCACAGTTACCTGGACACTCACAGAGAAAGATAATTACATATTCATACGCCAGATGTGGCCGATCCACAGAGACTTGCACCAGCATTTGGTCTAATGAAGGAACAGCTGAATTGAAGGAGGGTGTACTATGGAACAGAAGAAATACATAAATTATGAAGCATTTTCATCAGCTAAAGTCCTGCTGACATCCCACGTTCACATTTCACTTGGAACCTGGAAGCTTGTTGAAGCTGGTTCTCCTTCTCCAACTTCGTTGAAGACAACATCTGATTTTCTCCCAGGTCTGTCATTCCTTTCTTGCCTACCTGTAGCCAGTCCCCCAAATGTGTTTTTAGAGCATAACTCTTCATTCTGACTGATAGCCCTCCAAAGGTACAAGGCAAGAGGAAAAAAGAAATTAATCTTTAATTCTACTCTTTGACTTCTTTCCTCTGACACTTATTTGGAATTTTACTTTAAAATACTTCTGTTGGTTCTGATTATCATCTTCAAGACTATCCTGAAGCTCTTCAGACTCTGATCTATGTTCGGAATTCCAGATGAAATGCTCTTGGTAGCTTTTCTTGGGCAGTCATTTACCCAGGGAAGATTTAGATCATCACTGGCTTACAATGTTTGCTACAGGTTAAAAATAAAATACTCAGCAGCTTTCCTCAGATCTTACTGACAGTGTAAGTTCCTGCAGTGTCCCTCAGGGCAAATTGAGCTTTCCCAAAATCTTTAAATCTTTCCTGTAGGATTGCTGTCTGTGGTGTTTGGGTCGGTTGTTTCAGACAGTCGGGACGGAGATGAGAGATCTCTGGAGTTTGCTCTTAGAGCATGAGGTTTATTGTGAAAGGGCATGGGTGTTCAGGACCTGCTAAGAGCCACCAGATGCAGCTCAGAGCAGGTCAGAGAAGTAAGAGAGAGAGAGAAGAGAAGTACAGAATAGAATACAGAATACGGAAAAGAATAGAATAGAATAGAATGCCGTGGTTGCCATTTACAATACGATAAATCATCTTCTGTGCTGAATATTCTAATTTTCACTAACCAATCTAGAACAAACTACAAATCCTACAACATTTACATACAGCCTAGGAGAGTCATTGCATTACCATACGGCGTTATATTTTAAACCCTAAAAACTGCTTTTTGGACCCTCTGCCAAGTTGGTAGGGTCTGCTCTGACCCTTGGACCTGTCTGCAGGCAGAGGGGATTGTTTACTCAAAGAGGGAGATTGTTTAATCAAGAGGGAGATTACCTTCAGTGGCCACACCATTGTTTTCCAGTTGTTCAGTAACTGGGGTTTGGTATCTCAAAGCTCGTCTTCATTTCAATCTCGCTTATAGTTTCCATATTCTCAACATCTTTTGCCAGTTAGTAATATTTATAAGGCTTTCCTATTTCATCTTCCCCAACACTTTCCCTTGAGTTTTTTGATGGAAAAACAGCCAAAGGTGAGCAGGCTGCCTGCTGCACAACCAAGAGGGACACTTGCGTCTCTGTGGCCAAGGCAAACTTTTGAAATATGAGTGGCCTTGAGTTGTCCTGGTGTGTTGTGCCCATGACCAGTGTGGAATGGGTTGAGTTGTGTCTGTCTCTGTAATTTTCACAGTCCCATCGTTATGGGACCTGAGTAACCATCCCATAATAGCAAAAGTCTGGTGTCCAGACGTGTCCTACGTGACTGCAGGCACTGACCTAAAACAATTCCCTGATGATCCCAGGAGCTCCTGCAGGCAGTGGAGCAGCAGGACAGTCCTGCATCCCTAAGAGATATTTTTTCTTGAGTGTGTTGGGACCTCTGGGTTACTAAAGCAGAAGGCCGGATTTCTTGTTTCCCTGTTTCCTTTTTCATTTTTTTGTAGATTTTCGGGTTTGGGTTTTTTTAGGCTTCTATTGTACAAGAAAATCTTTGAATATTGGCCTTATCCTCATTACAAAAATTCCAAAATTTCTTGGCTTAATTAGCATCTAGCACAGTTTCTTGTAAATCATGATGTGTCCTTTCCCTCAAATTGAAAAAGAAATCTGTCAGAGTTGTTAGTGCAGTGTTTTTAAAGTCCTAAGGATCAGCTGGCAAGGGTTGTCATGGACTCAAGTGCTAATGACTGGATCTGAAGGAAAAGTGGGTTGATTTTTTAAGGAAGAGAAACCCTCTAAGGTGCCAGACATTAAATTGATTTGTTCTGGTCTGGGAAATTGTCTGTTTTCCCTCCTGATGATGAAACCCTCACTGTAGCTCTTCCATTTCAATAAATTCTGAAATAAAATTCTGACTGTCTAAATGAGTAAGTTTGACACACCAATGGTCAGAACAGCAAAACTGGAAGTTTTCCACTGTTTTTTTGCCTCATGGGAACAGGTTTGAGCCTGGTGTGCGTCTCCATGGGAGTGTCTGCACAAGTCTCTTCTTCAGGTTCACATGCAAATTAAAAATGTTGTTGATCTGAGGCTGAAAAGAGCTAATTCTATGCAAATATCAATGTCCAGCTTGCCTAGTAAAAAAAAAAAAGAAGACATTTCTAGTCTTTAATTCTATGTTTTATATTAATATCTGCCTCTTGTCAGTGAGAAACTCAAGTCCTGTAGACTTGACACCTACATCATGAATGAGATCCAGGTGTTTATGTAGGGATAAAATATCTTTTAGCTTCTCCTGGCATCAGTTTTCTTGGTTTCTGCTGGAGGTTTCTGATCCACAGCAAACAGCTTAACTCGCCTTAGGGTCTCTTCAGGTTTTCAGATTACTTTTTCACTGTAGTTTCACCATTCATTCAGTCTTCAGTGAATGTCTTTACACCCTTTGAACTAAATAAATTAAACTTGTGTTGCTGTTTTGACTGGAAAAGGAGTGGTTACTGATGGCAAAAATTGAGTTCAGCCTGTGGAAAATTTAGCAGTGGTTCCTTTCACGTAAGCACCTCTGCAAGGCTTTGGGAAGTGTTTCAATTTAATCTCAACACCCTCTGGGGTTTTGCACCTGTCAGAAAGGTGTGAGGTTATGAAAGAAGGAAAAGATTCAGCACAGAAATCTCTGCTTGCCCTTCCCAGCAGCATCTCCAAGGGGGAGTGGGCCAAACAGGAAAAACTTGTATTTTGTACAGGAATTAAATGGGCCATCAACCTGTAAATTGAATATTAATAAGAAAATTTCAGAATTGAGTGTTTGGGGAAATCAGGGGAAATAAAAGCACCCCATTTTCCCAATGGAATAAGTTGAGAAATTTATTTTTTAAATTGCCCACTTCTGAAAATATACTTTAATGAAGCATTAATTGATTCTTGCATTGCAGCTCCTATATTTTATTGTGGACAGAGGATTTGCTCAGAGATAAGTGCAGACAGACAAATCTACAATGAAAGTGGACAAACACTCCTGATGGGTTGATCTCTCTGTGCCATCAACATCAGCCACCTGAAATAGTTCACCCACCTTCAGTTGCCTTGTCTGGCTTCATTCCCACCAACTGGAAAAGGAACCTGCATTACCCACGTTTTTTAAAAAGGAAAAAGGAAGACGCAGGGAATTACAGTCTTGTCAGTCTCACCTCTTTTTGTGGCAAGATCGTGGAGCAAATCTCCCTGGAAACTATGCTAAGAAACAAGGAGGGTATTGGTGACAACAAAAGTGGCTTCACATGGCTTTAAGATGAAGGAGGGCAGGTTTGGATTAAATAGTGGGGAAAAATTGTTGGTGATGAGGGTGGTGAGGCCCTGGCACAGGTTGCTCAGAGAAGCTGTGGCTGCTCCGTCCCTGGAAGTGTCCAAGGACAGTTTGGATGGGGCTTGGAGCAACCTGGGATAGTGGAAGGAGAGTTGGAATGAGATGTTCTTTCATTTCCCTTCCAACCCAAATAAATCAGTGATTCCATGATTAAACCTCTTGGTAGTACATGATTTCTTTTACAAAGCCATAAAAAAATTAAAAGTAAATAGACATCAATTCAAAAGGAAGCCAACCATCAGAACGCACCTATGATTTCACATCTCACAGAACATGATAACAGCCAAGAGCTTGATTCTTTATTCTGTAGGAGAAGCAGGTTACATCCCCACCATCTCCCATGAGCTTGGAAGGTGCCCACAGATCAAAAGATAAGGCTGGTGGCAGCTGATGACAACCTCCAACAAAGCAACTGAATTTCTTGAAGGTGGAGGAACTGCATCTTTTCCAAGTTCTTTTATCGCCTGGCTCCTGTCACTCTCTGTTCCCCTGGTGCTGATGGCCCCATGGAGGATTTCTGAGCTGTCTTTTCAGCCCAAGCAGCAGAACATGTTTAATAGAGAGATGATTGTCGTGAGGCTCATGGGACATTTGCAACTCTCCATTTTCACTGCACTGATGTTACTGTGAGTTTTGCAGTTTTCACCGCGACACAAGGAGGGAAGAATCCGTGATTTCTGATGGAACGTTCCTCTCTCAGGAGATTACTCAGGAGCCTTCTCCTAGATTGACTACCACCCTGCTGAAAAAAAGTTTTTAATATGTAGGGATCCTTTTTATTGCAGCTTGAGTTTCTTTTCTCTTTTAGGCCCCCTGAGAGGTTCCTGCAGCTCTCAGCCGTTTGTGGTGGTAATGTGGACTTCCAAGTAACCTTGTCAGGGCTGGGGATGGACGGGAATGGAGAGACACTGCAGGTGGGATTAGAAAAACATCTCAGCAGAGATGTACTCTGTGTAGGATGTAGGACTTCACTGAGTTCTGGAACATAAGGAGAAAAAAAATATCCTCTTTGCTCTAGCTCAGAGATTCCCAAGCTGTGGGAGTTACGGCACACCTACCTCTGAGAACCTTCCCCAAGCAGCTGTCTACAGAAATTAGTGCCTGAAGGAAACTGCAAGGAGGAATATCTTGAGCATGGTGGCACCAGATTGTCTCATGACTTCTCTGCGCTGCGTTGTTGGTTTATATCCATCTGTTGTTTCTTGTCCCATCTTTCATCTAAAGAAAAGGATTTGGCAACATGGCCGAGGGATTAGACCTTCGTGTAGGGAAGAGATGAAAGCAAGGTGTAATGAGAGGCAAAATCAGGAGTTAACGATGTTGTCAGCCTGAAATGTTATCAGAAAAAGAACCAGGTTAATTAATCCTCTCCAACATTGCTGCTACCAAGGCTTTCTTGGGCTCTTTCTCCATCAGCTATTGGATTATGCTGGTGGTTTTCTCCGATTTTCTCTGATTTTGCTAAAATCTGGAGGAATAGATCTTACCTTTAAAGCTCGTATTTCTCGAGCTGCTTGATCAACCCTCCATGCTCTATCCTCTCCTCTGAAATGCATTAATGAGTGAGTGGCAGAGTGGGAAATTCCCATATCGGTTTTATCAGGGTTTTTCTGATGTGTTCAGTCACTCTTGCCTTCATGTTCCTAAAGCAGCAGAGCATTCCTGTCTTTGGGAACACAAGTATTTTTGCATCTCAGCATAGGTGAAGATTGACTGATGATATTAATAATGTCAAATTATACTCCTCTCTTCTGTAATACTCTGAGGTTATTTTACAGATAATAAGGATGAGACAGACAGGTGCAATGAGTCTTAGGATGTTTTAATTTCATCTGATTCTTTGCTTCTACTGTATTTTATTGTTTCCAGGAGGAGATACTTGGGAAATGTAGACTTACGACTCTAAATTAACCTTGGTGGCAATTCCACAGAGAGTACAGGAAATTGTTTTGACATGTTGAGAAGGAAAAAAGGTGACCTCCACAATTATGTCTCCTGAGAAATTAAAAAAATAATCTGGTTACCATTTCAAGGCAGCCAGCCCTCTGTGGTTTTGTCCTACATTTTTTTGTTTTCTTCTTCAATCCCAGTCTTTGATCAACCACAACCCTGGATAATTTCTAGCTCAGAGCTGACAGTGGATGACATGGTGGTTGCTCATGGGGTACAAAGCCCTCAGTCAGGGTCATATAATCCATGATTCAGTTCCTGTTCTTTGTTCTTCTCTGGAGGAGCCTGACACCTGAATTCCAGTTTGGCAGACATAGGGGAAGAAACAAGAACTCATCAGGTCATAGAAATTTGACTTTTGCTCCCCTGAAAGGTCAAGTAGCATTATGGGACTGTATTAGGAAAAAATTCATCTTTCTCTTGCCTTCTTTACCAGAAATGTGGAAAAGTAGAAAAATTGTAGCTTTTGAAGCTGTTCTGGGAAGATCTTTCTGTTGTACAATCCCAGAATCTCAGCATGTTTTGTGTTGGAAGGGACGTTAAAGCTCATCCAGCTCCAACCCTTGCCGTGGAGGTATTCCAGATTGATCCAAGCCCTGTCCAACCTGGCCTTGGATACTTCCAGGGATGGGGAAGGCACAGCTTCTCTGGGAATCCTGTGCCAGGGCCTGAACACCCTCACAGTAAGGGTTTTTTTTCCTAATATCTTATATTCCAGTTGTGCAGACCTGGGGGAAGCACAGGTTGTGTCCGACATGCTTTATGGGAAAACACTTTGCCACCAGAAGTGGCAAGGAATAGATATTTGGCCCCTTCAACAGCCGCCACTTCTCATATCAGGCAAAGAAGAGTGGCTTTGAAATTCTGTGAATCTGTAAGGTGAAAGACACAGGGAATAAGGGTCAGGTTTTTGTGAGTATTTTAAAAGGTCTGGGAGGATTTATGAATGAGCAAAACCAGTTTGTTATCTTTAAATGTAGTGGAAGGAAATGGGAGTTAAACAATGGCCTAATTTTCTGTGTTCCTACTAATATCCCAAAGCCTTGGTTTTCAAAGGCACTCAGGTCCAGGAATAACATTGTGCCGGGGGAAGTAAGGCACTGGGACATTGCAGAGCACTGACTCTCTTTCTAAAGGAAATACTGTTGATTTTGGTGCAGAAAACAGAAGTGAATGAAGACAAAAAATTCATCAGAGAAGGATGCAAACAATATCCATCTTTCTTTCCTCTAACTCAATAGGAAAGCTGATTAAAAAGCTTGAACGGGTTAAATATTTAAATGTGAATTGCCCCCTCCTACTCCGCCCTGGAATTTCCAGAGTGCGTAACTGTGGAGGTTTTACTTTTGCTACCTGTCCAGCTAATTAATACCTGCCAGTTTACTTTTCCCACTCTTGCTATTTTTGCACTGTTATTTTATTGGGGGAAAAAAAGAGAGGGAGAGGAAAAAAGGGAGACAGAGGAGGTTAAAAGAAAATTTTAAAAAAAGAGTTTCATCTCTTCTGATGAAAAGAGTGCATGTCTGATGTTAATTCAAATATTGAATCTCTTTCAAACTTCCCCACATTTTTTCCCCTCATTTAAAGATTTTTATGCTTTTTAAGCCATGTAATGCACAATGAGGTTTCCATTCGTTTTCTCCATAGCAACATGTTTGCATTGGTTCCTTTTTCTTCCCTTTTCCTCCTAAGTGCCCTTGTAACTGAAGGAAGCCTGTCGGTGACCAGCTTGATGAAGTGCCTTTATAGGTAGTGATAAATCCAAGGATGCAGCTATTAATTAATATTTGCAGTAAATAGCAGATGCAAACAGGTGCTTGGGACAGTGACAAAGCAAATTCCTAAAACAATTAGTGACAAAGGGAGTTTCTCAAGCTCCCTTTTTAAAGTCAGGATGTGCTCGGTCTTGCTAGGCTGAGTTTGAGCCAGATGCTTTTCCTTGTAGGCATCCTGACAGATTACAAGGAGGGCTGGGAGTGTCACTGCAAGGCACTGGAGCTCATCAACATATTGCTGACAGCACTGCTTGGGTCCCTCTCCATCTTCCCAACTGATCATCTGTAAACAAACAATAATAATCCAGGGCTGAGTTCACAGTCTTGATTTATGGGCATGAACTGAGAATTCATCACTGGCAGAGTTACATTTTTCTGCTAAAGAGGGAGTAGCCAAAGCCGTGAAAGGACAATTAATATTGATATATGTGGATGTGTAGACAGAAATAACCCCCAGCATCCAGCCAAGCCATATGTGACCCTGGAGTAAATCAAAGGAACAAGAAAACAAGAAGCTCAGATGGGAAGCCCATGCCTTGCTGGTTGCCAGCCCATGTCAAGCTGGTGAGCTTTGTGGCAGGTCTGACAGGTCCACAGATGCAAGATAATCCAGGCTATTCAAGTGCTGTGCACCGAAGGGAATCTCTGACACCAACCCTCTTCGCTCTTCCAGCTGGATGAGTCTTCAACTCATGTTCTTCTCCTGGTGTGATGGTGGACACAAGAATGACACCAAACATTTTAAGGACCTTGTAGGTTGAGTCAGACCTCTGGGTTCTCTTCAGAAGCCAGGGTGGAACCAAAACAAGTCTGGGCCATGTTTCAGTTTAATTTCTATGCTTGTAACTTGGCTTTCAAAATCCAAGAAGTCTGTGGCAGATAGATCATTATAAAGCTTTTCCAAAACTTTTTCTACAGCTGTGGGCTACAGTTCTCATTGTCAGGGGAATTATTGCCTTTATAACAGGAACGCTACAGCAGAAGTTCAGTACATCTGGTTACCAGGGTGGTAACAGCATGGCCAGACAGTGAAGATTGACCTGTTCTCAGACATTCAGGATGGCATTCACCCGATTTATCTTTAGGGATGGGATTTACCCCAGTATTTGCATGTTTCCAGGAGGGAAGTGCCTACTGAACAATTCAGCCCAGACTGCCTTTCTTCTCACAAGAGAGAGAGTCAGTGGCACTGATGAAGTTCAGGGTGAGATTTGGATTATCCTAAAGAAGATGGTTTTCTGAGGTTTGGTGAATCATATTCACTGAATGTGTTGGCTAATTCTGCATGACTGCTGTGAGTATGCACACCTTAAATTGGAAGGGTGGATCCCAGACAAGTCAAATACTGGAAACAGCTCCTCCGTACTTTCACCTCAGAGTGTGATCAAGCCCATCCCATGATAAATGCGTAAATAAGGTGATCAACCACCTAATGAAAGTGTCCACCTGTTTTAGGATTTAGATGCCTCCATTTTAGACAACCAGACCAACTGGATCCTGAAATATGTATCTTCATAACTCTGTTTGGAAAAATATCACTTAACACTGACAGTGCTAAAGCCTCAACATCCAGTCTGGGATTTTTTTTTCCCAAATATTCCTTAATAGAAAAAGGATCCAGCTAGGTTTTTCCAGTATTAAAACTGAACCATGTGATTGTAGGACACATGCTTTGGACTCCATAGGTGATGGAGTCCATTTATAATCACAGGGACTTTGCAAAGATGAAGGAGAGCATCCAGAGACCCATGGCTCTAGGAATGGTACCAATGCCATGACATCAGGAGTTGTTCTCTCCTTTATTTTCCATAGCCTGCTTTGGAGAAAACAGTCCTGTCCAAAATCATTCCTACATTTTCCTGTCTGGGATTAAAAATGAAAGAAAAAAATCCCAAACCTCTCCATTCTTGTTATTAGAGGCTTTTCTAAATGCTCTTATTCCCACAGCAGGAGCTGATACTCAAACTTATTGACTTCCTGTTGGCCTGGAAACTCCTTGTGGTTATTACCACTTTGCACCAGATTCCTGCCACTGACCTTGATGGGAAAACTCCTTAACCCACTTACTGAATCCCCAAGTCATCCTGAAGCCAGAGAGTAACAGTTAATAAAGCACTTGCCAGGTTTCACAGTGTTTTTAGCTGACCTGTATTTCGACTTGTTACAGGATTTTCTGTGTGAGAAAAACCCAGGGGTAACACTCCCAATGCTGAGCGCACCGAGATGGCTCCGGGGAGTGAGACTGAACTGTGGCCAGTTCAGTCTCTACACCTGTAAAAATTCACAGAGCCTGGGGAGTGGGGGAAAAGAAAGGGTAAAGACAGAGAAAAAAGTATATTGGATGGGGAGGAAGGAAAGAAGGAAGGAATGGTGCGGAAGGAAGGGAGGAATGGTGCGGAAGGAAGGAAGGAAGGAAGAGAAAATTCAGCCTTCTCAGCAATAGATTCACTGCACTTCTGAGTTCCTCAGAGCAAGATCACTTTGAGAAGGGCCTGAGAAATGTTGAGTTATCTTGGCACATTTAGCAGAGGGGACATGGAACTCATTCACTTTAGGAAGCAAGTGACACACAGAATTACAGAATCACAGAATGGTTGAGGTTGGAAGTGACCTCTGAAGGTCACCTGGTCCAACCCACCTGCTCAAGCACAGTCACCTGCAGCCAATAGTCCAGGATGATGTCAGATGTATTTTTAATATCTCCAAAAATGGAAATGTCTCAAACTCTCAGGGCAACTTATGCAAGTGCTCAGTCACCCTTAACAAAAAAGAAAGTGTTTCCTGCCATTCAGAAGGAAATTCTTGTGTTTCAGGTTATGCCCATTGCTTCTGGTACCACTCAAAAGTGCCTCTTCTCACTCTCCCTTCAGGTTTTTATAGGCATTACCCTGCTCTTCTCCAGGCCGAACCATCTTAGATCTCAGCCTTTTCTCAGGGGAGACATGCTCCAGTCCCTTCATTATCCCCATGGCCTTTGATGGACTCTCTCCAGTGTTCATGTCTCTCTTTCACTGGACAGCCTGGAACAGGACACAGGATTCCAGCTGTGGCTCCTCCCTGCTGGGTAGAGGGCACGCATTCAGAGCATCATGGAATCGCAGAATGGTCTGGGTTGGAAGGGACCTTGAGCATCACCTCCTTCCAAACCCCTGCCATGGGCATGGACACCTTCCACTATCCCAGGTTTCTCCAAGCCCCGTCCAACCTGGCCTTGAGCACTTCCAGGGATGGGGCAGCTATGACTTCTCTCGGCAACCTGTGCCAGTGACTGACCACCATCTGAATAAAGAACTTATTCCCAATATCCCATCTAACCCTGCCCTTTGGCAGTGTGAAGCCATTCCCTCTCATTTTGTCACTCCATGCCCATGTTCAAAGTCCCTCTCCAGCTCCCTTGGAACTCCTTTAGGCACTGGAAAGGTCTCTGAGGTCTGCCCAGAGCCTTCTCTTCTCCAGGCTGAAGCACCCCAACTCTCTCAGGCTGTCCTCATAGAATAATTTTTTAATTTCTTTAAACATTTTTCCCAAGCTAAAATTTTCTCTGGGTGTCATAGCCAGCACCTCACTCCTGGTGCATTGATGAGAGCTCCATGAGCTTTGCACTTGCAGTGACACAATTGCCACTGCTGCTACCTGGCATTTCCATGCTTCCAGGCTCAGCTGAAGTGACAGTGTTGGAAAGACAGTGTAAAAGAGAAAGAAGAAAGCTGACAGCTCCTTAAAAGCCTCGTACAAATAGGACAGTGCTTGACATAATGCTGTTCCAAAATCAGTCACTCGGACTTGATTTGCAAGGCTTGGAAAAAGCTGCTTGTTGCCTGGATTTTGCTGGGAAAGGTGGTTTGATTTGGTTCCTCTGGGTTTAACATCCTGAGCGAAGCTGGGCAGATGCCATCGGTAAAATACAGCTTCAGCTGGGAGGAAATAGAGCTGAAGAACAGAGATTTGTCTGAGAGGATCTGGCTGCAGAATTTTCAACTGCAAATGGACATAAACAGGGATTGAAAAAAATGCTTTCTGGGTCTGATCAGAAGAAGACCATCAGTGAAGCCTATCCCAGTGTCTTTTGTTTTTACAGTCTCTTTTTAAAAAAAGGATAATTTTGTTATTTCTCTAAAGGTTTTCTCTTGTTTGTCTGTCCTTGTTCTTTAAATGGCACCAGTTAAGTATCCAGGGATTTGGTATCTTCCTTCTCAGCACCACTTTCTGCTCTGTGACAGAGTACAGGCCAGTTGTCCCATCATTGAATCCCCTGAGGATGAGGACTTATTTGAAAACAAAGTGTCTACAGCATCAGCTGAATCATCTTTTGGAAGTGTCAGTCTTACTCTGCCCACTGGGATGAGACACTCAGGGAAGAACCACAGGTCAGGTGAATCCTACCCTAAAATGACACCACCACCTGAATTTCAGACCCCAGCTCTCTGCAACACATTTGGTGCCTACTCTGACCACTGATGCTCCCCAAAATCAGGTCTTCTCAATAAGGGAGGTGATGTCATCTCCCAGATCTGTGCAGAAGAGCAGCGAGTTGCAGCTACCACATAGAACAAGCGATGGCGGAGGATCATGGAGTCATTTGGGTTGTAAAGACCTCTGGGATCATCGAGTCCAACCGTTCCCTCAGCACTGCCAAGGTCACCACTAAACCATGTCCCCAGGTGCCACATCTACACATCTTCTAAATGCCTTCAGGGATGGTGACTCCATCACTTCCTTGACCAGCCTCACAATCCTTGTGGTGATGAAATTTCCCTAATATCCAACCTAAACCTCCCCTGGTGCAATTTAAGGCTCTTTCCTCTTGTCCTTTCCCCTGTGAGGTGTTCTCTCTACAAGAGTTGCTCTTTGCTGAATATGCTGTTCTTGCTCTGATATAAACTAAGGCCTCTCCCACACCCTTCAGGGATGCTTCTCTCTAGGAAGACTGAAACTTGCCATGTGTTTTCTCAGTCCTCCATTCCCTAGACTGCAGAGAAGTCTAAACCATTTGTGGATAGCCAAGAAAGATTTTCTAGTGACTAACACGAAGAAATACCTGGAGTTGGACTTTTGCAGTGGTTTGGGAAACCCTTTTGGTTGCTGTTTTCCAAAGCAACTCTTCAAGGTTTTTAGCTCCAGAGAATCTTTGGGATCAGTCCAGGAATGGGTGACATAGAGGCCAAAATGATCTGAGAATTGTCAAAACCAGAATAAAAAAAATAATGATAAAAACATTTGAGTGAGAAACCCTCAGATCAGGTGCACTTCCAATTAGGAGATAAAAGAGCAGCAGTCAGGGTAATTTCCTACCCTTGGGGCTCTGGCACAGGTTTCCCAGAGAAGCTGTGGCTGCCCCATCCCTGGAAGTGTTCAAGGCCAGGTTGGACAGGGCTTGGAGCAACCTGGGACAGTGGGAGGTGTCTCTGTCCACGGCAGGGAGTCAGAACTGGATGGTCTTGAAGGTCCCTTCCAACCCAACCCAGTCTATCACTCCATCATAAAAGGATGTTATAATGTTGACCTGGATCAATTCCTCTGGTCATGTATTGAGAAAGGAAATCGATTCTCAAGGTTCAGCAGAGGAAGCATTAAACCAAGAGTGGCTACATAGAATATTCTTAAATAATGGAGGAAATTTCATAAATGATCAGTGACAAGTAAGGCACAGCTGTCTCTGGCCCCACAAGAGGAAAAAGAGAAGACACTGGTTTTTCTCAGAGGGTCATCGGTTGTCTCCCTGGGCTGTAAGTAGCCCTGGATGGAAGAACCTGAATTTATCAGGATCTCCTGTGTCAGCAAGAAGGAATAGGCACCCTCTGCAGGACTCATCTCCCTCCAGGGTCTCTTCCAGAGGGTGGGTGAGATCACCCCTTCATTTCTCAGAGTAGCAACTGCTGATTAAAATTTCAACTCTTTTGTGGCCTCCCATCCTCTGCCTGTCAGTGTACAAACATGCCAGGCCTCAGCAGTGCTAAGCAGCACTAAATCATCTGTGTGGGAGAAGGCTGCGAGGGAAAACCAAACCTTGTGGGGCAGAAGCACATGCGGGCAACGAGGGGAAAATAAAAATACTCCCTGTCTTGCTGACTCCTTCACCATCTTGCAGAAACCTCTTTTCCCTCAGGGCTTCAGCCTCCCCACCTGGGGAATACTGAGGTCAATAATTCATTTGTGTACCTTGCCGTGCTAAATAAGCACTTCCAAACCCGCAAAGCAAGCGGCTCTCACTTCGTCGGCATCAGGAGCTGGGAATGGGAGGCAGGAAAAACACTGGGACCTTCAGGCAACTGTCTTCTTCATAGCTGGGGAGCGATTAAACTGCACATTTAATTGCTTTGATTTATATTTGTTTTACATGAATGCAAGACCCAAGCTAATCTAATCGGTTTATTCACTGCGCCATCGCCAACAATGGACCCTAAACTGTACATAAATGACCGTTAAATTATTAGCTATCAGAGAGATCTGCAATTGGATTTGGGATGGGAAAGAAAATTAGGGCTCGGAGAGGCAATTATTATTTTTTATTTTTGTTTCTTTTTTATTTCTTTTTTTTCTTTTTTTTGTTTTTTTAAGCAGCCTTATTATCTATACAAGAGCCTTGCTCGGGAGACAAGCATTCCCATTGGAAAATCAATATCAGAGCTGCTGTGATAGCAGCAGGAACCTGTCGAGTTTCAATTAGTGCTTGGGAGAGGTTGATACTCTTCCCTGAGCCTGTCACTTGTTAATACCAGGGAAATTTTGGGGTTTATTTATAGTTCGGACAAATTCGAACTCTCAGCAGTAAGAATTTGGGAAGCAATAATTGCTATCATGATCTGTAGGCAACCCCATCATTTTTTTGTCCTTTATTTCTTGGTTTCCTGCACATCCCTGAAACCAAGAAAGATTTTAAGGTGTTTTGTGGGAAATGCATCAGTAAGGACATGAGGGTTGCAGTCTGCTGCTCTCACAATTTGAGTTGGTTCCCTACTGCACCTTGACAGAGGACTGGATGTTTTTTTGGATTTGAGTTCAGATTTTGAAATTAAATATTTATACAGCACCTAAAACACAAGAGGGCTTGATATGAGACGGAAAACTGGTTTCCACACTCAAAATACAAAGTATTCTGAGATGTTTTCTTCACTCTTGGTCACCTTTTATTATTTACTTATTATTTACTTTTATTATTTCCTTATTTGCCATCTCCACCTGACCTGCCTTCCTGGGCTCAGCCAAATCTGGAAAGGTCTGGCAGGAAGATCAAAATGGGAATCCACATTTGTGGACTATTTCATAAGACCACCCAGCAAACAGCAAAGGAGGAAGGAAGATAATGCCCCTCAGGAGGACACAAGGTCAGCCAGGTGTGTCCTGGGCATTATTCTGTAGGACATTAATGTGAATTGTTTTTTCTTTTCTTGCCTCCTTGACAAGCTCTGCCAGCTTTCCAAAACTGAAGACCCTTCAGGACATCAGATTATCTCACATCCTTCATCTCCTCTCACAGGTTGATCCCTTGGTCCCCCTCATCCAAATTCCCACTGGTGCAACCCTCAACTGATTCACCTTACAGCTCTTCTCTCTCCACAATTTTATACTCAAACTGCTTTTTTTTGGTTTCTCTCTCCCAAGATTTCTTGTCACAGGTCAGCCTTCCAGGTGTGAGCAGGTGCTCCAGGCCCTGCTGTGCCATGGACAATGTCCCCAGCTGTCCCTGTGGCCAGCTCTGCTGGTTCTCTTTGCCAAATTCATGGGCAGTCAGGGCAGCCCTCAGGAAGACACGGAAACACTGCTTCAGTAGAAAATGGGAGAAAGCTTCAAAGACAACTCATTGTGACATTTCAATACTTAAAATGGGCATACAAAAATGAGAGAGAGTGATTTTTTACCAGGCAGAGAGTGAATGGACAAGGGGGAATGGTTTTAATCTAAAGGAGGAGAGTTTTAGGCCATACATTATGAAGAAATTCTTCCCGGTGAGGGTGGTGAGACCCTGGCACAGGTTTCCCAGAGAAGCTGTGGATGTTCCATCCCTGGCAGTGTCCAAGGCCAGGTTGGACAGGGCTTGGAGCAACCTGGGATAGTGGAAGTTGTCCCTGCCCATGGCTCAGGGGTGGAACTCAATGATCTTTAAGGTCCCTTCTAACCCAAACCATTCCCTGATTCTTTCCATTGACCGACGAGGGTTCCTGGTGAGCAGCTTTCAGGAAATTTTCAGATACTCAAAGTTCAGCAAGGACTTCCAGGGTTCGCAACTTGTTCAAAACTTTGTATCTGCATTTCTTTATACATAAGAAAAATCAAAGCTTCCTCTCCCTGTCATGTGTTACCACTTGGTGGATTGACATGAAAGTTTCTGATCCTCCAATGCCCCTCACAGAACAGATGTTCGGGAGAAAGGAGTATCCATATCATCTCACAGGAAGTTGATCGGTAGAGTTCTGACAAGATTAATTTCTTACTTCAGACAATTCGTTTATAAAGAGATTCTTGAATACTTAATTATTCATATAAATTATTAAAGAATGCTGCAGGATTCATGGATGCACACTGGAGTAAGGCACACCTCTAAAGTTACAGTGTGTCTGAAAATTGCAGAAATGTACAATATTTTTTAAAATAGTCCTGAATTTATGAATGGATGAATTTTGCAGTTCACTAGAAGTTACTTTTCTCTGAGTTTAGACAATTTCAGAGTAAGCTGATCCTTTATTCCATTCCGGTGACTTAAAACTTGCAATCATCACTAGGATAAGGGGACTGCTATTCTGAAGTACAGGTTTGCACTTCCACTTCCCCGGACACAGATTTGCTTATTTTGTGACTTGCTCTAAGGCAGTCAAAGGATTTCCAGCTGAAAGAATTTTGATGTAAAAGGTAGATTCCAAACTGATAAAAACTCCATATGAATTTTTGACAGAGGGCTTGATTATTTTCTCATCGGCAGAAAAACAAACAAAATCAAAATATTTAATATTATTCTTCCTCTAAAAAGAAAAGATACTTCCTGTTTATTTTTATTTCTTTTAATTTGAAATGATTTCCCATTTAGATATGTTTTCTGCCATGCTGAGGAAACACATTATAAAGCTTGAAAACAACATGAAGAAATTCATTGTGGGTGGAAGACAACATTCACTTAAACTGGAATGTGTCGGGCTTGTTCAGCTGTTTGTTTGTTTTCCATTTTCAGTCAGCTGATTTTCTTTTGTTTTTCTTAGTTCCATTTCAGGTCTGCATCCAACTTATTCATTTATTTGCTTCCCTTGAGGAATTGGCAGCAAAAAATGGAAAACTTGTTATTCTCACATCTTGGTTTAGGAAATAGCATATCATGATCAGTGCCTAGAGGGGTCCAGAAATTGCTCTAGATCTCCAGATAATGTTTTAATTTAAATGAGAATAAATAACAGACATGATAGAAATAGCTATAGAGTAATAATAATAATAATATGGAGAAGTTTGTCCGGAGAGGCTATGGCTGCCCCATCCCTGGAAGTGTTCAAGGCCAGGTTGGATGGGCTCTGAGTTTCCCGGGCTGGTGGAAGGAGCACAGTGTGCGGCAGACAACCTTCCAGTGCATGAGGACATGACTTTTAGAATCAGAGAATGGAATCACAGAATGGTCTGGGCTAGAAGGGACCTTAAAGATCATCTCATTCCAACCCCTGCCACGGGCAGGGACACCTTCCACTGTCCCAGGTTGCTCCAAGCCCCATCCAACCTGGCCTTGGACACTTCCAGGGATGGGGCAGCCACAGCTTCTCTGGGCAGCCTGTGCCAAGGGTTTCTTCTTAATAATTAATCTAAACCTTCTTTAGGCTTTCAGTTTGAAGCCATTCCCCCTTTTCCTCTTGCTCTATGCTCTCTTAAATAATCCCTCTCCATCTTTCTTGCAGGCTCTCTTCAGGTACTGAAAGGTCACAAATAGGTCACCACGGAGTCTCCTCTTTTCCAGGCTGAGCAATCCCAATTCTCTCTCTTTCCTCCCAGCAGAGCTGCTCCATCCCTCTGATCACCTTGGTGCCTTCTCTGGACTCTCTCCAGCAGCTCCATGTCCTTCCTGTGCTGGGACCCAGGGCAGCTCTGCAGGTGGGGTCTCACCAGAGCAGAGCAGAGGGGCAGAATCCCCCCCTCCCTTCTTTCCACCCCACTTTGGATTGGCTTTCTGGGCTGCAAACGCACATTTAGAAAATACCTTTCCACTCTGGCTTTTGGGAAGAGGAATATTCACTAAAAATACCTTTCCACTCTGGTCTTTGGAAAGAGGAATATTCACTACTGACTTCGTCGAAATCTCTGCTGCAAGTACATCAAACCCGCTCAGGGCTGGATTCTGGGGTTGGATTTGGAGCAGGATACTTTGTCAGGCTGAACACGCTTCCTCTGGAATGGTGCCCACAGGGGGACGGCAGCACCTTCTGCGACTTCATTTCTCTGTGCTGCCGTGCCTGACAAACAGCATCTTAACTGAAAAACAGCTCCATCCCCGCATCCCCCCCAAGTGAGGATAACCAGCGAGCTTAAGAGATGGAACAATCTCTTTTTCCTCCTTCCCCGTGGGCAGGAGATGGAACTGGCTTCATCTATGTGTCTTTTTCTTTCTTCCCTTTCTGTTTTTTTCTTTTCTCTGAGCAAGCAGCTAGAGATGGTTAGACCCAAAAGACAGACTGGAACCAGAGTCCTAGTCCTTTTTACTAATTAGTAAAAATTAGCTAATTTTACAATTAGCTGACTAAAAAAATCATTCAGCTAATTATGCAGTTGTCACTTTGTCCATAAAATTTTTGGTACAGGGACATGGTCTTGCAGGGATTCTTCCAACCATCCATCCCTACCCTGAGTGCTGCTGGCTCTCTCAGCCTGGGACAGAGATCCAGCTGGGGACAAAACAAGGTCCACATCTAAAACAACTTGTCGCCAACTAGTTTGGCATTTTCCCTGTGTTTGGTTATTTTTTTTCTGCGTTGGAGACATTTGCACTAGGTACCCAATATTCCCCATGTGTTTCAGTTATATTTAGACCAGAAGTATCTGACTCAACAAGAAAGATAGCTCTTCACAGAAATGTGGTATTCTGATTGGTATAAAATCTATTTTTCCAAATTCCTTTGGAAATTGCTAAAAAGCCCAACCCAAACCAAAACTATTTTTGTGGCCTAATGTTGTGCTTGCTTAGAATTTCTGATGAGCTCAGGCTGATTTGGGTTGTCTGCTGGTTTAGTGATCGGCCTTTCCTTTTAAGTGTCAGTCTTTTGCAAGCAAATCCTATAACCATTTCTCTTTTTTGTGCTGGAAGCCACATCCAGCCACTCTTTTAAATACACTCTGGTGAGCTTTTACTTCATAAATTTGTCTAAATCCATGTCAATGGAGAGACATCCACTCTGGAAGATGGGGAAGGTGCATCGCCATCTCCCACCAACCACCTGTGTGGGGTTTATGTGTCAATATGAGCACATGTGACCAAGGAAAGGTCATGCTTGTGCTCAAATGTGGGACCATTGCTACTACAAGGACATTTGTTTGAAGATTTTAGGTTGTATTTTTCTTCTAGCTATGCATTACCATCAGGTTCATATCTGTGAAATGTATCTGTGAAGACACAGATATCTGGGAAATGCAGGAGACAAGTCATGCATTGTTAAAGTAATGATATAATCTATAAATTTCTGTCCTGTCTATGCCCTGCTTCAGCAGAACCTCAAGGAAGGCAAAGCAGAAAAGGGTCTCTGTTTCAAAATCTTTACAATGTGCAGTGTTTAACTGCACATCACACATGCAAAAACATTACAATTGTGCTATTTGACTAAATATTTGCCTAAATATTTCCATGACATGAGGAAAGACATGATGTCTTCCAAGTTCTCCACGCAGCTTGGTGCAAACCAGCTCACTAAGCAAAAAGAAAGTGGATTCGGGGAAAGGAGTATGCAGCTATATTGAGTAGCGTGTTCTGAGTCTCTTCCAATTATTTCAAGTCATTCCTACACTCCTGTGGATTTGCTGATTTTGTGAGTTCGAACATCCCTGGAGATCCTTATTGCCATTTCAGTAAGCCTTTACAAACTCCTGTGCTTTCTTTGGCAGGGTTGCACTGGAGTCAGGGGTAAAGTCATAGAATCTTAGAATTATTGAGTTTGGAAAAGACCTACAAGATCATCAAGTCTGTAAGAGTTGAAGGAAGACCAGGGTGGCACTTGGGACAGAACATCCAGACACAATTGTTCCCATGTCCCTACACACCAGCAGTTTGGAAAAACAAGGCTGTGCCTGCCTTATGTGAAAGATTTCTGCATCCCTTGATATGAGACATATTTCTCACCCCCTGCTCCAAAAAAATAAATTTAAAATGAAGTTTCCTCTGCTTTCTTCTGTCTCCAGCACCCATGGATGCCTCAGCTTGGGTTTTAGCTGTCTCTGTTGATCCCAAACTTACTCCACTGGATCTGATCCCCTTCATCAAGCACTCTGTAGTCCTGGGGAACGGAAACACAAGGAAGGAAATTAGCAATATCTGACTGTAAATGTGGGTTTGGTGTAAAAACACTATTATTAGAAAGAACAACAACAACAACAGAAAAAAAACCTAACAAGCAAACAAACATGGTTCATTATATTCTAAATGAGCCTCTGGATAGAGCAGCCTTCTTCGAGGGAAATGGAGAAAGAAAATGTTATTTATGAAGAGGGAAAGGACACATCCAATCAGCACAGGGGCTTTTAGGTTGTGTTGCCAAGACTGATCAAAGTGAGACAGGATTAAGGGTCTGGAATTGGCCCTGGGCTCATCTGCTCCATTGCCACACTTCTGGACCAAGGTTGCTCTCTCTGCCTCAATCTCCTCAGGTCCACATTTTCCAATGCAGATAAACAAAAAAGGTACATGAAAGGTACATTATTGGTTTTAACGTGCCTCTTAGATAGCCTTCCAGATTTCCCAACACCCTCCAAAGGCTGTGCTGAAACTCAAAACCTCCCTAACCACAGGGGGAGGGAGGTATCTGCAGTTTGTGGTATTCCTGGGTATAGAGGCAAATGTCCTTGCTTTCCATTAAAGTACATAATGAAGATAATGAGTCAAGTTTTACTTAAACTCCACCAATTTCTAGCACTAAAGTGGGCTATAAAACTTGAAGGTCATTCAAAATAAGAACTAAAAAATAAAAGAAAACAGAAGAGAAAACACATACGAGAGTCACACTAGCTGTGTGTTTTGAGGTTAACGTGACCTGACTGTGTCTCTTAAGCACATTTAAACATTTAATTTTGCTCTCTTGTTCCATCCTTGACTACATATGGATTTCACAGAGGTTTAACAGGACAGAAGAAAGTTACCCATAATTGAAACAGGCTTTATGCACAAGTCAAAATGTTATGTTCAATGCTCAGAGGGAGAAAAACGTGTTCTTTGTGTCTAAAGTGACTTATTTTCAGATTAAGGCAAACAGCTGTGAGAAGAGACAGAACTGTTCCTTAGAAGAGCACCACCAACCAAAGGGTTGCTGAAATCTCTTCAAAGAGATTAATCTTAAAACTTGAGATTTAATAATGCAGAGCAAGTAGAGAAGGACTCATGCAGCATAAAATCACAGAATGGTTTGAATTGGAAAGGACCTTGGAGATTATCGAGTTCCAACCTCCTGCCACAGGCAGGGACACTTTCTATTAGTCCAGGTTACCCCATGGAACCTGATCTTGAGCACTTCCAGGGATGGGGAGTCCACAACCTCTCTGGGCAACCTGTTTCAGTGTCTCACGACCCTTATAGTAAAGAATTTATTCTTAATATCTCTTCTAAATAAAATCTACCTTCCTTCAGCTTAGGACCATTTCCCCTTGTGCTATCACTCCTTGCCCTTGTCCACAGTCCCTCTCCAGCTCTCCTGGAGACCTTTTAGGTACAGGAAGAGGCTCTCAGGTCTCCCTGGAGCCTTCTCCAGGCTGAGCAGCCCCAGCTCTCCCAGCCCTGTGATCAGTTTAGTGGCCTCCTCTGGACTCATTCCAATGAGTTGATCTCCATCCTGTGCTGGGAGCCCCAGAGTTGGGTGCAGCATTCTGGGTGGCCTCTCACCAGAGCAGAGTAGAAATGGAGAATCCCTTCCCTCCCCTCTGGGTTGTGCTGCTTTAGATGCAGCCCAGGATCCAGGTCATGGCTTTTAAACCATCCCTGCCCCTGCAGAGCTCTTAAACTGTGCTGGAAGCCTTTGCAGAGCCTTTCTGAACATGTGCAGCAGTGAAGGATGAGTCCTGTGCCGGTACCACCTGGCTCCAGAGCCAGGCTCGTCCCAGCTGCTCTTGGTGATTTATGGCAGGAGGCAGAGATAAGTTATCTGAAAAATTACTCCTCCATTATCATAAACAGACATGCCCCAGCAGAGATTATAATTACATCTGAGGGAAAATAAAACAAACACAAAGGTTACGAGGCTGAGATTGGGTGAATGGTTTATTTAATTTTTTTTTTCTTCCCTTATTCAGTATTAATCCCACCTTCCATTGAGGGACTTCCAATTTTAATATGCCATAAATTATGGGATCAACCTTGTTTTACGTATGTTGATGTCAAATGATTTACACAGTTACAGGATCAGCCTTTGACTTCAGGATTCTTGGGTCAAATATAGATATGGAAAACCACAGATTTCCACTCATGAGAGCATCAAAGGAAGAGATCCTTCAAGGTCCTGAGCACTCTCCAACTCCTTCGGTTTCTGGGGGAGCCTGGAAGTATTTGGCTTCACAAGAATTGGACTTGGGAGGTGATTTGAAACGTCTAAATCTGAAAAATGAGGTTGGAAACCACCAATGTGTGACCTTTCAGAGATTTTTTTGGTGTTTATTTCTTCTGACATCTGCGAAAAGCTGACGTGGATACTTGTATGTAAAGAAACCGAGTGAGAATAAGTCACTGGATTTTGGGAACAAGAAGATCATTGGGGTGGGTTGACCCTGGCTGGATGTCAGGTGCCCTCCAAAGATGCTCAGTCAGTCCTCTCAGCTGGACAGGGCAAAGAAAATATAATGAAAGGCTCCTGGGTTGAGAAAAGGACAGGGAGAGATCAGTCACCAGTTACCCTCGTGGGCCAAACAGACTGGACTTGGGGAAATTAATTTATTTTAATGCAAATCAAACCAGGAAGGATCATGAGATATGAAGAGACACTTGAAACAGCAAGTTGCATATTCCCTCAATATGGTTCTTAGCTCTCTGGGCAAGTGTCAGTTTATTGAAATTAGACTCCAGTGTGTGGAAGTGTTTTACTATAAGAAGGAGAAAAGAAGGGAAAAGAAATCTCAAACATTGCTACTTAAAAATTATTTTGGATTTTTGAAGCTACTCTAGTGATATTAAAGCAATAACAAAGAGGAAATATAAGAAAAAATCAAAATAAAGT
Organism: Origma solitaria; assembly: GCA_013397895.1. NCBI lineage: Eukaryota > Metazoa > Chordata > Aves > Passeriformes > Acanthizidae > Origma > Origma solitaria. The sequence continues at coordinate 405,021 of VZRL01000811.1, read as the reverse complement.
CCTTTGTCTGGCCTGAATTAAACTCACATTCACATGCTCAACTGCTGGTTTGTGAAAGTGAACCCGGAATTTTGAGCTTATTTAAGGCTTTTGTGACAGTCACTTGAGAGATCTTCAACTTTTTTTCCAGTATGGAAAATTGTTTTCTTGTTCAACTCCTCAGGTATCATCCCTGTGAAAGGGGATAGACAATCCTGCGGAGCACAGAGGGATTTTGCATTTCAAGCTCTGTCTGCCAGTGCTCAGGCAAGGAGGCTTTTCTTGCTTTCTCCATTGATTTAGGAGTTCTCATTCTGAGCGCATTGTAACTACAAGGAAATGAAATTCTCTCGCTTTCTGCTAAAATAAGAAGATTTACTTGTGGAAACAACTCTGTAAATACCACCTACTGCCATCTATGGCTCTGCTTGGGAAGCACATTGGCTGGGAGAGCCCTGCAAAGGAATCTGCTTTTCCACCATCAAAGAAACCTTTTGTGCTAAGCGGGGTTTTAAACCAGTGGCTCGCAGCTTCCAGCAGCTGGTGTGGGAAAATAAAGTTCCCAGGGGAAGGGGAATCTCAATCCATCCCTCTCCTGCCAGTTTGGTGCCAGGGTTGGCAATAGCTGCTTAGAGCACGGAGAGGCATTGCAGGTCAGCAGGAAAGCACCTGGAGAGCAGCACAAAGGAATTCCAGGCGCTCCAGATAGGAAATTTGCTTCCTTACGGATCCGGCTTAAATTCCTCTATTCTAACACCTGAGCATGGGGAAGCAGAGGAGTTAGGGGTGTGTGTTCTCCTGCAGGGCTGCGATCTCATTGGCATCGTGGAGGTGTGGTGGGATGGCCCTTTTGGGTGGTTTGAGGTGAATCCTGTGACAGGGGATGGAATGGAAGGATATAGGAAGAAGAGGAATAGGAATTCTCTTAGGAATAGAGGCTGTGTCCCTCTGTGTCAATGGAATATATGGAGTTATGCCTGAGGATGGAGGAGGAGCTGAGGGAGAATTTATGGGTGAGGATTGAGGCAGGGCAGGGACAAGTGACATTAAAATGGGGTCTGCCCAGCCAAGGGGAACAGGGGGACTGGAGCAACCTGGTCTAGTGAAAGGTGTCCCTGCTCGTGGCAGGGGGTGGGAGTGGATTATCTCGAGGGTCCCTTCCACCACAAACCATTCTGTGACTGAAATAATGTTGTAATTTTTATTATTATTATTATTATTATTACCATTGCTATATTTAGAAGGTGTTCAGCTCCTTCCCTCTTGAAGAAAGTTCCTAAACAAGGATAAGAAAGAGTCGAGCACTTATTAGAGAAATTCTTTATGGTGACCATTTGGGATGCTCCAGTTTTGTCCTCACTGGCAATAACATCAAAGTGCTCAAAGTGCTGGATCTTCACCAGCTTTTGGCCTTGCCATAGGAGGGGGCATCCCTCTCCCTCCCACATCTGGCCCAAACTGATGTGGAAAGCTCACGTGATCCCCACAAGGGTCTGTGTGTTGGGGAATGGACACATGGAGGAGTTGTGGGGGAGAGGGAGAGGATATTGGAGCCACAAGGGGTGCAGGTGGTCCTTGTGGGGTGGGAAGGCAGAAGGACTTCACAAACATCTCCCAACCCCTTCCCTTCCTAGGCGGTGAGAGGGGAAAGAGGAAAGTTCAGGATCAGTTCAAAGCTCAGGGAAAAGCGAGGAGCTGTGGACATCTGGGCTTGGGTCTCCATCATTCCTTCCTGCTGCCAGAGGCAGCATCACAAATGCTTTCAGAGAGGGGTTCTGTCCTTTCCCCTGATGATCCAAGAGCTTTGGGACTCTGGGAATAGCTTGGCTTCCTCACCAAAGCTGCAGTCACTCATCCAAGCTCCCTCCACCATCACTGACCATGACCATACCCTTGCTGCTGCTTGTTCCCCTCACTAAGACCTTTTTGGGGGCTCCATGCCATTGTCCCCTGGCCCTGGTGTGCAAAGCAGGATGGTCAGGAGGGGCTCTGGAATTAGGATTTTCCAGGCTTGGGAAAATTGGAACTGCTGCTTTGCCTCACTTTACAAATCTATAAAATTGACTTAATGCTAAATTCCTGTTTTAAGGGAATTCTCTCAGCATGTTGCCCAAGAAGGGAGGAGTTTGAGCAAAGACACTCCTTGAACACAGGTAATTCCTACACTTAATAAATGCAGCCCATGAGAGGAGGAACAGGAGTTCTGTCCTTGCACTCAAGAGAGGCTGGGATTGCTGGGTTTGACCTGTGGTAGGCGAATTTTAACACTCCTGAGCAGCCACTGCCAGCAGAAACCACAGCCAGCAACAGCGATGAAAAGTCATTAAAAATATATAAAAATTGACAACAACAACAAAAGCAAGGTGGAAAGCACAAGCCAGCAGTCATGTGAGAAACAGGCATGGGAAAATCCCTTTCAAGCCCCAGGTAAATCTGAGTTATCCCATGTCCCTCTTCAGCAGAAGGACGGTGGCTGGCTGGAAATTCGAAATGCTCAAGTAGATTTTTAACCAGACACAATGGGAAGTGTTATAGATGTAAACACAGTGGTATCTGTTGCTAGAGGGGAAGTAAACTGATTATTTACAAGCTGTCCTGCTTTGCACTTATCCTCTTCAAACAGATCCCCTGGGAATCCCAGGCATTCCCTTTCTTTTTTTCCTTGCCATCCTCATCTACACCTACGATATCTGGGGCTACCACTGGCAGGAGAAGACTCTCCCAACAAACTGAACTCAGTTTCTCTGCATTACAATTATGCTTCCAGCAGATTTTAGGGGCAAATCTATTATTCCTGTGGCACCTCCAGCCTACCTTTGCAATGTGGGAGGTGGGAGGACAGAGTTAACAAACCCAAACCAGCTCTGAGCAGCTCCCAGCCCAAACAGCCTTTTTCCGTCCGAATTCCGTGCTTCAAAAGAAGGTGGAAAAATTGGGAAAATAGAAAATGTTTTTCTCTCTCTTTCATGTCTCCCTCATGTACTTTGTAGTCTGAGACCAGCTTAGGCTCCTGAAATGTGCAGCTTAATCCTTCTCCCAAAATCTCTTTGCATATTCCCAGGGGTGCTACATTTAACCATGGATATTCCCATCCCTTTTTTAGCTCTGGGCCAGTTTTGACTCAGACAACAAGAGGCTAAACATGTTCTAAATTCAAAGGGTGTGTAAAGGTTTGTTCATCTCTCTTGATTTTGTTGTTTTCCTTTGACGGGGGAAGAGGAGAATTACAGCTGGATCCAGCTCAAGCCTTTCCATCTCCAAAACCCAGACAGAAAACAGATCATGGACAGAGGCAATAGAGCAGAGAAGAGAAAGATACTTCTCTCTTGGTTGTGTTTTCAGACTGCAAACTCAGTGTTTGTCACAAAACCCACCCAGCACCTCCCCAAGGAGAGTTAGGGCTGGGTTGGCCTTATGAGCACCACCACAATGGTGTGGGGATGGTGTGTCCCAGAAGCTGTTGAGCCTTGGAACCTCTGTTTTTGCTATTCTTGTCTGCTTCTCTTTCCTCTGGGAATGAACTGGAAGGTCACTGGTGGCACCTATATCTGCCCTGAGTAACTTCAGGAATCCTCACACATCGTGATGGGACAGAGGTTGCCAGTTTGGGCTGAGCTGAGACCTTTTGGTTATTTCTGCACAGTTTCAAGCAAAATGGGGCAGGGATCTCTGTTTCAGGGTTTTCTAGTCATGAATAAATGAAACTACCCCAGGACTGGGCAGCGTTGTGCCAGCAAGGTCCTACACAGGGAGCAGAGGGGACAATCACTGACACAAAGGTGTCTTTAAATCTGTTATGTAACCAGGACAGATCCTTCTCCCTACAGATCCTATGTCTGGGTTATGTTGGTAGGATGGAAGGAATGGTGCATCTCTCCCCAAACTCAGATTTCTGGGAGACCTGATATTTTGAGCGCATCTCTTGCTCTGAAAATGGCCTTCTTTGCCCTCAGAATTATCCTGCGGCAGGGAATTTCACAGATCCATTTTATGGTCAAGTTATTTTGCCTTCATCACTTCACAGATGAAGAGAGCAGGTGAGCTACTGCCTTTGGTTACCTCAGCCAGCTGCAGACCCCAAATCCTCACATGTCCTGTTCACTGCCACAGCTCAGCGTCAGTTCTCCCTGGAGGTCACACATTGAAAAATGGGGAGATCAGACCTGTCCTCCCTATGATTTTGTGGTGTGGGCCATGTTTACCCTCTTGTTAAATGGGAGTCTAGGGATTCACAGATCTTTCTAGCCAAGAGTGGAAAAAAATTATCTGCAGTGACATTTGTCAGCATCTTTGGACAATGCTCTGAGGCTCATGGTGGCATTCTTGGGGTGTCCTGTGCAGGGCCAGGAGCTGGACTGGATGATCCTTTTGGGTCTTTTCCAGCTCAGGATACTCTGTGATTCTCTGATCCATGGAGCCCAATTCCCCATTCCCACAAAGGTGAGTTTTCCACCAGACCCCACTGCAGCAGCTGAAAATGGCTTTAGTTTGGTCAGTGGCACTTTCTGGTGCTTTGTCCTTCTGCTGGGCTCTTTGTCCCACAACACAGGAGAGAGGCCAACAGCACTTTGCTCTGCCCCAAACACAGGACAGGGAAGGTGAGACTCCCACACTTCCCCCACCACCCCAAAAGCAAGGCAGAGCTGCTCCATGGGGCTCACAGGGGCAGCACTAGGGTGAGGGTTAGGATTAGGGTTAGGATTAGGGTTAGGGTGAGGGTCAGAGTTGTGCTTCCTCTGCCAAGCACCCCTGGCTCCCTCCAAAGGTTTCTACTCTCCTGCTGGCACCCGTGAGGGCTGGAGAGGGAGAAGCTGCAGAAACAGAGAAGAAATCCCTGGGTGACTCGGAGGAGCAGGGAAGCCTTCTTGAAGGAAAACAAACTCCCGAAAGGCTGGAGACAGAGAGAGAGAGGAAGGGAGAGATTTCCATTCGGAGCATGCACTGTGCTAATCCAGCATAGCCGCCTGTCGGCTAAAAACCTGCATTTCAGGCCCCAGCTGCCCCTTTGCTCCAGTCCCTGCTTAACTGGAGATGTCACAGATGCCTTTGGCCAGCGATGCTGCAGTGCTGGCTGGGGATGAGAGGCTGCTTTGCTGCGTTCCTCCACAGCCAGGGCTTGCAGCTCAGCTCGTCTACAGCAAGAATTTTCTTTCTTTTCTCCTTCCCCCAGAAGTTATTTAGGGATGCAAGAGGTTTGAAGGTGTGGAAATACTGGCTAAAGGGCTGGATGGAGTGAAGGGAAGGGAGGAAAGGGGAAGAAGGCCAAGGGGAGGGGGTGGAGATGCCCTGGAGGGTACCTGGGGGAGAAATGGGGTGCTCCTCACCCTCCCTGAGTCAGAGAGGACAGAAGGTGGTGGCAGATGGGATCTTTACCTCTGCCCCTTGGGCAGGTCTGTGCCCCTTCTCTGATGGGGGGCAGCAGCCCCAGGCATGGAAGGAGGTGATTTTGTCAGGGAAAGAGGGTCGGTTTTCTCCTTTTGGAGTAGAAAGGGTTAAAAACAAGGGGCAGGTCCTGAAGTCTGACAGGATGCTGAAGTCCCCCAGCTCTCCACACACCTCCAGCCTCATCCCTTTCCCTTCCATCCCCTTCCCACCTCCCCTTCTCTCCTCGGCAGGCTTCTCATTACCGGAGGACCTTCCTCGGGCTGCAAACCTGGAAGCAGCACCTTCACCCCAAAGCTGCCGGGATGTAGCACGTACCTTTCACCCCAGCCGTTCTCCTCCTCCTCCTCCATCCGCTCAAACTTTCCCTACCCCCACCGCATCCTCCTGCTAGCCTGGGGTGTCGCCTGCATGTGAGACCCCCACCTCCCCCACATTTTGGGTTGATGGAGCGAGGAGTTGAGGATGCTAGGAAAGAGGTAAAATTTCAATAATTAGGGAAGGGTTAATGGCTGTTGCCGTCTTCTGCCTGGGCAAGCGGCGTGCCCTGGTGCAAAGGCACGGCCAAGCCGGGGTGCTGGGGGAGGTGCCCCCCATCCCCGCCCGCCCTCCCCGCCGCTGAGGGGCTGGGGAGCCACTGCCCCNNNGGAGCCACTGCCCCGCGCCTCCCCGCCGCCCTGGCCACTGTCCCGTCCCCTTTCCCAGGCTGTCAGCTCCGGGGGAGGCTCCGGGGGGCGATGAGAGAGCCCCAGCATCCCCCTCTCCCTCCCGGTACCCAGGCAGCGGCACCAGCGTCTCTGCGCATCCCTCTGCGGGCGAGCGGCACCTCTCCGTGCTGAGCCTCCGCAGGTTTTTGGGGGAGCGGGGAAGGGGGGGGAAGCAGAAGCCTCGCCATCCTCACCACCACCATCCCGGCTCCCTCTTCACCTCCTGGCTCCCCGCTTAGGGCTAAGCTGTCCCGGGGAGGCTGCGCTGCTGAGCCGCCAGCGCGCTCCGGCTGTCGCTGACTCCTCTGTTCCATCCATCCATCCATCCATCCATCCATCCATCCATCCATCCATCCATCCATCCATCCATCCATCCTCTCCTCCTGGAGGCTAGCGGAGTATGCCCGATGCGATACGGTGTCAGTTCGGGTCCTTGCCTATAGCTGCCTGTTTTACAAAGCTCCGATCCGTGCGTGTGCGTGTGTATGTGTGTGTGCATTTCATCCCTCCCTCCTATCCCTCCCTCCCTCTCTCTCTCTCTCTCTCCTCTCTCTCTCTCACTCTAATGTGTGATCTGGAAAGCTTATAAAAGCCTGATGTAATCCTTAATGCAGCCCCTGGCTACAAAGACTGGATCTAGTTTCAGAGAGAGAGATTCAGAAGCAGAATTTAAAAAAAAAGAAAAAAAAGTGGGGGGAGAAGAGAGAGAAAGAAGGAAAAGCAGTCGAGTGGATTTTAAACAAACATATCTTTCTGAAGAAGACCATTCTCGCTCCTCGCTGCTGGGAAAGCTACTCTGAACCCTGCTGTATATTTTTTTTTTCAAAGGAGAAGACTTGATTGTCTGCTTGGATCTAATGATTTACTGGCTTTTAACTGCGTTTTTCCCCTCTCCTAAGGATTCCTCAAAAAACGGCTTAATTATTTTCAGCTTTTCTCTTCCACCTGCCTGTCTGCAGAGACACCAAAGGTTCTCCCTTCCTCTCCCTCCCCACCCCCATTTCTTTTAGGATTTTCCCCCCCTTTTCCATTNTTGCATAGTGTCTTTATTTGTATAAATGTTTGTATGCATGGTATATTGTAATGGCTTTGCCTGTATTTATTGCAATGACTGCCAGCTCATGGGAGCCCTGTTACACATGATAACTAAAATGGGGTGTTCACACTGACTCAGATACACCAGTTGGAAAACTATATATATATATATAATGTGTATGTATATATATATGTAGAGGCAAGAGTGGAGGAAGCGGAGGGAGAGAGAGCTCTGCCATCCTTTTGGACTTCACGCGCTGCCCAATGTTGGGCTGGTTACCCCTGGATATGTTGCTGGTTTCCATTTGGAATTTGACAAAGGGAAGAAGGAGGATATAAAACCTGGGGAGCTCGGCAAGGTAAGGGGCTCCCGGCCACCCTTCCTTCTTCCACCGAGGGGAGGGAGAGGGGGAACGCGACTTCTCTGGCTGAGCTTTGCCTGGAGCGCAGCGGGGTCTGTCTCCATCCCCAGGGGAGACGGGGATGGGGGCAGCGGTGGGGCACCCACTCCTCTGCTTTTGCCCCCGGAAACAGCACCCGGAGGATGTTTTCGTCCCTTCCACTCTGCCGTTTGGACTGGTAGAGCATAATCATTCCCTAACATGGGAAGTTTTAACTTTTGTGCATGCAGGTCCTGTGGGAAAACATCAAGCGCTGGTGGAAAATATTGAATGTCTGCAGGATGCGGAGGGGGAAATGCAGTCGTGTCCTGGGGAAAGGAGCTGGGGACTGGGTTGTCTGGCGGGGAGAAGGCAGCCTAGCGAGGGAAGAGGAGCGAGGGATCGCGACAGGAGAGCTGCAGAGCCAGCCGGGGCTGAACTGCAAAGTGCTGTGAAGCCGCGGTGCCTTCGCGGGTAGCCCTGGGGCCCGGGACTCCTCAGCCTGCAATGTTGGCAAACAAAGTCTCGGAAGGACAGGCAGCTGCCTGCCCCGGGCATGAATCTGCCCTCATCGCAGCTCCCTGCCTCCCCCTTTTCCTTGGAGGGCACTCGGGGTGGGGGGATCCTCGCTTGCTTCGCTGCTTGTGTGGCACCTACCCAGCGCTGGAGGCTACGGCTGGGGAGGCGATGAGCTCCTCGTGTGCCCCCCTAAATGCCATTTCTCAGCACTTCGCTTCACACTGGGGGAGAAAATTAACCTTTCGCCTCTGTAGAGCTCTGAGTATGGCACAGAGAGACACACACACGCTGCTCCCGGAGTTTTCTCCTGGGGGATGCTGGCACCCAGGCATGGCTTAGTCTTTCTTTGGGAAGGGGGGGTGGAGAGAGAAGGAGTCTCCATCAGGGATGCGTAATTACAAAGCATCTTGTTCTGAATCACCCTGTGTGGGAATGAATCGCAAAATTTGTCTCTCCCTCTTCCCCCACCGCCCCCTTGCCTTTCACAGCCTGACATTCGCTGATGGAGGGTGGCTGTTGATGCATCTTCAGACTTTCACAGAGAGGTGTTTCAGCCATGGTTCTGCCAAGGCTGGGAGGAAAAGGGGAAAAGCAGGATCGAGGGGAGCAGGGAGAGGTTTCCAAGGGACTTTTCAGTCCTGGCTGAGAGCAGCACCGGCTCCCGAATCAAAGGCACGGTTTGCAGATGAACTCTGCCAGGTACCTTCGGCTGTGACTCACACTCATGTCCCTGATCCTGCCCTGGCCAAGCCAACGAACGCTGTGAATCAGCTGCACAGAGAGGAGTTGGGAGGGAGGGGAGCATCGAGGCAAGGTCAAAAGGGATGGAGGGCAAAAAGACGCCCCCTTTCCATCCATGACCACCCCATTCCTGTGGAGCTGGGGCTTTCCGAGGCTCGGGCTCAACTCAGCTCCAGCACTGGGTCTGCCAAGTGCCAGGGCCAGCTGACAGCTGATGGCTGAGGGAGGAGGAAGAGGAGGAGGGGAAGAAGGGGAAGAAGGGGGCTGAGGAAGAGCGGAGCTACTTTGACAGATGCCCAAACCTGCGTGCGCGGCAGAGCGAAAATCGCAGCGCCTCGAAAGCTTCCCTGGGAGGGAGCCAGGGGTGCTCGGGGAGCAGGGTGCACCTCCCCAGCCCCGTTACCTGTTGATTACCTATAGGTTTTCTCTCACCTGGCCATGCAGAGCCTGAGGAAAGCCAGGAGGGCTGAGCCCCCGACACTCGGAGGAGTTGGCTGGTGACCTCCGCCGAGTAGCAGGCAGGGCTCTGTATTAATGATGATGACTCTGCTCTGGCTGGTGCTGAAATATCTGTATTATCTATTATCAGCTGGGAGACGAGGCTGGAGGCTTCGCAGGGCTGGGATCTCATCCAAAGTCCGGGCTGCTAAAGGAAACAAACAACTCCCCATGCATATTAAGTGGGTCCCTAATTAATTAATGACTCATTAACCTGGGTCCCACAGGCCTTCCTGTGCCCAAGACCTCGCTGAGGAAGAGGAAGGAGGTGGCAGGGTAGAGCCAGGGAGGTTTTTACCCTTGGAGGGTGCTGAGGAATTGCACCAGCTCAGCCAAGCCGCACTGCCAGGGGACAGGGTGGCCACGGGGTTGAGCCAGGCAGGGGACAAGGGACAGGGAGTGGGCTGAGCAGGCAGGATGTCCTGCCTGACAGGTCTCGGAGGGGCACAGGGATGCCGGAGCAGGCGGACCCAGGGGACCTCCATACCTCTGGGTGCTATAGCGGGGTCAGAGTGCAGCATCGCTCCTGCTGTGAGGGTGAAGGGGAAGCCCAGGAGGGAATTGGATAGGGACAAGGCACAGGTAGGGCAGGAGCAGGGCTCCTGGCCCTTTCCATCGCACTTGGGATGGCGTTGCAGAGCCCTGGGTGCAGGGAGAAGGTCTTGGAGCCCCCGTAATTGGCCAGTGAAGGCGGGCAGGCTCAGGGAAGGACTGGCTGCAAAGCTGAGGGGTTTTCCATTAATGGAGGGACTGTACCCTCTTCTCCTCACGGGAGGGAAAGCGAGGCAGGGAGGGTGCGCCAGACCCCACAGCCGGCATGGGAACTGCGTGTGTGAGGGAGTTGGGGGGAGATCCTGAACCTCCATCACACCCCAAGGAGCAGCCAAAGGCAACCTCCACGGCTGGGGGTTCACCCCCCATCCCATTCTCTGCCACCCCAGGGAGACCCGCATCGCCCCCGCCCCGCAGGCACCCAGAGGTGCTCTGTGACACCCTCACAGCTCTTCCCTCCCTTACAGTACCCCGCGTGCCCCTTTTACAACCACCCCAAACTTGGCAAACCCCGCACGCTCACATTCCCGCTCCATCCTTCTCACAGCATCGCGGCCATCCCCGCTACAACCCCGCGGTGGGAGATGCTGCGAAAGGGTGGGGGGCATCTCATCCTAATGCCAGGGTCCCCCCCAACCTCCCCCATAGCCTAGCCGGTGGCGGGGGGGCTGCCGGGGGCGGCCGGGGCTTGCGGCGAGCGGCGGGGAGGTGGCGCTCGCAGCCCGGCTATCGCCGCTCGCCACCCCCGGAGCGCTCGGATGCTCGGCACAGCCCGTGGAGCGCGGCTCCCCACTATCCAACCCCCCCCTCCCCAAGAAAGAAAACCCCACCCGCACGGCTGGGGCTCGCAAAAAGCGCTGCCTCTCACCCCGCACCCGAAACACGCAGCCCACGGGGTTTATTTCCCACTCTCCAGCATCACCTTCCCGTTGGCTTTTCGCTCCCCCCACCCCATGGGTTTTTTACCATGCTCCCCCGCATACTTTATCCCTTCTCCTCCCCTCTCCTCCCCAGTTTCAGCATCCTTGTGAAAGCAGAGGCTTCCCCGGGCTCTCCACGGCAGTGGAAGTGTTGGTGTGTGCAGCTCTGTCATCCCCGTGCCCAGGACTGGGGGTGGCACGGCGGCAGTCCCCAGCTCCGAGGCCTTGCCGGAGGTCCTCACACCATCCCTTGCTTCCCTGAAAGTGCAAGAAAGGGATTCCCGAGCACTTTGCTCTGGGGAATCCACCCACGGTGTGGTCCAGCAGGAAATGTGCCCCATCCTTGAGGAGGAGATGACCGAGGGGCTTCCCGCAGTGTCTGTGTGGTGGCAGATGGCCTTTCATTCCCAATTTTTGGGGGGACAGGGAGAAGGGGAAGCAGTGTGCTCACAGAGCCAGATTCACCCTCTCCCGTAGCTCAAGCATGGCAGGCAGGAAATCCTCTGTCATCGATACCTGTTGCAGGGTATCAACTTGGCTCATTAATTAGCTCCAGGAAAACCTGTGCCGGCAAACAAATGACTCAAAGCTTTTCTCCGGGCTTGTGGAACGCTGGTCGCCACCTTTCTAGGAGAGGTGCAAAGGGAGAGGAGTATTTTCTTCAAGATGGATGACAGGCTGTCTCTGGAACCAGCTCGCCTCCTCCCCTCAGAGAAAATTCACATCCCCAGGCAAGCCTTCAAAGGGAAGGGAGCTGGCACCTGGCCTGGAGGTTTGCAGAAGAGTCTTGCTCGGTGTCGCAGCACAGATTGGAATGGCTCAAATGTGGCTGCAGACGAAGCCTGGGGGTCCCCTCACATCCCAGTGTTCACCATTCACAGGATTGCTCCTGAGTTCTTCCCATGGCTTGTTCACCATTCACAGGATGCCCCTGAGTTCTTCACATGGCTCATTCTCCAAATTCCCTGGACTGTCTGCTTGCCTGGAGTTTGCTGGGATAAAAGATGGCAGAAGGGTGATGCTTGTGTTTGGGTGAAACTTGACTAAGAGCGAAATTCTGATGGAGGTTGACATATATCTGTAAATTGGGGTGGGGTGAGGATTTGGAGCTCTGAAGCACAGGAAGAAGGGGACTGGTGCACAGTTCTCTCAGCCCAGGTGGGGATAGGAGTCTCCTGCTTGACATCTCAGTTGCTTTGAACCACATCTTTGCCAGGTAAAGCAGTATTTCAGTGTTCCATCTGTGCTGGAGAGGCAGGGGCTGCTTTTGACTTGAAATGTGCTGCTTTTCTTTAGATTAAATTAGGAAGAAATTCTTTATTGTGAAGGTGGTGAGGCCCTGGCACAGGTTTCCCAAAGAAGCTGTGGCTGCCCCATCCCTGGAAGTGTCCAAGGCCCGGCTGGATGGGGCTTGGAGCAACCTGGGATAGTGGAAGGTGTCCCTGCCCATGGCAGAGGGTGGAACAAGATGATCTTTAATGTCTCTTCCAACCCAAACCATTCTGTGATTTTGTGATTTATGCATGGCCCCCTCAGATCTCACATCCACAGGGCACCACCCCTTTAAGTCCCAAACCACCATGGCAGGGAGATGTGGCAACCCTCATTTCTCCAAAACAGGGCCACCACCAATGTCATTCTGGTCTTTAGCATCCTCCTGCATCCCAGTGTTGGAGGTCCCATCAGCCTTGTACCCTTTCTTAGAGGTCCTGCTGTCAAAAAAGGTACTTTTTCCACACCATCCCTGACCCATTATTGGGGGCACTTTATCAGAACCTAAGAAACCATCAGCAAGAAGCCAAACTTCTCTCTTGGAGAGCAAACCGGCAGGGCAGCCCACAGGGGGAGCGTAATTCCCTTTCCCTACCATGCACTCAGTGCCATATTTGGCTCTCTAATGTGGTTTGCAGCATGCTGAGGCTACAAAACACAACAATAAAAATTTTAAAAAAAGGAAAATGAGCAGTAAATGAAGTCCCTTCAGAACATCCATTTGTCGTCACATCTCGAGTTCAGAATTTCCTCGCAGTGCCTCTTGGAGCGAGGGTTTTGTATTAGTCTGATTATGTTGAGATAATCTGTCATGTTGCTCCAGGAAGCTCTGAGGGAAGGGGGGGTGGGGGGGGGGAAAGGAAAGGAAAGATAATATTTTAAATCAGAGGGCTGTTAGATTGGTGACTCTGTCTGGCAGACACACATCATTGCCCCCTTTATGAAAATTTTAATTGGTTACCTCTGTCAGAGAAAATGAGAGATCTGCTGATTTTAATTTGTTGGAGCGAATCATTCCCTGCCAATGTTATCAAAATTAAAACAGGGCTGGTTTCCTTCTTTCCTTCTCCTACTCCCTCTGCATTTTCTTCTGAAATATCCCTCCATAAAAGATTGATTAAGGAGTGACCAGCTGATGACAAACGAGCTGTTGAAGTGGCAAACTCCGCCATGCTTGGTGTCATGCCTTATCCCTGGGACAAGGAGGATTGGGGAAAGCAAACAGTGCCTGGAGGAAGAATGGACAGAGACCTAGTAAGGAAATGCAGATTTTTTTGGGGAGGGGTAAAAATTGGAACAGATGGGTGTCATCTCATGTGGTGCACTGTACGTTGGCTGAAGTGAGTGTATGATATAAAATACACAACATATAAAATCCTCCTTCCAGTGCTAAAAGTAGCATTGTAGTTTTAGGTTCACAATTTACTCCAGGCGGAGCTGCTCTTTGCTGACTTGATTTGGCCTGGGAGAAAGACAGAGGAATCCTGAATATATTTGGGGCACCATTTCAAGCGTGCCATGTGCATGTACCGGTATTTATTGCTGCCAACTCTTTTTCTGAACATCGAGCTTTGGTCAGAGGCAGGTCTTGTGATGCCTCCTGCCATGATTTCAGCACTCCCACCTGCAGGCTCACCTTGTCAGCTGCCTGTTTCCAGGCTGGCTTTGCTAGATGGAGATGTTCCCTCAGTTTTTTGAGCTCAGCTGGCCTGTAACAAAGTCCTTGCTGTTTGCAAAATGGCTCTTTTCTTTCTCCCCTCTGTCAGCTATTAGGAGTATCCCATTCCTGGCAGACGTGCCCTATTCCATATTCATTGAGAATTAGCACAGCTCTCTGTCTAAATGTTTTTGGGATAGGGATCATCATGATATCCGTGCTAGAATGGATTTGGAGCCGAAATGCTTTGTCTCTGTCCCATCTGTGCTCCTGTCTCCCTGTGGATGATCCTTTAATCCAGCAGCTCCACAGACCACTGGAAGTTTGGGTTACCCAACACCAAAACTCCGCGTTTGATTTTAAAAGCTGCTATAATGCTACTCTCCCCATGGGCCAAGGGCATTGTCACCAGGCTGATCCCATCCCTTGCCAAACCGTGGGTCAGGTCACTCGGAATTAAGACATTGGTCTTTCTGCACTTTGGAGTTCTCATTTGTGAAATGGGGGTGCCTGGCTTCCTCCTTCCTTCTGGGTGGGGCTCTGTGCCAGCTGGGTGTCCTAATGAATGTGGCCAAACCACATTTCCTCTGGGATCCTGAGGCGAAGGGCACCAGGAATGATTTATTCTTCTTGTGTCTTGACCGTGAGCACATGTCCACCCTTAAACATTCCTCCAGAGTTGTCTTGCCGTGTCTTTTCTCAGTCTTTAATTTCTGGAGGTCCTTCTACAACTGAAGCAGGCAATTCTCCTCTACCTGCCTCAGTTTCCCTCTGGATTAAACACTTCCTTTTCTAGGAGAACCTTGTGCAGCACTGCAGAATGGCCCTTTGTGTAGTCCAGCCCACTTGGATATTCCAATCAATCAATCAAGCCTGGGGTGGGAGTCAGGCTTTATGCTGGATGTTGTTGAGCAGCAACGTAACAATGGAGATCTCCTCCAAACAAATATCTTCAAATGAAAGTCGATACACCTTCACAAGGAAATCTGTCCCGGTGGGGTCTTTTCTATCGAAAGCCCTGTTGGTAGATTTATTCATTGTGCAGGGCCGTTCCCTTAACAAGTCAGTTATTCATTGGCCATTGCTCGAGGGCGTGTGGAATTTATGGTCATAGTCCTGTAATCAGATATTTTGTTATAGAGGGCTTTGCCACCACGAAAGGTCTGAATAAATCAGTATGCAGCAGAAATTGATCCTCTCACAGGCTATTTCTGGATTCAGCTCCTGCTGGAAGAGTATTTTCTCCCTTCTGGAGCCATGCTAGCAAAGACTTTGCATGTTTGTGCTGTGGTCAGGTCTACCAAAGCTCTACTTTAGTGCCTTTGAACAGACAAACACACACTTAGGTTTGTTTTCTGGGCCTGATTTTTTTTTTTCCTTTTTTCTGAGGCACTTGAGGTCCATGCTGTTGCCATTTCCCAGCCAGGAGAAAAAAAAAAATTCTCCATCACCTGTCTTAAACATCTGCAGGTTGGAAAGAACTGCTTGAAAATGCTTTTATCAACTGCCAGGGAAGAAAGGGAAATCTGATTTTGAGTAGCTGCACTGGTGTCTTAAGTACTAAAGAGCTTGGCCTGCTAATCTCCACTTCTCAGATGTTGTTCCATAATCTGATCAGCTCTATTGAGCTGAAGCAAGGGTTAATTGCTAACAAATGCTCCACACCTGAGTGCATACAAAGAAAGGGGCAAGGGTGAGCACCTCACTTTTTGGAGCTTAGTGCAATCTCATCGCGTGCAGGCGATGGTGAGGGAATTTGGTTCTCGTGTGCCCCAAGAATATCTATCTGTGAAGGTAAAATAACAGCAGAACCTCTGATTTTTATGGCAGAAATCAGGGGTGGGAGGAGAGGGAAAATCACTGTAACCTAGCAGCCTGTACAGCTGCTGTCTCCCAGGTTGGTGATGTTAAATGTGTAAATGTCAATGAACCTCTCCCCTGAGCAGAGCTGAGCTGTCTTGGCACTTGGGATGGAGCTCGGCGGTGCTGCGGTTTCTCAGTGCCTTGCAAGCGTTCCCTGAGGCATAGCATCTTTCTAGGGAAACTCTGATGGCCCCAGGGGTGAGTTTTGGTTTGAGGAGAGCCCATGAGAAAGGACATTCAGTGCCTGCTGTGCTCTGCTGAGTGCAGCCAGCTCAAAGGAGTGTAAGACTGGGGTAAGGAGCATGTGAATTATGTCCACAGAGCACGTGGGTGGAAAAACCCCAAGAAGGCCAGAGGGTCTCTGAGCAGCCCACATCTCAGCAGAATCGCAGAATGCCCTGAGCTGGAAGGAAACCCCAAGGATCATCGGGTCCAGCTCCTAGACCTGCACAGAACAAACCCAAGAATCGCACATGTGCCTGAGAGTGCCATCCAAACTGGAACTCTGGCAGTCTTCATGCTGGGACCACTTCCCCAAGGAACCTGTTCTGGTTTCTGTCCACCCTCTGTATGAAAAACCTTTTCCTTATTCCAATCTAAACCTCTCCTGACACTGCTCCACGCCTTTCCATCGGGTCCTGTCCCTGGA
The DNA here is from genome assembly GCA_013397895.1 of Origma solitaria. Taxonomy (NCBI): domain Eukaryota; kingdom Metazoa; phylum Chordata; class Aves; order Passeriformes; family Acanthizidae; genus Origma; species Origma solitaria. The sequence continues at coordinate 388,867 of VZRL01000811.1, read as the reverse complement.
CACAGCACTGCCCTTCCAATTCCCTGTTTCAGCACTTGCAGGTCAGCCATGAGGGCAAATGAAGGAATAACCAACCAGTGAATGCATCTTCACTGCATATTCTGAATGCCTAAAAAATGGCACAAACAATGTTAAATATTTTCTGTCCTGTGCCACTTGCTGGCTCCTGCCAGCTCAGGGTTTTCAGATATGTTACCAGGGATAGCAATGCTGTCAGGACTTTCAGAGTCTCCAGATGGAGATGATGCTACAACCAGCAGGAGAGATGGTGACAGGCAGAAGAGCAGCAGAGCTGGGAGGGCAGGGGGGAAGCTGGGAGAGATCCCAGGAAAATGCCAGTTGGCTGGGGGATCCAGTTAAGTGGGATGAGTGGAAATACCAGGAAGGCATCCCTTGACATGATTGGAGATGTACCCAAGGCATCCCTCAGGGACTAGAAACTGTGGAAAATGCCTGCAGGCAGGGAAATGCCACAGGAACTGAGATTCCCCAGATGGGGAATCCTTAGTCTAGATATCCTCTACCATCAGGGAAGATGGTGAGGTGGCTTGGAGGAGGCAATTTCCAGAGGTCCCTTCCATCCTCAAGCATCTGTGATCCTGTGAAGATGAGACACAAGTGCCTTCAGGAGCCTCCTCATGAGCTGGAGGCCTGCAGTGTATTTAAAGGTGCAGAACAAACTCCAGGGTGGGGCTGCGTGGCAGCATCCTTTGTGGTGTCCTCCTCAGAAGGGAGGAAATCTGATTGGGATTGAGGTCTGGGGGCTGAAATCTGAGGTTGTGATGTGTTTTGAGTGAAAGAAAGACCTTTTGTTATGTAGGATAGCCTTAGAACCCTTCAAAAAGTCGAGACTGTCTTTCCCTGCATTGGGACAAAGCCCTGGTTTGATGTCCTGGTGACCTGATCCCAGTTTTCCAGACAAGTCCATATCCCTGCATCTCTCTGGAGTCTAACCTTAATTTTTTGGCTGAGCTGTGACCAGAGGCAATGCCACAGCATCTTTGATCAGAAATGTGTGCACACCGTGCCCTAAGATGTGATGTTTACATTCTTTTACTCTCATATCACAAGATATTAATATTTTTATTAATATCTCCTTTTGTTGTCCGGGGAAAAGCCTTGGCTTGTACTGTAGTTGAGTTTTCTGGGATTTGGAAAGAGGGGATTCTCCACCACAAGCTGCAACATCTCCTTCCTTGTTCTGTGGTGCTGATGGCTCGTGGGTCCCTCCCTTGCTTGGCCTTGACTTCTGATTAGGTTTTGACTTGTGATTGGGAGCAATGATCTTCCAAAAAGGACCTCTGAGACCATCGTGGAGTGCCCCTGAGGATATCACCTGACTGCCAACAGCATCAGGTCCAATATGGGATGCAGTGGTGGGGATGAGGAAGATGGTTGGTGAAGACAGCTGATTCCTAACAGCTCTTTGTGTCTTTGTTGGATTGGAACTCCTCTTAAAATGTTCAGGGAATGTTCTCCCCTGCCTTGATCAGGCCTTAAATGCGTTCGTAGAAAACCTCACCACAATTATTTCCATTTTGCCTGGTGAGGGGAATGTGGGGCAAAGCGCTGCTTTTTCACACCTCCCTTGCCTTGCCCACAAGAGTGGTTGGACGTAAATAGGACACGGCTCTTCCCAACCCTCGAGCTGGGTCAGCAGGCTCTGCTTCCTGCAGGTGACAGCGCCGGGGCGCGAGAGCAGAGCTGGCGCTGAGCACAGCTGCCACGAACACCTCAGATGCGCCACACCAGGCACGGCTGCCTTTCACGTGGACTCCAGACTCCCCCTGTAACCTCCCGTACTCATAAATGCAATTTATGAGCCGCAAGGTGCCCAGCAGGCCGCGGAGAGGTGGTTATTAAAACCCCAGCTTCCCACCTCAAATTACAACCCAAATGCTGTGTTTGTTTCCCACTTAATGCCGTCCCTCGGAGGTTTTCTTTTAGCGCCGAGCCCTTTTGAAGTCGCTGTTGATTACATAGCAGGGAGTGTAATCTCCCTGTGGAAGGTGTTTGGAGCTGGGGGGGAGCTGGGGGGAAGGAAATCAATCACCCCAGTGGAGGGTCAGAATTGGGGAGGGGGATGGATCACCCCAGCTCATTCTTTCCACTCAGGGGCTCATTCTGCTCTGGAAGTATCGGTCTGATGGCTGCAGCTCCTTAGACAGTCAGGGAAAGTGAATTTCAAAGAGTGTTTTAGCCCTGCAAATTGGCTTCCAGTCTGGAAGGTGACTTTGGTGGTGAAATTTTTCTGTCCAGTCACCCTCAGCAAGCTCTGGCAGCTGGGGCTCTTCCTGAGCCCTGATTTTCTCAGTTCTCATGGTGATTTGACTGGCTATTCCCTGGGCCATCAAGAGAGGAAGTAATTTAAAATTATTATGATTTATTTCTTCCCAAATTGTTGACCAGCACCATCTTGTATCTCCAAATTTTCCTGATGAGACCTTTTGAATTTACTGCTCTTGATCACCGTGGTTTGCACAGCGTTGACTATGAGCATGGCTAATGTAGAGCTCCTGAGCACAGACCTTGGTCTGAGGCTTGAATTAGGTGGAAAGTGAACCTCTGTCAGAGGTGAAGTCAACATCTGGAGGTCTTGAGATCGTGCTTCATCTCTAGCTCAGCCTTTTTCCTCTGTGAAGCTCCTGGAGAGCTGTTACTATCTCTGGACTGTTTGTTTGCACCCTTTCCCTCAGAAAATTTATTATTTGGACATCAGGACTCCGGCTGGTGAGTCTGGTCCTCCAGATGTTCTTGGCTTGATCCACAGCAGGCCCTGGATGTCTGCAGTACTTGGATTTTGCCAAATATTAGCCAAAAATAGCTTTGAAATGGCAACAGCACAAAGCCTGGCATTTTTGCACCAGTGTGATAGGCAGATTTGGGAGGTGGAGGACGCCAGCCTGGCCCAGCCCAGTTCACCATCTGCTGATTAATGGTTGTTTCCTTTATCTCATAGAATGTGTAGTGAACTATTAACTATATTAACTATTCTTCCCCTTTAAAAATAAAATCTCTAATATTGTTAAATACTTAGGGTGAGAGAATAGCAAGGAAACCTGGGTAAATAGGATGCTGTTGTTGCCACCATGGTGGTTGGTAGAGGCTCTTACCAAGGTTGAACTCGGTTGTGCTCTGTAAAATCAGATTTTTTTAAGATATCTTTCCTTCTTAATTCAGGAATGGAGGTGGATTTCACGTTGGGACCACCAGAGTTTCTTCTCCTTATTAATCCTTGATATTCCAGCAACTCTAGAGTGTGTGTGTGTGTGGTCTGAATCCTTGCAGATCTGCAATCAATGAAATATCACAACTGACAGTATTGCCAACAGTAAAATTGCAGGCAAAAATGCCATTCCTGAGTGAAATAATGCTAGTAAATAACAAGTGGCCAGGAGAAAAAGAAAGGCCAAAATGAGAAGGGAGCTATTGGCATCGATGTCCAGCACAGTGGAGTGTGGCAGGTCAGCTGAGTTTTCAACATAACCTTGACCATCTGGGCTGCTTTCCTGAACCCAATCTTGCTGTTTCATAGAATCACAGAATTGTTAAAATTCAAAAAGACTTTTAAGATCATCAAGTCCAAATATCAGCCCAGCACTGCCACCACACTCACCACTATCCATGTCAACACATTTTTTTGAGCACTTCCAGGGATGGTGACTCCACCACCTTCCTGGCCAGTCCATTCCAACCTTTTACAACCTTTACCGTGAAAAAAAAAGAATCCTAATACCCAAACTAAACCTAATCTAAATCTTTGATTAATATTCGTGGCTTTCAGGGCACCACCAACCCAGTGCACAGACATTGAAGAGACAGCCAGACCTGGCAGCACTTTTTTTGTCCAAGTTTCAGTGACTTTCAATATCTGGGAAGGCTCTTGGCTCCTCCTTTGCACCACTTCTCAGCAGTAATGAGGTAACACACCACTAACTTCCCTGAGCATCTGTTTCATGGGGGAAGTGATTTTCCTCACTGCTGTACTGATTGGAAGTGGAACAGCCTTCAATCCTGTGTTATGTTCTGGGGGGCACTGAGTCTCCCACAGGCTCAGAGAGCTTTTATCCATGAATACCAACCTGTAACCCAGCAGTGGCTTCAAAACCATATTTGCTTGTGAGACAAAACCTGGTAATTTCTGGCCATTCAAAAGCATTCAGGAACATCCTAAATTGTGTCCTCTGGGTTGGATTGCAATGTCAAGTCTTTTGTATTTCAGATTCTCCTGTATTATTATTGGAGCAGGGGAATGGAGTCACTACATGAGCAATCAAGGACTTTCCATCCCCCTTTTCACCACCACTATGGCATTTAGATGAACCCCAGGGCACTTTCTAATCCTTTCCCCCTCTTGTGCTGTAGTTAAGACTTGGTAAACTAAACAGGGATAGGACACAGATCCAAAAAGTGCTTGGCATTTGTGCAGACAATTTAATTTTTAGAAATGTTTTTAGAACATCTTCTCAGGCAGCATTCTCTCATCCCAAGACTGGTGGCAGTTCAGAGGAAAACCTGGCCAGGGACTGTTCCCAGCAGGGACATGAGTCACCTTCTGGCAGGGAGAGGGGTGAAATCCTCAGCTCTTGCTGCCCTGTGTTCATTTTAAATCAAGAAGCAGCTTGTGGGCTGAGCTGGGTAGAGATGCCTGTCTGGGGGCTCCTCTCTGGACTGTAACATCCCCCTGCCACAATGTGCTTTTACAGCTCCATAGATCACTGGCTAAAACCACATTTAATTCTACGGTAAGGTCACTTTTTAGTTAAAAGGGACAGAACGGATTTAATTTATAATCCTCTCCAACTTTATGGCTTGCATTTAGAGTTATATCTATTATGTAGTGCCAAACACGTATTATAAAAATTGATTCCCCCTTTTCTCCTCCCTAGATTTGCTGTGTCAGGCGGATTCTGATTGCCCTCCCCTTCGCTCCAAGCCAGCAGATAGACTGAGGTAGATCTAAACGTCAGGGATGACATCTGGGGCTGCGAAGTGCAAGTTTATAGGGAATGGAACTGGCCCAGATCTATTCCTGGCTGTTTGGGAAGGAGCACGATCTCTGCCAGCCTGCCACAATGCAGGACAGGAGGACAGGGCTGCAGTCGGAGGGGAAAATGCAGCTCAGAGTCAGGGCGAGGTGCAAGGGGTTAGTAGGTGACCTGGTGTCGGTGCCTTCGTGTGGGACCTGCCATGGCGACGGGATTTAGGCACATCCTCTAAATTCAACAGCAAATTTAGGCATGGGACATAATGTCCAGAGGAGATCACAGCAAAGAATCATTACTTTTTCTATTCCAGGAAAGTTTTTAGACAATTTTAAGGGAGATTGAAAGAGGGAGAAGAGGGAATGGGGTGACAGCAAGAGGAATTAGATTAAATTTACCACCTGATCTTCACTTCCAGCTTCTGCATTCTGTACCCACACCTCGGTATCTTGTCACCTGTATCACACCTTAAATAAGCTCAGCGGTCTCTTTGCAGAGCAGTGGACATCAGAGAGGTGGAGACAAGGGAAGCTAGCAGAAGGAATTGTTGTGATTGTGAATTGTTATGAACTCCTGCGGACAGGGACGGCAGGTTCATCGCACAATTACTCCCGGGATGCTGTGACTTGTGTCAGGAGTCGAGCAAAGCTGTCAGAGATGCCTTCCCTTGATTTAGAGTCTTCCAAAAGGTGATAAATGAAGCACTTAGGGGGAGATTTGAGCCCCGAGTCAGGCTCTGACAGGAAGAGGGAGCCTGGCTCCTGCTGGGAGCATCCCTACATCCTGACCCACTCCCTGGGAGGGTAGCAAGGGGGGATCTGCCTCCCTCTCCTGCAGCTGTATTCCTGGAATTCCTGGAATTCCTTTTGCATCTCTGTGATGGAGTTGTGCTCATATCATCCCCACCAAACCCCCTGGACAAGCTGTTAGCTGCCCTTTAAAGCTGAGCTGGGGAGAAATGAGCCACATTTGCCCACACACAGCCCTGGCCATGCTTGATTGAGTGACTGCAGTAAAACTCGAGCTATAAATAAAACACAGAAAACGTGCCTGTGTCCACAACGGTGTTCTCCTGAGAAGATGTCATTTGCTTCAGGACTTCAGTGAAATAGCCATATTTTCAGCCTCTGTTTATAGTAATGAGTGGATTTTTTTAATTGTGAGGGTTTTTCGGATGTTGTTTTTTGTTTGGTTATATATATTTTAATTTTTTGTTCTTGACTGCAGTGAGAATAAGGTAGCATAGGGTACCCAAGCTAAAACAGAAATATGAACAAGGTGCTAAGGGACACTTGGACCAAAATTCCTGGTAGTGATGAGGGACAAGCACGACGCCAAGGGTGAGGAGAGACCCCATGTTCCTTGAGCAGGGTCACACTGCTGCTCCTCCTGAGGCTCTTCCCCAAAAGCTGCAGCCAGGCTGGGTTTAACAGGCAATTGAACAATAATCTCTGAGAGTTGCATGGCCCTGAATGGAGAGATCTGTGGCCTTATCTTTGCTTGCCTTTGAAACACAGCCAAAAGAAAAAAAAGGAAATTATGAAACTAGAGCCTGTCAAATCTTGAGTTGCTTAGATTTAATTTTTTTTAATCTTGCATATGGACTGTGGTGAGCCTCTCTATTTTATTTCAAAAATCACAGCTAGGATGTTTTTTTTAAATGCTGTTTGTACTCGCCTTTTTAATACTATCTGTCTTTCATAATTGCAGAACTTCAGAAATTTTGATTTGAATGCCAGGTATTTCAAGAGTTGTGGAATGAGAATCTGAGGGCAGAGATATGTCAGAAAGGAGCAGGAGATTACCAAACTGCAATAAGGACAGAATACAGTCTCCATGGGGAGTGAAGGATTTGCTTCTGCATCTTTTCTTTCGGTCTCCAAGGAGCTCTGTCTCTGGAGCAGCAGCATCTCAGAACCTGAAAGCAGCAGTTCTCAGGGAAAGAAGGTCTCTCTGGCGCTGGAGCCACATCTATCAGCATCCTGGCTGTAAAGGACATGTAATTTAGGTTCATTGTGCATGTGGAGACAGAAAATCTGATTTTTTTGACTTAAAATTGCCCAAAATTAGACAATGCCAATGCACCAAGCTTGGACTCGGAGGTGAGATTTAAAACATGGGATAGAGACTGGGTCACACCTATGGGGAGAAAAGTCCTAAAGAACCTTGTCCCTCTGCTGTCAATAAATGGGTTCATGCTTGGATTTAATGATCTTTTCCAACCTTAATGATTCTATGATACCAAATATGTTTGTGGTACCTGTTCTGGGGAGAACAATGACTGCAGGAGGAAGGTGAAGGTGGGATTGAGGGGGAGAGACCCCATGGGATCATACACACCGGAGGAGATCAAGGGTCACAGCACTCAGAATGATCATTCCATCATTTGATTTTGATTTGCCCACGTGCAAAGATTTCTGCCACGTTCAAAGGGGGCAGGAGATGGTTCAGGAAGTTTCTTTCATCTCTCTTCACATCAAGAGGAAAGTAAGGCAGGAGGGAAGTGCATTGGGAGGTTTCTGTCCCCATTTCTGTGGTGTTCAACACCCCCCAGAGGTTTTTCCAGGAGATCATGGCTCGAAGGAGGAGGAGAAAGCTCAGTAAGGACAGAGGAGAATCATAGAATAGTTTGGGCTGGAAAGAATTGAAAGATAATTTTTCAATGAGAAGGGCTGCTGGGCTTGGACAGAGCAATTCAAATGTGTCCTAGCTTTTATCATTCTTTATCTTATCAGGACAAAGTTACTCCCTGGAATTTGCCCTGGACCCCTAAATTTTCTGTATCCTTGAGGATAAGGCATTAGAGGTGGAGTACCTTAAATTAAAAATGAGCAGAGCAATGGCAGGAGCCTCTCCTGCCTGCAGAAGGTCATCTGTCAGACTTGCAGGCTGTCACCTGAGTCCTTCAGCCATCAGAGGCTTTAATGTGAGCTTAGAGCAGAAAAGTCTCCATTGGTTGCTGATGAGTCACGGAACACCTGAAAGGAAACATCTCAGGGGTGGAGAAACACAGCAAAGCAAAACTCCTGTCGTGTCCAGCTCTGGAGGTGGAAGATGCAGAGGGGTGGAGAAATTTCCACCTCTCTGCATTAAATATAGGACAGGATTGAGGGCCACTTCCCAAAGCCTTCCTGGTGAAATCCACCTCAGCACCAGCAGGAAAATTTCCTTGTTAATTATACAGGATTGACTGTCCTGGGCAATAATTTTTCTGGTGGCTAAAACCTCAACCCAGGTGTACTTTTTTTGCCAAAACAAGCCTTTTTGGTCTCACAGCATCATTACCCTTTAGTTTAAAGTATTTTTAAATTCTCCTGATGCTTCCTTCTGAGAGTTTTAATTAGAGCATTTTAATTTTCTCTTCATTTTCCCTTTGCAAAGCCAAGTGCACTGGTATCTTCTGGCAAGTCTGGGCATCTTAGTGATTTTTCTCTGCAACCCTGTCTCACTGTGAACTCCTGTTTCTTAAACCCGAGTACAAGAATGGATATAATATTTTAGATATGGCCAAAGATAGCGTCTTCCTAATATCTGGAAATCTGGAAATATTCCCCCTCACTGTGTCCTAGATTGATACATTGCCTTTTTCACAGCATGTTATTTGTTTTTACCCAATCTGTATCTTCATCTTCTGCTTTTTTTCTGCTCTGTTGAAATCACTTTGCTCTTTCTCAGCTTTTAGCTTAGGAATGTCCCCATTATCTAAATGTGACAGCGTTATTCTCACGTCACACCTGGGGAAACAAAGGCAGAGGGAAAAAAAAAAATGACTTAACCTTCACGGGGGAGGTGGCAAAACTTTGCCAAAAGCAAGGAAAGAGATTCCTTGGGCACCAAGGCTGCTGTTGGCATCAGAGATTTGCCCGAGGACGATGAAGTCGAGGTTCCAATGCCTCCCCGTGGGCAGAGGCTGCCTCTTCCAGGCAGGAATTCTTATAAGGAGCCTGGTTGTTTTCCCTGCTCCTCAGCCTGCATCCCCCCTCCCTCCTTGGGGACGGGGATGAATGGGAAGAGAGAGGCTCTGAGTGGACTCTGTTCTCCAACCCCAGTCGCTGCTGAATTTCAAATAACTCCCCAAACAAAACCCAAACAAGCAGCCTCTTGTGCTCCTCTATCTCCTCTCTCTTTGGCCTTTAGTCACCAGGCTTGGCAGCGCTGCTGCTCTTCTGTGGCTCGTCACATGCGAGGCGGGGAGGATGGGCTGCTTTGTGGTCCTTCTCTTTGCTCGGGGGGCTGAAACAACAGAGCCCTTTGCCTTGTTTGCTTTGCTGGGGCCGGAGGAAGGAGGAGGTTGGTGTGGCCCCCAGCAGGGTTTTTGGTCAGCGAGGTGAAGGTTTGTACAGTCTGACACTGCCCATCCTCGTCCCCTGCCTCCCTTGTGCTGGTGGTGACAGATTTCCTCCTTGCAGAGGGCAGTGGGGAGGTGCTGGGTGGGTGGGGATGCAGGGAGAGTCAAAGGTGCTGTCCCATGCCCTGGGACAGGCATCATTCCCATCCCAGGAGGACTTGCCAGCTGCAGAGATCAGCCAAATGGCTCAGCTTTTGTCCTCAGCACAGGTAGCTGTGAAAGGGGACAGAGGGACAAAGCCAGCTGTGGTTTGTCCGTGGAGCTCAAATCCTGGGATATGATATCCTGGGATATCTGGGGTGGATGTCATTCTCCTGGCAGGGGTGAGAGTGTGGTGGAGTGGGCAGGAGAAAAACACAGCTCCTCTGATCACCTCTGCTCCCTGAAGCTGCTGGGGCATGGCAATCACAGAGAGAGGGCCAGGTCAATCCATGGGATCCAAGCAGGAGGTTTTTTTAGGGATCTCAAGACCCTTAAATTTATTTTACTCATTATCCAAGTTGGTCTTGAACTCCTTTGCTCTGCAGGGAGAGAATCTCTCCAGACAGCATGGTGGGGTCAGACTTCTTGCAGACTGGGGCAGCTCCTTCTGACCTCTTAATTTTCGGCAAGCCAAGCCTGATAGACTGGGACAGTGCAGTGTGTTATGCCAAAAAAAAAAAAAAAAAGAGAAAAAAGAGGATTTAGCACTATTTCTTTCTCTCTTGTGTCTTAGACCAGAAAAGGCCTCTGTGCAAAGCTCACTCAAGATGCACTGTGAGTATTTGGCAGCATATTGTGGTGTTGTTCGCTCTGCTGTGCTCGGGCACAGGTCTCCTTTCAGCCCAGCTTTCCGCGGATGAGAGGGGCAGCTCATCCTGCCAGCCCTCTTGGAGTGGGCTGACTTTAAACAGCAGGACATGACCCCTTGCCTGTGATACGGGATGTTAACTCCTGACCTAAATAGGGAAAAAGAGCCTGAAGTTTATGGAAAGCCTGTTCCATCGGTCCGAGGAAAAGCCAGATGGCTTCTGCCTGTGATCCATGGAGCAGAAAGGGAAAATCATTAAAAGCCATGGATTGTCCATGAGGAGGGGGTTAGGGGATAGCTGATGCCTTTGTAAACTCATGGGATGGGTCAGGGGGCTCTGTCTTGTGGACAAATACAAGTTTTCCTTCTGCACAGCTCATCACTTCTGCTTTTTTTAATGGAAAAAGCGACATCCAAGGCATTGTGGTGGAGTTGGTCACCACTGCTGAAAGGCTCTCAGGGAAAAGACACGAGCCAGGTATAACTGGGGGGGTTGTGCCAAACTTTGGGCTGAGCACAGGAATTCTTGGATGAGATACAATGGCCTCGTTCTGCCTGAGGACAAACTACATGAGCATAAATGTGTCTTCTGACATTATATGTATCTATTAAAAAAAAAAAAAAAAGAAAGATGTTTTATGAAGAATTACCTAGACCTAGTACAATCCCAGTATTTCTTTCAAGCTGAAGGAATAATCCTGAAAAATTCCTTGAGGAAAGTGCTTCATGGTAGTTGATTTTTGCATCTGTTGCTCTGCATCCAACACTGATTTCCTGTGCTGAGCTGCTGCCTCTGTGCGATGCTCCACCGCTTTTGCAGGGATTTGGCTTTTTCCAGTTCTACTCAATACTCTGATTTTGACAGGGAGCTCCTATTAATAAATCTTCTTATATATCCCTAAATATGGTCTCTATAGCTAACTATATATGTGAAATAGGGAACACCTCCAACTGGGAGTGGTGTGTAAGGAGTCTTTTACTGCTAGGCAACCACTTGGAATCCAAGGCTGCAAATTGTTACTCAGGCTATGACAGCTCCTTAACCCCTGAGCTCTTCTGCTGCTAAAACTGGGGAGCAAGAGGCATTTTGAAATGAAGGTGAATTTGTTTCAGAGAGAAAATTCAAATCTTTTCAAATGTGGGTGTTCTCTAAATTGATTGAGAAAATAGAGCTGATAAGGGTTGTTGCAGCAATTTAATGATATACGTGCAATTTAATAACACTAACATTTTTATTATTGTTAATAATAATAAAAATAAAGCCACAGTTAGTTTAATCTCCTTCCTTCCTTCCTTGCTTCCTTCCTTGCTTCCTTCCTTCCTTCTGCACCATTCCTTCCTTCCTTCCGCACCATTCCTTCCTTCCTTGCCTCTCTCCCCCTCTGTCCTTCCCTTCCTCCCTTTCTCCCTTCTTTTCCCTAAATCCATTGGGAAAAGATTTTTAATTCCTGTGAACCATTTTTTTTTTTCATTCAGAACACGTTATCTCAGAACTAATTTTTAGTCAGTGATTTTTGCCAAACTCTCTTTGCCTGTCATATATTAATGATCCCTTCACTTGAATTCTATACCAAATTATATTTGATAAAATATAGATGGTGAATCATGATCATTTCACTCGTAAAGTCGTTCAAGCAAGTCCACATATAACAAGTACAGGAAGTTTTCCAAGATTTTTTAAAAATTAGATATGTTGGTTATATAATACACTTCCAGATAGACATTTTTGGGATTTTTTAAGTCTTATTTCAGCTTGGGGTGTGCACAGATTTCTCCACCTATACACATATATGTACATTTAATTCTGTTCCTTTTGTGAGTAGCTGATCAGAACAAAGAGATGACAAGTGCTGAAAAGCTGATAAAAAATAAGGTATTTTTTCCCAATGTCCCAGGCACTGGAGAAGTTCTCTATGAAAAAAGAAAATAAGAGACAGTAAATTACTTTTACAGCTTCTAATCTGTTGCCTGCTCCTCCTCCTCCTCCTCCTCCCAAACCCAGGTCCACCACATTTATGAAATCTGGAGATTCTCCATCTGTGGAAGGAGTTTGATAAGAAAAATATATCAGATGGTGGTCAGAGGAGAATGTCTTGGATAATAAGGAATTGGAAGATTTACAAAACATGTTGAAGGTTGCATGAGAATCAATTTCTGAAAACGGGATAAGAAAAATATTGATTTTTAAAAAATATTAAAATAAAGACTGCAGAGCTGCTGGAATTGCTGCAGCATTTGCCAAGCAGATCATTGCACTTTTGATTTTTTGCCTGCCTGGAAAAGGAGATTCTCTTTTCCTATGGTGACTTTCCCACAAAAATTAAAACCTGTTGCTTTCCGCCTAAACAGCCTTAGTTCCATCCCAAACAGCCTGAACGTGTGCAGATTAAAAGCTCTGCTAAAAGGTTACTTACACTACTAATTACTATTTGTCATTAATGGCCAATCAGAGTGTGAAGAATGACTTTGTATCTTTTCCTCCCATGACCTGTGAGAGTGAGTCCCACTGGCTCTTTACTTCCATGAAAGACTTTCCTTCTATCCATCTTAAATAACTGCCCTGCTAATTTTCTGGAGTATCAGCCAGGAAGGTTGAAGCTCTGTGTGTTCCTTTTCTTCTCAGCTGTGCATTTGTGACACTTAGAATTTGTCTGTCGGCTTAGAAAAACATTAAAAATAAATACACATTAAAAACTTTGATAGATTTTGATCTTGTCCACTTTGATGGTAAGGAAGCATCTCTTCCCTGCTCCCCTAAATGGAGGTTTCCACACTCCACAGGAGCAAAATCACAAGATTTCCACATAAAACATCTGTGGTCAGGAAAAAAAGGTCCAAATGGAGATTATTTACCTCATCTTTCATCAGATGATTATGTGCTCCTGATCCAAGATTTCCAACTCCCACACCTACAAAAGGTGTTTTGTAGCATCAAAGCTGAGCCAGGGAACTCAAAACCCAAATTTTGATCCACAAACTCTTTCCAAGGCAAGACTCTCCATGAACCCAAGCTGTCTGGAAGGGTAACTCAAGGTCAACTCTAATTTAATCTCTGTCTTTATGAACAGTGCTTCTGTCTGGCTGAAAGTCTGATGAGAAGAGGTGACTGGGGATTTTCTAGAGGTTTATTATTGTCCATTTGCACTTCTGCTTTCACCCACAGGTGGCCAAAAAGAGCTAAAAGCCACAGCTGGGGTGCCAATATCCCTGAATCACTGTTAATGTTGGTTTAAGTGTCCAGGCAATTCTGGAGGAGAATTAGAGGCCATGTTTTGCCCACCTGGTATGTGAAGGTGGACTCATAAAGCCTCTCCAAGGAGTCTGTAGCTCCATGGAGAATCACAGGATTGACTAGGTTGGGAAAAAACCTCTGAGATTGAGTCCAGCCTGTGACCCAAGTCCAACCAGACCATGACACCAAGTGACATGTCTAGACTTTCTTTGAACACTTCCAGGGATGGTGACTCCACTGTGCAGCCCATTCCAAAGGACAGGGCTTAAAAATTCTGATCCTTGTCTGGATGTGGCTCCCCAGACACTCCACAGACACCCCAGGAAAGCAAATATTTTGCCATAGGTCCTCCCTAAAACTCTCCTAACCCACCAAGGGGTCCTCCACTTGAAAACCCCCCAGCCAAAAGAAATAAAGCCACCAAGGACTTTCCCAACCCAGAAACAATCAATTTTGTGTTACTAAGTTTGTCTACAGATAGGGACTCCTCAATCAAACTCTTTTCTTGAGGACATCCCACTTTTTCTCATTCTCTCTGCAGAGAGGGGTCCCTTTTATACTGATTTATGTCATGATCTCTGAAATCAGCTTCAAATCTCTTGTGCCACAGCATTTGCCGTGCTTTTGGAGGATGCTGAGGATCCTTCAAAGCAGTATCTTCGGTATTGATCACTTGCAACAAATAGATGTCTTGGGTGAAGAACGGAAAAAGATGTCAGACCTGAGGGAGAACAATGGGTGACACAAATGAGAGGTTTGATACTTTCTTTTTTTCCACAACTCTCCCAAGGTTTGAGCCCCTCCTGTAAATTCCAAACAGGGGATGAGGGGAAGAGCTTTCGTAGGTGCCAGAGGTGCCAAGGGGAACAGACTCTCTTGAAGGTTGGCAGATCGCTGACATTTGATCAGCTGCGGTAATGGAAAATTACAGATCTTGACCTCCTTGGGCACGTCAGAGGACAGAACCATCCCAGGGGAGCTGTGACTGCACCTGCCTCCAAAGGGCAAGGGGAGGACAAACATCACGGAGGGCTGGAATTCCGAGTGCTGCCAGGACAGACAGTGTCCTGTTGTCCTTGGCTCGGGGTTATTGGGATGCTCTGCATTGAAGTCGAAAGAGTTTGTCCCTTCTGAGGTAAATCCCCTTCTGTGATGACTGTTGTGGCCCTTCTTGCCCAACACGTGAATGATAAATGATACTTAAGTCCTTTTCATTAAATTTTTTAATCCTCCTCAGCTGCTTTATAACAAATCGGGTGTTTAACCTTGCTTGGGTTAAACTTCATGCTCAGAGAAGTGGGGAATCAAAACTGTCTCTCCTTTTCCCCATGCCAGTGGGGCTGTCAGACGGGGCAATTAGACAGGGCTGTTCTAACGCTTTCAACATTAGAACATTTCAACAATTTCTGTGCAGAGAAAGACTTCCTTGCTACATTTAGGAGTGTCTCATTACTGAAAAACCATTTAGAAACACCTCTCGCTGCGTGGCATCTCTATGCATGTTCATCACTGATAATGTCTATTTTTGCTTCTGAAATCACACCACGTATCCCCAGGTTGGTGTAGTTCTAGATTTATGCAATTACTGTGCTTGGCCATCGATTTTAATGACCCTCTGACTCATTCCTTCTCACTTTCATTCTGATCTGGGCTTTTCCCTGTGATTACCCTCATCAGTGGCCTTTTCTGACTGGGAAAACAAAAGATCTGTGATAACAATCCCAGGAAGACAGAAACCAGCTGCTCTCTTCCTCCTAAGTCTCATCCTCATGGCTGAGCTGGTGAAACAATCCGTGGATTTCCTTCAGCTTGAGGAGGCCGAAACAGAACATCAGTGGGATTAGAAGGGTTTAGGGGTATTAAGATAATTGGTGGTGCTAATTTCCAGCAGAGGGAAATGCACTTTTGATGGAAGGAGATGTACCTGGGTGATGGTCAGGAGGAGTAAAACGATGCAGGGGTTAGAGCAGCAATATAAAAGGATCCCAGTGCAGCAAAACATGTAGCTTTGGTGAAAAAGTTATCCTAGAAAATGCCATGGATAAAGTTTGGTGGAAAGCAGCAACCCAAGGTGGAGAAGGGAAAGAGGAACAAGGACTGAAAGCTCCATTTGTAACTTGAACTGGGGAGGGAAAGAGGAGGAATCACTGCTTTTTGTTGATACTTGGGGAAAAAACAGCAAATCTCTGCCCTGTCATGTCTGTGAGGAAGCTGTGATATCTGATTAGATTATCTGATATCCCACATGTACCTTGATCTCAGCCAAAGCCTGAGAACAGGACGCAAAATCACCTGCCCATCTCTGTACTGGAGGCACCAGACACCCAAGCTCCAACAAAGCTGGGATTGTGAAGAGAAAACAGTCTGGGGCTGGAAAGAAAGAGTATGGATGGAAGAGTTGGGAGAAGGTGTTTCTACTGTCCAAGGACACGCTGGATCTGTAACCTTCATGAGGAGGTTGAAGAAGTTGTTCTGCTGATGGTGGAAAATGAGGGAAGATGCAAAGAGCTTCCCAGGGCTGGCCCATTGCCTGAAATTGTGTCTGGGGTAGTTCAGGCTGGATATTGGGAAAAATTCCTTCACTGAAAGGGTGGTCAGGCATTGGAATGGGTTGCCCAGGGAAATAGTAGACACAGCATCCTGGAAGTGTCCAAAAAAGCCCTGTAGCAGTGGTGCCTAAGGACACAGTTCAGTGGTGGACCTGGCAGCACTCTTAGAGGGCTTTTCCAGCCTTAACAACTCCATGAATTGTTTAGACAGGGTGAAATAAATCTTTCCCTGGGCTGGAAGAACACATTAAAAGGGACCCTGTGAGTCCTTTCCCACTTCAGTGTTCCTAAAACCTGGACTGATCCTTTCTCCTCCTGTAAAGT
The DNA here is from genome assembly GCA_013397895.1 of Origma solitaria. Taxonomy (NCBI): domain Eukaryota; kingdom Metazoa; phylum Chordata; class Aves; order Passeriformes; family Acanthizidae; genus Origma; species Origma solitaria. The sequence continues at coordinate 372,639 of VZRL01000811.1, read as the reverse complement.
GCAAAGATGACCTTGCACAAAAGGAAGTTCTTGACTGATTTCTTGCCTTTCCACTGGGTTCGTATCAGTCTCTCAGGGTCTGCCTCCATCACTGCATTCAAAAACCCTCCAGTGTAGTTTAAAATCAGTGATCTGGAGGTTTTTAGATTGGTTATGGGATGAGCTACCCATCCTCAGAGTGACACCAGAACTTCTGGCAGGTGCCTGCTTGGTCAGCCTTGCCCTTTATATAAACCAGCACTATCCACCAGGTCAGCTTTTCATTAGTAGTGTTAAATGTCAGTTTTGGGCTATCGTGGCATTTTTATTTTTTAATAAATCATTGCTGTGGCCCAGTAGTGTGATTTTTAAACAACACATCCTTCCACTTGCTGCTTTATTGTGGTGCACTGGGGTTTTGTAGTTTTTAGGGGGTTTCTTCCAAGAAAACCTCTGTTTTTTAAGGCTTCCTGTGGTGCTTGGAACAAACTCTTAGTGGACCCTCCACAGCTGCATAATGTCAGCTATAGGGAAGGCCATGAATTTCAACCTGTGAATGCATTTTCCCTTTTAGTACTAAGGAAAGTAGAAACTTCCCAGCCAGTCTTTGTCACTTGACCCCAAAAATGCCCCTATGAGCTCCTCACATTTCCTTCCAGGAGACTTCAGCAAGGACTTGGTTAAATCCTGCAGAGGAATGAAAAATTGTCTCAAACAAGAGCCACAAATGCTGAAACTTTGTGAGCACAACTTCCCTGCTCCCATCTTCAGGCGAGTGAGAAGGGAAAGTGTATGATTAACTTATGAAGTGCTCGCCGAGGCAACGTCATTAGTTCCAACAGGCCCTTGTGAAAATGGGAACTGCCAGAACATGAATTTTTAACGTCTGGGCTGCATTAAGATCTTGAACGTGACGGAGACTAAACTTGGAGCCTGAACTCAGAGAGCAGCGCTGCTATTTGTGGCAGAAGCCGAGATGGGTTTAGAGGGAGAGGAGTGGAGTATTTTTTTAAGGGGCTCCAGTGGCTGGGGAAGTTCCAGCAGCTTGGGGTGAGTGTCAGTCTGAATTAGATGAGTTTCTAGGTCTCTGCCTGGGGTCTCCACCAGGATAATGTTGTTTCTGCCTTTAAACTCTTCCTTTCCATCCATCTCTGCGTTCTCCTGATGGTCTGTCCTCACCCACTCTTGTGATTCTTCCTTCTCCCAGGCCACTCTTCCCCATGATTTCTGGTCCCTTCCCTGCACTGCATTGCTCATCTTTCCCTCCCTGCCACCCCCAGCAGGAAAACTCCTCTGATCTGAAAGCAGGAGCTGGCACTGGAGGAAAACATCACCGAGCAACCCGAGGGATGTGGGAGATGGCCAGCTAGAGGCTGCCATGGCAACAGCTGGATTTCCTTCATCCCTCTCACCCTGCTTCCCTGCTGATTACATTAAAACAACAGAAAAAATAACAGTTGCCAGGAATCAAAGAAACCTCTTCCTCGACAAAATCACCTGGCTTTTTTCCATGTTTCCCAATGCAAATCCCTGGCATCCTTGCTGATGGTACAACAATCATCACCCTTGCTCGTACGTGGTGAGGAAAAAAGGGTTTGGTTTGCTTGCCCTTGGTGGGGAAGACCTTTCTCTGCACTTCTTCTGTGATCTTTGAGCTCAGTGACAGAGCTGTGGTCCAAAAATATCTCTGGTGGTGACTATGACTTTTTGGGGCCTGCTTCTGTTGTTCCATGCAAAGAGTCCCCTGGGAGGATCCGGGGTTTGGATCTGGGAGAGGTTTTGGGGGTGCTGCTCCTCCTGTGATGTCTCAGAGGACAAGCAAGCCCAGCTCTCTGTCACAAGGTCATTGCATCAGTTCTCAGCACACTCCCTGTGCGAGTCCACCTGGCATCACCCAGCACAGGTGAGATGTTGTCTGACTCTGTGACTCAAACTCAGGAGGAATCTGAATAATGGGCCTCTTTCAGGGGGATGGACCTCCCTTTCTCCTGGTTTTGGTTTTTTTTTTGTAAAATAGATGACTGGTATACTTTCTCTTCCTTCCTTCCTTTTGTCTCTTTGCATTGGGAAACACCAAAATTGTGTGGAACACGGAATGGAGGAGAAATTCCCCTGAATGAACAGGAAATCCACTCCAGCTGCAAATTGATATTTAATGTTGCATCACGGAAGAGTGGCTGTCTGGGGATGTTTGTGTAGCAGCCATATCACAGACCCTTTTATTCCCGGCATTCCCTGCCTGCCACAGCTTCTTTCAGTGTGGGAAAGTGCTTCCAGGGCCTGTTCAGTACCAAAACCAGCGAGTCGGATGCACCTTGAGGTCTCCAATCTCAGGCTGGACCCCTGCAAGGACCCATGTGGGATGGCATCCCACCTTTGACAGCATGGACAGACAACACATTCCCCACCCCAACCTCTAAAAGTTCTACGCTAAACTTAAGAGATGTATATCCCTTCCCTGAGCCTGTCAGCAGTGAGAGAAAATAAATTTTTTCATTCCTTCATATGTCTCCAAGCACACCCCACACTTAACATATCCCCAGGGAATTTCCTTCAGACTGGAGGCCCCGAGTTGTCAGAGTAGGTCAGGTTTGGGAAGGCTTGAAGCTTGATTTCTGAATGAAGCAGCATCTGAGGGATAACTCGGCAGCTGTAGCAGCAGAATGGCTCTGTCCTAGTCAATGAACCTCCAGCAAGGCATATCATTTGGGAATATAACCACGGACAGCCAGGCTTGTGATGCAGTCAAAAAAACTTTCTCCTAGTACCAAGCTGCCCTGGTTCTCCTTGAGTCCCAGCCTGAACAAGTTTTCAAGTGAATTCTGCAGAGATGTTTAGCGCTTTAATTGCTAATAGAGCTGATCCTTTCTTGGGGAGAGAGGGGTTTGGCACTCACTGGTGTTATTCAGGGAAGCAAGGAGTGGCAGACACACACAGAGGAGGATGCAGAGAATATGGGGCAAGGAAGCTGAATTCCAGCTCTATCTTGAGGGTATCAGACTGCTGAGCTCTGATATCCTCACTTAGCTTCACGCTGTTTGTTTTTCTCCCCCCCTCCCTTCTCATCAACAATTAACTTTGCAATTAGACTTAATTATATACAGTAGCTATTGGATGTGTCCTCTGCCCCAGTTGCTGGCGGTGGAGAGATGCAGCAGTGGAGGTGAAAGCTGCACAGTCAGCTCAGCAGAGCGTTCTGCAGTGATTCACACGTCCTCTGCATGGGTGAGAACAGGGAGCTCTCCTAAAGACACGGTCTTGTGACTTCCTCACCCTCCTTCTTCCCCAGAATTTCACCTTTCTGTCTCATTTGAAGTGTCAAGCCACTGCTCTTAAATATCAGGAAAACCTTGAAGGATCCCTTGAGGGCTGGTTTGGGTTTTTTTTTTCTCACCATAGGGGGCAAGTCTCAGGACAGGATTATGCAACCAGAAAGGTGGTTTTGAAATGCATCAGAAACCCAAGGCAGAGCCTTTGTTGGTAGAACACAGTGTCCGTCCTCTCTCGGTCTCCAGGGCACACAGAGATCACCTCTGGAGCTGGCAGAACTCTAAGCCAAGTTTTGTAAAAGGTCTTTCAGTGCCAAATGTCTTGTGGTGTTATTTGACTTTAAAGCGTCCAAAAATCCAATACCCAATAATGCTCTTGGGGCATCAGAGAAGGACTTGGGGGTGCTGGGGGGGTCAGAGGCTGGGCATGAACCAGACAAAAATAGCCCTAATAGCCAAATGTGTCCTGGACTGTGTCCAAAGCAGGGTGGGTAGCAGGGGAGGGAGGGATTCTGCCCCTCTGCTCTGCTCAGGTGAGACCCACCTGGAGAGCTGCTCTGGGGCCCAGCACAGGAAGGACATGGAGCTGCTGGAGAGAGTCCAGAGAAGGCACCAAGGTGATCAGAGGGATGGAGCAGCTCTGCTGGGAGGAAAGAGAGAGAATTGGGATTGTTCAGCCTGGAAAGGAGCAGGTGAGGGGTGATCTAATTGTGGCTTTCCAGGACCTGAACAGAGCCAAGAGGAAAGATAGGGAGAGACTTTTTATCAGAGCCTGGGAATGACAGGACAAGGGGAATGGCTTCAAAAGAGAGTAGGTTTAGATGGGATATTAGGAAGAAATTCTTGGCTGTGGGGGTGGTGAGGACCTGGCACAGGTTTCCCAGAGAAATTGTGGCTGCCCCATCCCTGGAAATGTTCAAGGCCAGGTTGGATGAGGCTTGGAGCCACCTGAAACAGTGGAAGGTGTCCCTGCCCATGGCAGGGGGTGGAACAAGATGATTTCAAAAGTCCTTTCCAACCCAAACCATTCTGTGTTTCTGTGATCAGTGTTGTCAGTGCCCTTCCTTTGTTCTGGTTAAATCATAATTAGTAAAGAGTGTGCACAGTGAGCTTTTGCACAACACAGAGCTCCATGCCATCTGAGATAGCAGCTATTTCATAGGTCTCTTAACAACTTTTCTATTAATTAATTAATTAATATGACTTCTAGATTACCCTCATTCCCTTTTGGGCCATATGTGGCAGTTTTCCTTCAGGGAGGATGCAGTAAGAAGTAATATTTCCAACCTATGATGCAACGTGGGGATGGTTTCACGTCTTGGAAAGAAACATTTCAGTTCAGAACAGCTCTGTGGGGAAGCTGCTGCGAAGGGCCAATGGTTTGTAAAACCTGGGTACAGAAAACCTCTGAAATAGAGGCTCAAGATCTCGGTGAAAATAGGATTTTGTTGACACGAAGTTTTTATTGGTGGAGGGCTATCTGGGGAAATAAATATGGGTAAATCTTGGTCTTAGAACCGTACAAATCCCCCAAATTTGGCTGTTAGACTAGATGACCTTTAAAGGTCCTTAGAGAATCCTGGAATGGAAGGGACCTTAGAGCTCAACTCGTTCCATGGGCAGGGACAATTTTCACCATCTCAGGTTGCTCCAAGTCCTGTCCAGCCTGGCTTTGGACGCTTCCAGGGCTAAAATAATTCTAAGATAATGATGGCCATTGAACAGGAGGAAGGAGGCTTTGCCACGAGCATCAGTCTGCTTCAGATCGGATCTGCAGTCTGCTTTAGTTTCCCTATAAGCATAACCTCCTGATTTTAAAGAAAAGTGAAGTTATTTCTCTGATTTTCTGGATCAGAGCCTTCATTCCTGGAGGACTGATACTTTTATAGGCAAAAGTGAAGTAGAACTCCCTGCAGTAAGGCAGAAACCTCAACTTCTCCCAGGAAATTTTCTCCTAAGGACAAGGATGGAAGGTGGAACAACAGGAAACTGAAGCAGCAGCACTTAAGTGCCTGCCTGTTCTTATTCTGTGAATAGAAAACTTCATTATCTTGGGCTGCCAATGTAAATTAATTTTTAATGCATAATACCTCCCTCATCTCTTTTTCTAGCTGGAACTTAACTAAACAATGCATCTCTCAAGATAAAAAAAGAGAAAAATCCCGGCTGTTGGGTCAATTTGCTGGGAGTAGAGACATCAGTCAGACGCAGAACATTGACCAAGCGCCTCCTCGGGTGCTTCATTCGGGGAACCTTGGGGGAAAGCTGAATCCCTCCATCTGCTCGGTAAGAAATCGTGCTCAGAAAGCTGAGGAGTCTGGTTCTTCCCAAAGAAACAATCCCTCCTTGCTTCCAATTAGGTGCTCCATATCCTGCATCGTCAGAAAGACACAAAATTGATGAAGAACACAGAAATTCACAGCCTGTTGCTCCCTCCTCATCCCCTACTGTGAATGGAAACATGATTCTTGCTGAAAACTTTTTTCTTCCCCCTGAGTCTTATTTATTTATTTATTTATCCATCCCTGTGCTTAGCAATGAAAACATTGTGTCTGGCAAAACAAAAATTAAAAAAAAAGAGAAATACCCAAAACATAACCACCCCACATTACCAGAGGAAAAGAAAGGCTGCAATTGCCATAAATAACCCAGTGGGTCATGAATAATTCAAACCAGAATATGGTTGTTATTGTAACGAGTTATCACAGCTAATTATAGTCCATTGCCATCGTTCCCTCCAAAGCTCTGGCATTGATCACTGCAGGACATGCCAAATATTTCACTAAAACAAAAGACTGTGCTCGATGCTTCCCTGTTGATCAGCAGGTCTTGCACTAAGGGACTTTGTTGTTCTTCAGTGGCTTTTGCCCTTTGATCACAGTTGGAAAGAAATTAAGAAGAATTTTCATTTAACCAAATCATTCATCTCTATCAGTCAGTTGGTCCCTGCAGACCCTTCCCAAAGTTGTTCCAACTCTCTTGGCACAGAATGAGCTCAGGATTCCACCATTCCAGGAAAACAGGGACTAAATTTCTAAGAATTTTCTTTTTTTTATTCAGTTTTCTTTTTTTAATATTCTGATTACCTTTTTAAGAAAATTCTGTCCCTATCCTCTTTAGGAAAGACTCGCATCCTGCAATGGGATGAGGATTTGTGCACATCGTAAAATAATAACTGTCAGCACATGTGGCTTCCCAGTTGGGTTTCCTTTGAGATTTCCCTGTGATCTGCAGAATTTCTGGGTTTGTACAAGACTTTACTGGTTTTAGACTATTGGCAAGCGGCAGATGTTGACTAGACATGGGCTTGGAACTGGAGATGTTTAAGGAATGAGCTCCAGAAAATCAGAATATGCCACAGAGCTGCCTGTAAAAGAGATTTTAATGAGAATATTAATCATGAAATGCAACAAAGGAAGTACAATAATGTAATAGAAATATTTCAGGAGAGAAATGCAAAGGCAGTGTCATTTCTATAAAATTGACAGACAGGGAGGAAAATTACTGATATCTTTAGAAGTCTGAAGAGACTAAGGAAGGATAACAGATGGCCAGCCTGGTAGGAGTAAATCTTTCCCAAGCTTCAGATATTAAGTTGCAAGGAAATGAGGGTCTTATTTTACCTGCAAGTGGGAACCTCAGCATGAACAGGAGTCCAGTGCCAGCAAAACACTGCTCCAGGGAAGAAATTTCCCATTGTCCAGCCTCTGACACTGGATTTACAGTCTGTTATATCATTGCAAATTGTTGTTGTTGTTGGTCAGACTAAATCTAACTTCCAGCCCATTTTGAAATATGAGTTAATCTGATATTGCTGTGTGGTAGAGGTGGTGGTTTCCTTCCACACTCACCTATATCTTTAATTCCTGTTCCCCTGACATTTCTTTTTTGGCCTAACTTTGGCTAAAAGCCTGAATCTCTAAGACATAAAATTTACATTCCTAAAATCTACTGAGGAGTCTCCAAAAATCTGTTGGTTTTTTAAATTGTTATTACTAATTCCATAAAATCTACATTCCTAAAATCTAACCAAGGAGCCTCTAAAAAATCTGCTGTTATTTTTGTTATCATTACTAATTCCATATAACAATTCTTCAAATGCATTTCCTATGAGATCTTTAGGTGAAGTGAAGACTTTTTACATGTCTCTACAGCACATTTTTGTGGGCCTGTTCCATCAATCTGACTCTTAGCCCACACTACAAGGCCTAACAAGGACCAGAGATTTTGTGGGTCTGTTCCAAACCCTCACAGCAAAATAAAACCCCTTGGTGTGCCTGCTCTCCATGATTATGGCGTGCTCCACTTTTCACCCTCTTCCATCTTTTTGGACATTCATTTGAGTGCTGGAAGGAGACCCCCAGGTGACTTCCTGATATTTCTGCTGCACGTGGGGCACAGAAATACCTGGAATTGCCTAAATTGGTTGAGCTTCCAAGGTGACAGGCAGGAAAGTGCATTCTTGAAGGCAAGCAGGAGCCATCCTTATCTGCAGGAGCAGGAACAGCCTCTTTCCTTCCCTGACAACTCATCGAGCCCTTTCTTGTATTAGTTGGGAAGTGGGGGGTCTATGAGATAAATGAATCCCGTTAGATTCCTTCCAGATTTTAAATCAAATTATTTCACACCAAGAACTCTGTTTATTTCATAGTTATATCCCCGGTGTTGGAATAAAAAGGAAATAACCTCCAAAATGTTTTGCAGAGAAGATAATCTGAGTGGCGCTTGGCTTTTTTTTTTTTTTTTTGGGTAGAGAGCAATCACTGTATTGCAGGAAGAAGGAGAAAACTGTGCATGCATTTTACATGAACAGGTTATTTGAGAACACGACAGCTATAATGAGAGAGAGATCATCTTGCTTGTGGCTGTACAGAGTGGAGGTCAGACAGCTCTGAATTAGCAGAGTCATTAATATTCTACTACAACATAAAGCTGGAAGGGACCTTCTAGGTCATCAAGCCAACCATGTCATATAATCCCATTTGAGAAGAGGGGGTGACATTGGAGGATAAGTAGTGGAGAAAATGCTTGTGGAGACAAAAAGTGCTAGTCACTGAGTGAGTGAGTGGTTAACACAGAGTAGGGATGAGGGATTTGTTAAGGGACTTGGGGGAATTACAAACCTGAGTGAGATACCTTGGAAATTGCCAGTATTTTTAAAATAAGTTCTGTATTCCTTGCTGGGTTTGGGGTGGAGAAGCCAGACTGTCCACTGAGCATCTCCTGTTACCAAACTCCACAACATAAAGGGATCCTGTGTGGAACAGTGCAAGGTTCCAGGAACAGAGGGGAAAGGGGGATCTAATCTGCCTGCTCCTGGTGCCCTCAGATCCTCCTGGAGCTGCTCAGCACGGCAGAGATCACCCCCTTGGGTGTCTGAGTTGTGAAGGACACATAACTGTGACTGTCCCTCAAACATGGCTGCAGGAGACAGTGTCATGGAGCAGGGAATTGAGGTGGTAGCTTTTATGCCTGGAAATCCCACTTGATTCACCTCTCAGCTTTGCCTGAGCAGAATTTCAATTCCTCTCTCCCTTTGTTCTCACCCGTGGAACGCGCTAAGGTAATTATATTTTTGTGTCTCACAGGGATGTTGTGAGGTTTCTCTAACATTTATCAAGTGTTTGAAGAAGATCTTATGAAGGTGGAGTGCAAGTACCAGGAACTCCTAACAGTCTTGATGAAATCCTTCCTTGGAGCAACATAGACAAATTTAAATTGGAACCACAGCAAACATTTTTAACAGCAAAAATTAATTAACTGCTACAAGCAGCTTCCTAAGGGAAGCGGTAGATTTTCAATGCCTCAAAAATTGTAAGTCCGAGCTGCCTGTGGTTTTGAAAGACAGGTCCTAGCTCAGCTGCAAGTTATTTATCTCAGTGCAGGACTCACTGGATGATGCAGACAATAGATGTGATGGTCCTGTGCACTTACAGAAGTTAAATCACTATATTTATTTGCCTTCTCTCTTCCCTCCTCCCTTATTCTATTGCTGCTGTGCCAACAACGCACAATTCTGTTTCTATTTATACATAGATCTCAGACATGAAACAGAGGAGTAGTTTGGGGAACAAGGCTCTCTGCTCTGATCTCTCCTGGGTGCATTGTCCTTCAAGGGTTTGGGAAGTTGGAAAGAACACATCAAAAATTTCAACTTCCACGTCTCCCTCCCTGTGATATCTGCGTGGGATTTTGTACAGATTTCCATCCCAGGGTCACCACTCTGTGACCAGTGGGCTAGATCTAGGAAAAATGGTTTTGGCCATGGATAGTATCCAAGGATCAACTGTTCCAGGTGCTTTGGGCATGTTTGGCTGTAATGGCATTGTGGGAGAAGGCAATGGACTTGGTGACAAGAGTGCCTTGGTTCCATAAGCCACACTTGCCACACAACTGCCTACACAAGACATCAACAAATTCTACACAGGATTCTCTCTTCATCTCTGTTAAAGAGCTTAGGCTGCCTTGTGGGGCCACAAAACCAAATAATATTGATTTATAATAAAAACCATTTGTTTTTCCTAAAAAAAATGAAATGGTCCTCAAAAATCAGGCATGATTTGCTGCTTATGTCAAATTTGCAAAGAGAAGTTGCACCTGCAGAACTCTGCTTTCAAGAGGGGCATCCAAATAACCAACCTGTGGTCCTCCTATTCAATGGCCATCATTATCTTAGAATTATTTTAGCCCTGGAAGTGCCCAAAGCCAGGCTGGACAGGGCTTGGAGCAACCTGAGATGGTGGAAGTTGTCCCTGTCTTCCACTGTGATGGATGAAGTTAAGTTTTAAGGGAGGGAAGAAGGCATTGTGGAAACAACAGATAAGTTATAATTATTTTAAAGATGGTTATAAATTAACTAGGATGAAACAGAATTCAGGGGTGACTTTTGTGCCAGAAGGTGAGGAAAGAAAAGCAGTTTGTCAAAAAGGTCACGTCTGAAAAATTAATTTGACAGTGCTGATGGAGTAACTGCTCTTGTAAATACAATTTTGTCAATTTTCAAAGAACCATTTCGTTTCCAGACACACAATTCAACCCTGCGCCAACTGGCAGCTTTGGTGTTTAAAAATGGATTGTGTCGAGACAAGGTAATACCCAGAGGCAAATGTGCTGTTATGAAAGAGCTGTACAGGTTTATATTGGAGTCAAAAAAGGGGTTGGGACTCTCAGGAGGCAGGCAAAGGGCAATCTCAGAGCTCATCAACACCCTGAGAGTCTGCAGAAGTCAACTTCTGTCTTATGGCTGCATGGGCTGACTTTCAAAATACGTGAGCTTGGGGGATGGGATCTCATGTCCTTATTTCCATCATGTTCAGGCTGGAGAGAGCTTGGAGCAACCTGGTCTAGTGGAAGGTGTCCCTGCCCAGGGCAGAGTCGATGAGCTTTGAGCTCTTTTCCAACCCAAACCATTTTGTGATTCTGTGATCTATATATTGGAGGTGCTCAAACAATTTTGCTGAATTTAACCTGGGATAATTTTTGGTTGAAGAGATTTTCCAACATATACACCAAATAAACGTGTCTTAAAGATGTTTTGCGCTCTTTGCTGCTGGACAGCACAGATAACAGAGGACCCCCGAGGCTTCACTCCACAAAACCATTTCAGAGCCAGGAGGGAATGTGATGATCTGCCATCTGCGTGGAGCAGAGCAGGGAGCTGCACTCAGCAGTTTCCGAAACAGTCCCCTAACTCAGACTAAGCAGGAGAATTAGATCCAGTCCAATTTAACATTTTCCAGTGACAGAGAAGCATCTGCCCCTTCTGTGATTAGTTATCACAGTTTATCACACACCACACACAAAGACATTTTGTTTCCATTCCGAATTCCTATTGTGCTCCATATCATGAGTTAATATCAGGATTTATCCACAGAACACTGATGGGAAGGGAGGGTGAAGAGCTTGGTTGGTAGGTGTGCCAGGTGTGGATATAACTTGGTTCTTGGTAATACTTGTCCAAATCCCACCTTTCTTTCTGCTCTTCCTGGAGGGAACCCGAGATTATCCAAGTTCTCTCCTTTCTTTGTCTATAGGTTTTGCTATTAGAGCCAAAGCCACCTTCATCCCTTCTCTCCTTGGTTTCTTTCCGGCCATCTACCAGTTCCTCTTTGCATCAAAGATTTCTTGTCTTGAGCAGCAAAATAAAAGTGGGTTTCATTCATTCTTGGTGCCGTTTTTTACCTCCATGAATGTCAGGGAAGAAAAAGGGAAGTTCTACCTGCTTCCGCTGTGTGACAGACAGAACATATGTGTTTCATGGCTTGGGAGGCTGGGAAGAAAGACTTCAGAGAGATTTCTGGTTGTGATGTAGTCATTTACAATCCCATGATCATTACCAGGTTTTTGAGACAGGCCTTACCCCCTGTTTCATCTCTTTAAAGCATCCCATCCGCTCACTTGTTGCTAGGTTTGTATATTTTGATAAACTCAAGGCTTTGGTGACCATTCTTTGTGACTCGTGTGTACTGGCTGCCCTCACCCTGCTTTCCACCAGCTGCTTCCTCTGGATTTTTTTTTTCCTAAAATGGGATAGACCATCATTTTCCAGGTGTGGCTCTCCCTGAGATGAGTTCCCAGTGCCCAGGACGTGCCATTCCCCATGGAATCCTTGTGGCAAAGGACACCTGATCTCCATCCATTCCAGCAAGCAGAAGTTGTGCAGGTTGCACAGTTGATGCTGGGAGACAGGAACCTTGTTAATTAAAATGTCAGTGACTCAAATGCCCCTAAGGCGAGAGAGAAATGCATTTTTGATTACCATTGCTGTTAATGATACAGTCGGCTTATACCTTGTAGAGGAATAATGCATTTCACGTACCTTGACAAGGTCTGCCCACTCTTCCTGTTTCCTCTGTGCCTCATACATGGTTTCAAGAGAATCATGAAATAATTCTGGAAATGGAGAGAAAAGGGAAAAAAACACAGTGTTCTTATTTTTTCCATGTTCTTAGACTTGAGCCATTTGTCAGGACAAGAGAATGTATCCTCAAGCTGCGCCAGAGGAGGTTTAGTTGGACATCAGGAAGAATTTCTTCATGGCAGGGGTGGTCAGGCATTGGAAGGGGCTGTCCAGGGAGGTGGTGGAGTCAGAATCCCTGGAAGTGTTCAAGAAACAACTGGACGAGGCACTCAGTGCTCTGGTCTGGTTGAAAAGGTGGGAATTGGTCAAATAATCATTGGACCCAACGATCTCAGAGGTTTTTTCCAGCCTAAAAGATTCTGTGATTATTCTCCAAATCTGGAACATGATATTTTAAATTCACATCAAGATCATAGGAGGAGAGGAACAGCCTAGAGGGAGATGAAAGTGGAGCCAAGCAGGAAGGGAAGTGAAGCTGGGAAAATGGAAGGCAACTGCTCTAGGATGAGTTCCAAAAGGGTGTAAGTGTCTTATGACTTGAATGTTCTGCTTAAAAACCTTAATTGGCTCCTGCACAATTGGAAGTATCAACTCCCCTGCCCTATTTCACCCTGTTAACTGTGATGGATGCTGTAAACCTGCCCTTTTCTTTATAGAGGGTAGAGGAGAGGACTGTAAAAGGAAGGACTTTTAAAGTGTAATGAAGGGCTTAAAAGCTGTGGCTAAAACTCTACCCCATTCCATCAGGCGCTTAACAAACACACAGGGCCACGCCCATGACTCATTTAGAGCAACAAGCTGCCTAAAATCATCGAGCTGATGAGGCTTGACCCTTGGTTTGCCTCTGCTGTGCCAAAGACAAGCAATGAACAAAGTGATGGAGGATTTTGCAGGGCAGAAAACGCTCAGGCTTTCTCATTCGAGCTGGGTGGCACAGCCAGGAGGTGACACTTCTTTCACAGCTGCTTAAGCACCTGCAGGATCTCACTGTAGCAGTGGAGCTTCAGAGCTGCACTGGCTGCAAACTCAGCTCCAAGGTAATGGGCCTTTCCTGGGCTCGAGGTACAAAATATTTCTGTCAGGACAAGGTCCATGAGTCAGGCTCCAGTGGCTCTGATTCCACCTGGGAGCAGTTCCCACAAAGGCTAGCCAAGTCATTAACAGTCTATGGCTAATTGCCTGTTGTAAGAATGGCATAAAGCACCTTTGCTTTCGGATGAGCTCAGCTTGAGGAGTGCTGCTGGTTCTCCTTTTGGTGGATTTAGCCAGGATTTATCTTCTGTCTTGGTGCTGTCATTCGTGGCAATTCTGGTCACAGGACGAACCAGGAAAATCTCTGCTTAAAAACCTGATTTTGCTACGACCTCTGCTCCTGGTGAGGAAGGCATGGCATGAGATCCATGAAAAATTCCCTGGCAGCCTTTGCACGTGCTTGCTGTCACAAATTCACACGTGCAAGTCAGAGGTTTTTTTCTTCTAGGGGGTGACACTGCCTTGGGCTGTGCCAAATCGTGACTCGGCAGGTTCTAGTAGCACATTTAATTATTGTGACAGAGGAGGGATCGACCCTGAGCTGCTGAGAGGAGCCTGAGGAGCAGAGACATGTGGGAAAGAAAAGGAGGAGCAGGAGAAGGACCCCGATATTGTGACAGGGAGCAAGAGGGAATTTTCAGGAGTGAAAACAATTTCAGAATTATCTAAGAAAATTTCTGCATTGGCATGGCACAGATCTGGGTAAGTCCTTTGTATACCACGTTACTCTTTGGAAGCACCTTAGACATGTGAGCATGGCCTAGCCAAGCAAAAATCGACTGATTTAATATTCCTGGATTTAACCAATTCCCTGCTAGGACTGTGTGCATGGATACATCAGATATTTAAGGCCAGGCTGGATGGGGCTTTGAGCACCCTGGTTTGGTGGAAGGTGTTCCTGCCCATGGGACCCAAACTGGGTGATCTTTAAGGTCCTTTCCAACCCAAACCATTCTATGGTACCTTATGCTGAATTTTAGTGGAGTTATTATCAACTCTGGTAATTAGGGGGAAACCATGCAGTTGGTTCTTGGTGTGTTTTCTACTAAAGAGTTCTGCAAAGCTGTGACTTTGTCACCCAAAGGAAGAGAAAGAGGTAATATTGTCAAAATACTAGAAATCTCAGGTGTTGTAAGAATATTTGCTCACTTTTTCAAAAAAAAACCTCCAGCAGATATCCAATTATTCTGGTTTCTTAATCTCTGTCATTAACCTCTTACATTCTAGACATCCACAGTGCAAGGGAGACTAATAGTTTCCTTTGAGAGGCCCACACTTGTGGAGACTACTGCAATGTGAATAAATAGTAACAAACAGAGTGAATATTTCATTTGCAGGAAAAACAGGTTCTGGAAGGGAGGAGAGTTAATGTGTGCTGGTTTTTACCCTCACACAAGAGTGTTTCTGACAGCAGGACTGTCACATGCTGCCCAAGAAGGAGCAGGAGCAGCAATCTGTGACTGCTTGGGCTGATATCAATAACCAGTGTGGCATCCAAATGGCTCTTCTTGCCATTTGTTGAAAAATTATTAAATATATTGAAAAACAAAAAATTACATTCACCAAGGAAAAAATAGGCGAATGAGTCAAAATAACTAATAACTGTATTGGAATTCTAATCTCTCAGTAAGGAAAAATATTGTATTGGATCATTACCTGGGGTGGGTTGCTCACTGAGGACTCACATTTCAGTGTGAACAATCAAAACACTGAAAAAAGAACATTTGGACAGTCTTCCTTGACCTGGAATAAGTAGACAAAATAATCTGTTGCTACAAATTTTGTCTCTGTGATGTCCTCTGATTTATTATGCGTGACTTGGTCTGATATAGAATCAACATCAGACTCTTCACTAAAAGTTTGTCCGAAAACATCTCGAGATATTGTGAGAGGAGAGACAGGCAGCCTGCAGTGGATGCAATGCTGCTGGGATAACGCTGTCTGTGACAGAGTAACAGAGCCTATTTTCCTGCCCCAAAATCACAGCCTGATTTGGGAGAGATGCACACACCCTGCAGCAGCAGAGGAACCTCTGTAGAAAGGTTTTTGGACTGCTGCCTCATCCTCCTGCTGGAGAGTTCCTCTCCAGGCCTTTTAAATCGCTGTCTCCTCTGTCCCTGTGGGTTGGTTTGTGATGGATGGCACCGACACGTCCATGGATGTGGCCTTCCTGCTGAGCTGATGGGTGACAGTTTTTAGGGTTTGGGTTACACCCGGAGTGCTTTGCTCAGGAGGCTGTCAGATTAGTATGAACTGTCAGACAAATGACAGAGCTTTTTGTGTAATGATCCTGACAGCGTTTCTCCGGCTGTCACCGCCGAGATGACTCCAGGACACACAAAGCAATCAAATCCCTTGTCTACACGATGTGTGTAAACACCCTCAGCTGCTCCCCTCTGCACCACAAGAACTGAATTAGACCTTTGGACTCCCTGACTTGAAAAGTGAAGAAGAGCAAGGTCCAAGATCAACCATCTGGAAAGAGGAACAAGAGGCCAGGGCATCACAATAGCTCTGACTTGTACAAATTACTGCTTTATACCTGATAACTCTCCTTTTCTGCCCAAGACCTCCTTAAGGGGTGAAATGCCTTATGTGTCTATTGCAGGGCTTTGTTGGAGAAGAATTCTCCTCCATCCCCAGCCTCCCGAATGACTCAATAATTACTTTAACTGATTCAAGGCTCCCCCTCAACCTCCAACCGCCCCCCCAGCCACCATTCAACTTTAACACAAGACCACACTGTTTCTCGGTTTCCAATGCGCCCAAAGCTATTCAGGCCACTTGTTCCTCTCGGAATGGAGCTGACAGAGCTGCTTTTGTGCAGAGGCAATTTTGGATTTAATTGGAGACCTACTGGGGGCAGGGCCGGGGGGGTGGGGGAGGGAATGGGGTCACTGGGTCAGTGTTTTGGAAAGATCAACTCAAAGGAGAGTCCAAGGAGAGAAAAAAAATTAGTGTGGGTTAGATGTTTGGGAAGAGGTTTTTGCGTGGGCTGTGTGTGCTCCCCCTCTTCCAGAAATGATCACGGTACCTGTTTGGGATCAGAAAGCAAACAGGGTCAGGCCTGGGGCAGATGGCTTTAATAGGCATTTTGAATCTAGAATGACAGATCCCAGGGTCCTTTCTGCAAGGATCACAGGATAATTCAGGCTGTGGTGAAGGAGTTCTGATGTCGGAAAGGTCACTTGCTGCAGTCCGTCCCCTCAGGTCAGGCATTCATCATCCACATTAAAGGAGCTTCGCTAAATTCCCTTCTCCAGTTCTGCTCCCTCCCTGGAGATAAGTTCAGCTTCAGCCCTGTCTTTACCACTTATGGGGCACTTAGGGGTTTGTGCCAGAGCTGTGAATGCACCACAATAAGAAAAGATAATTTTTTTCTAGTGAGGCACATGTAAGTCACACCATGCTTTGAACCAGCACAGCCCTGCTGTGTAAGGGGACCACAGGTCATAATCCACACGAAAAATGGACCTCAGTGAGCCAGCACAAAAGCACTGTGACTCTTCGACTTAACTGCTCAGCTTCTTTTTGGATGTCCCCACTTTGTCACCTGACAAAAAAAAAAGAACTAAGTTAAACTGGAAAGAATTGTATTGATTGTGCTGCAGAAAAGCCAATATAATCCTGGCAGAGCTAGACCACAGCCCAACAGAGACTCAGTAAAGCTACTTACGCAAAAAGAAACCCTTTCTTTCGGTCTCAAAAACCAGGTGGACATGATTTGATATAAAATAGGTAAGACTGCTTTGATTGGTTTAAAAGTTCTGACCATCCCCTGTCCACAGCACACTGAGGTCACCTTCCCTCATTTGTCGCCAGCTTCTCCATCAGTGATGGCTCTCAATTTGCTGCCCTAACTTCATGTTAAAATGCCTAGGAGCACCCAGGAGAGGTGGGACCATCTCCTCAGCTGCTCCAGGTTGGTGACAAGCATGGAGCTGACAGTGCCCTTGTACAGCTCGGAGACAGATACCTGCTGGGAGCATGTGCTGGGGGGTGATGCATAATTTAGGAGTCAAACAGCAATCGTGCTATTATCCTGATGATGCTCTTCAAACCCTGACATCTCCTGCTCCCAGGAGGAGCAGGCTGGCACTGCTGAAGGGGGTGACCAAGAGGAGCTCCTGGTTTTTGTGGTGGTGTAGGGGGGTGACCTCAGCGGAGTGAACAGAGAGTGAAAATCTGCTCAGTCAAGCTCCTGACACCCCTGAGAATTGCATTTCCACCTGGCACCACAACTTTCCTCTGCTTCTTCCCCTCGGAAGCCTCTGGCTGCACGTCCCTCTGGGGAGCTCTGCTGCCATTTCACATCATCCCTATGGACCTCAGATCCAGGTTTCCTCTAGGGAGGCAGGGAGAGGTGTTTAAAGGTGTCAGAGACCTGTTGAGTTACGTTTTCATCAGCAGCTCACCAGCCCAGCTGTGGCAGCGTTAGTCAGACTGAAGTAACACAGAGCAGCCTTTGCTCTATTCCCACCACCTACCTAAAAACAAACAAGGCTGACATTTACAGGGCTTTAGAAAGCCTGGGTTTGGCATCAGATCTGCTCTCAGATTCCTGCTGTACTCCTCTCTTTGACAGCTGCTTCCTCTCAAACTGCTTGTTTCTAGGATGGCAGCAGATAGGGATTGGTGACCTTTCCATGCAGAGGTGGTGGTTGTTTGGAAGAAGTCGAAAACATCTTCTGTGCCCAGAGATTGCCCTGAGAAGTTGTGGGTGCTCCATTCCTGGAAGTGTTCAGGGACAGATTGGATGGAGCTCTGAGCACCCTGGTCTAGTGGAAGGTGTCCCTGTCCATGGCAGGGAGGGTGGAATGAGACAATCTGTAAAGTCCCCTCCAAACCAAATCACCGATCCTGTGATTTTGCCTCCTCTCAGCTTGGGGGAAAACACGAGGTTGCCTCTCAGGACATTTTTGTCCCCAGGAAGTTTAAGGTTAGTGCCTAAGCCCAGGATGCTGCACTGTTCTTAGCATCACTCCATGATGCTGATTGCAAGAAATGAGTGACCTGTGTCAAGCCATTCTCTGACAGAATCTTTACTGGGGATCTCTTTGGAGTACTATTTTGTGCTGTAATTGAAAATAAAATAATAGAATCCTGGAATTGTTTGTGTTGGAAGGGACCTTCAAGATCATCCTGTTCCCACCCCCTGACATGGGCAGGGACAACTTCTACTACCCCAGGTTGCTCCAAACCCCATCCAACCTGGCCTTGGACACCTCCAGGGATGGGGAGGATGTTGTGGAACATCTCTAGGTGACCTGAACATGAAGATGGCAGTAGGAAGGACTTCCTAGACCAGGGAAAAGATGTTTCCTCCCATCAGCCTATGGGCCACACAGCACTGGACCCAGATCGTGGGAGGACACACAGAGAGCAGCTGCTGCCAGCTGGGCTTTTTGTGCTTTACAAAAATCAGTGTTTGGCCAACACTGCCCATACTTGCAAAGCTCCTGCGCCCAGCGGCTTTGGATGGGGAGTAAGGGAAGAAGGGCAGGATTCCTTTCTCAAAACCTTCTCAGCCAGGGCTCTTATAAACAAATCAGACTTTGCTAGGCACCTTCAGGGAAATGAGGAGAAGCAGTGATGCTGATCCAAATTATATATTACAGGATCAATTATATATTGAACCTCCTAAAATGGTTTTGTTTAAAGAGAAACCATTCTGCTTGTTAATAAATCCAATGAACATGTGGATTTTCAAGGCTAGGATGTATCACCTGTGTATATATCTCTACCAAGACTATGGACTGTCACAGAAAGTATAATTAATGCACCTTTAGCACGGTGAAGGTGTTTGCTGCTCTATTTATACCTCCTAAATAGGAGTCTGGGTACACCAAAGCACGACCCCATCATCTCAACTAATATTCTCTCACTCAGATGCCGAGCTCTAATGTCCAGGCATAAGTATGAACAATCACCACAGCTACAATTGCTATTTCCCAGCACTGCTCCATCAGTATTTAATCTGCTGCTTTATAGAGCACTGTAGGAGATCCCCAGAAAGGAAAACAGCTGCAGCCAAGTTCTGCTCCAAAAAGTATTTTCAATTGAGAGGCCTATTAATCCAGGCAATAGGCATTAAGTGACGTAACAGTGGAGCTGGAGGGCTGATATGCCCTTCTACCCAGGGCAGGAAAAATTTCTTTTTATGCCTGGGAGAGCTGCTGTAAAAGAGAGCCCTACAGGAGTCTGAGAAATTTGTTCCAGGATTTTTATTTTTTCCTTTTTGAAGCAGCAGCTGTTGCCTTTATCTTTTTCCCTAAACCAATATAATGTATTTATATGCATATATAAATGTATTTTATAAATATATGTATTTGCATATAATGCATATTCATTCATTCATTTACACATGTAACTATATTTACATATGCATTTTTGTGTATAGATATCTATTTATATTACAAAGTACTTAATTTCTTTTGCTGTTGCAATAATTGGTTAAGTGCCTAAAGATACATGGTGTGATTTTGGGGCTGTCCTGTTCAGGTCCAGAAGTTGGACTTTGATGATCCTTGTGGGTCCCTTTCAGCTCAGGAGGTTCTGCAATTGTATGATTCCACGAGATGAGCGTGAAGTGAATGTTTTCAGTGCAAAAGGAGCCTGGAGATGTATTCCTACATTTCCCTGTGTTTCCAGCCATTTCCATTCAGACTCTTTCATTCTTTGGGTTTGCAAAGAGAGACACATCCTCCAAAGAAGGGTTGGAAGGGAAAATGGTTAGTTTAACCAGCAGGAAACTACGACTTACTTTTAGGAGCCCTGTGCAACCCTAAAAGACTTGTTCCATGTCTCTGTCTGAAGTCCAAGTCTGCAACATGGACAAAACAGCTCTGAGTCCTTTCATGAAGAGAGGGTGAACATTCATTTTTGACTTGCAAGGGCTCCTTCAGAGCTGAGCTGGACAGGTGGGAGATCTCTTCTCCCAAAGAATAGCAGCCAATGATGCCTGAGCACCAGAGAAAGGCAGGTCCTGCTTGATCCCGAGTCCATCTCACAGGGCTCACCCTGTTCTGAGGACAGTTCAGGGCAAGGTTAGTGTGAGTACAGCCAGAAGTGTGAAAATCATTCTAATTCTACAATTATTCTAGAATCTAATTTTGGATTATTCTAATTCTAACATAGCTAACTATTCTAGAATCTAATTCTAGAAGCTAATGCTTCTCTGATCAATTCCCCATCTTCTTCTAAGCTACATCATCATAAATCCCTGTATGATGGGTTTTTCTCTTTACACCTCTTACTTTCCAGCAAGAGAACCCTGAGATGAGAAGTTTGGTATCTCCCAAAATGGTTAAATTCAGAACCCTACTAGGTATGTGATGTCCTGGGTATTTGATTTTAGAACCCTACTGGGTATATAACTTTTTCTGCTTTTTTTTCTTCTTCTCCCATGTTTGAAGAGGCTGAGAAGATGAGCTGGGATTATATCAGTGCTTAAGGGTAATATCAGGGAGCTGTTCCCACCTTGGTGTGTTGGCAGGGGGTACACGGTGATAACATAACCTGTTCACCCAAATTAGAATCATGGTACCACAGAATAGCTTGGACTGAACCAGATATCCTTTAAGGGTCATGAAAAGGGACATCTTCAAGTAGATCAGGCTGTTCAGAGCTCCATCCAGCCCGGTCTTGAATGTTTCCAGGGATGTGGAATCTACCAGCAACATCTGGACAACCTTGCCAGCGTTTCACCATCCTCATGGTAAAAGATTGCTTCCTTATATTTAGCCTGAATCTTCCTTCTTTTCATTTAAAATCTTTATTCCTTGTCCTATCACTACAGGCCCTACTAAAATTTCTCATCTTTCCTACAAACCCCATTTAGGTACTGAAAGGCAGCAATGAGGTCTCCTTGGAGCATTCTCTTCTCACCAAAGTGGGACTGAGAAGGAAAATCCCAGAAACCCAGGACACAGTTGACATCCTAGGCTGTGAGCACACATTACTGGATCATGTCCCATTTTTCATCCTCCAGGATCCCCGTGTTTTTCCCAATCCCTTCATCCCCCAGCCTGTATTAGTACCAGGTGTTGCTCCAACCCACATGCAGGACCTTGAACTTGGCCTTGTAAGGCACAGAATATGAGGCCTCAGCTTTTGAAAAGCTTGTTTTTGTGATCCCATTTCCTTCCACGATCCCAGTCACTGGAGGCTCTGATCCTGTTAAGTCCATCTTAGCACATTCACGTGATTGGTTTTTGGAAACAGAAGCAGCAGATGAGAAATAGTTCCCTTTTGGACTCATTTCTCCTGCTGCAATCTGTATCACAGGAGGCTTAAAAAGTTATTTTTAACTCTATATAATGGACACTTCACAAAGGAGATGGATTCAGTACTTTAATAAAATGAGATAAATAGACAGCAACAAATAGCAGAAAGCTGAAGTAATAAACTATTTCACTGGGTTGTCTGGTCTGAAACTTGTTTTTTCTCTCCTCAGAATGGAAGTAAAATCTTGTCTCCTCTCCTCCACACTCCCTTCCCTTTCCTTTCAGACATGTTGATTCTTCTACCTTCAGAACGAAATTGCTTCTGCCTATATTTGTTTTTATTTGTTTTCCTTTCATGACTACATCACCTGACAATTTCCTTTCATCATCTGCCAGCTTCTTTTATAAACTTGTCCTTTAGTCGCTGCTCAGACTCCTGATCAGGTTTTGTCTAAACCACTGCCTGCCTCCCAGTCCATCCCAAACCCACAGGCTTCAACAGCAACACAGCACGGCAAGAATATTATTTGTAAAGGTGTGTCTGATTCTGTGTTGTGAATGAACATAATTCAAAGAGACAAGTTCATTCCCCACCCTCCTGAAGGAATTAAAATTGCAATTTTTCAGGAGAAACACTGTCCCTGGCCAATAAAGGAGTGGATGTCAGTCTCAGGCATTTTTTCCTCCTACCAGGCACTTCCCCATGGGTGCTCTTTTTTCAACTTTCAGCTATATTTGAAGACCATTTCTGTAGTCTCTTTATGTGAACTCCTCCAGCTCCTCTGTGCTTTGGTTCTTGGAGTTTTTGGTCACGGCAGAACAAACTCTGATGAATATTTCTGTCTAACATGCTGGCCAGTCATCCTCTGCATTGCTCAAACACCAGTGAGCATAGGAATTGCGGCACCTTCTCTTTCTGGAGGTCTTGTACATCTCAAATGCCCAGAAATCACAATTTTGCCAGAGTGGTCCTTGCTGTGACCCATCAGGAGAACCAGTGGCAAGGTATCTTCCTTTCATGTAGTGAATCAAGTGATTCTTCACTGATTCTGTTTTCAAGATTATTACTGACTACCTGGGGAGCATTAAAACTTGTTTTTGTGCAAGTACCTACCTTGAAAACAGATACAGTTAGGAAATAGGGGCCTACTGTCCATATCCATTGGTTTCAGATTGGATATTTGGAAGTAAACCATCTCTGAGGGACTTAAGTGATTATCTGCTGGAGAAGCTTGGTCCACCCTGGTTCAATGTACCTAGAAAACCAAAAAGGGCCTGAAACTCCTCTTCCAAATGTGCGTGGAGGTTGGGCTCAGGAATCTTCTCCAAGTAGGTTGGTGGGATCACTGTGGGTGGAGGAATTGAAAACATGGCTACACACACACTCTTAATGTGTTGACTCACCACGGGCCAACAAACACCACTCCGTGCCTCTGACGTTCTCACACCAGAATATTTTGGTGGTTTGGGACTCAAGTGGCTCACGCAATGCCATGAATGCCATGGACTTATAAGGATCAACTTGGAAGCATTCAAGGCCAGGTTGGATAGGGATTGGAGCAACTTGGTCTAGTAGGAGGTGTCCCTGCCCATGGCAGGAGGTTGGAATGAGATGATCTTTAAGGCACCTTCCAACCCAAACCACTTGGTGATTCCGTAAACTTTTCCAAGGCCAGTCCTGCAGCAGTTCGGTGTCATGAATGCCAATTAGATGCCTGGCACATTTTCCAACTTTTCCCTCCTACAGTCAGTACTGTCCCTTCCAAGGCCATGCAGATTGCTGCAGGTCACCGCTCCTGTGTTGGATGAAATCTTCACGGATGTAACCTTTGGTCCGCGAGGTGAGGCAGGACAAATGCATTTGGAGAGCCTCACTGCCTCCCTGGAATTTCTTTGATCGTGTTTTCTTCCCAGGTTCTAGATGATCTTTCAGCTTTCAGCTTTGGTACCACAGCTTTCAGTCATGGAAAAGAGCGTCAGTCCAAACTTCTGTGCTCTGGATCAAAGTTGAACATGTAAATTTTATATTTTCCTTAGTTCAGGATCTGAGTCACCTTTCTGAGCTGAACTTTGTCTTTCCTGTTGCTTGGATTAAAGTGGGTTCTTCTCACTGGTCAGTTAGATGAAATCACGATGAAATTTTGACTACTGCATCCTTTCTTAGCAAGAGATGCAGCAGTGCCATTGCAGATTCCCAATTTGTCTCTAACATTTTTTGCTGTTTTGAGAGGATCCTCTGATTTTATAATCAGAGTTAAATTTCCATCTCGATACATGGGGGGTGAGGCTAAGAAGGAATCCAAAAAGCCACCCAGTGCAGTCCCATCACTAAAGAAAGCTAAGCAAAAATACAAACAAACCATAACACATTTTTGGGGAGGGTTAGGTGCGGTTTAACGACATAAATAAAACCAAACATCTCGGCTCCATGGCTTTCCTTCTATGTCTGCATTTAACTAAGAAATACAGCCATAAACAAGTCACTTTTTCCCCTGTGTACTGTTTAATGTGAGATAGGGTTTTTGTTACTGTCTCGTGGATGTGTTGTGACAGAAGAATCCTCCGTGTATGAAATGACTCATAGTTAAACCAGGTAAATGCAACCAGAAAACATGGGGTCAGTTTTAAAACAAATTATAGCTGTTCACAGGGACAACTTCAGAAGAAATCTATAAACAGTGTGTCCTATGTAGAATTTCATATTGCTGTGATACTCCCCTCTTACACAACCAGCTTCATCTTTACTTAAAAATACCCCACACTAACAAATCCCCAAATTTATGGGTGACAAAGCTGTGGTAAATTTGTTTTGGTTTTGGTTTTTTTTTTAAAGGAGATCTGGAATTATAATTCATGCACAAAGGTCTGCTAGGGTTTAGTGCCCTGCGAGCTTTGTGCCTTTTGATGTAGTTTGTATTAGTTTTGAAAGACACACTGTGACAGCCAGAAGTTCAGGAACAATGTAATGTCTAAGGCCATCGCCTTTCAGGAGGTTAAGAAAGAGAAGGGCCCAGCCATCCTTAAAATCCAGGACTCCGTGAATGGCTGATTTTTTGTGAGTCACTTAAGAGTAATGCGTCCTGCAGGAATAGCTCAGATAGATAGGGACACACCAGCAAAGCAGAGAAGCACCTTGTGGATGATAAAGTACAATAATTCAAGGCTCATTATGAAAGGAACCTGTATGGAAATAATCTCGGTTAAAAGCAGAATAAAAGAACAAAGGAATCAGCAAGTACCCAGAAGGGTCATGTAGGGCACTCTTCCTTGATATGATTAAATAGACGAATAAGTGAATAAGTAATAATCTAATCATAAAAGGGGCCAGGCAAACTCAGCACTAAACTACGAGACTAGGCAAGTTTTTCATTTGTGACCAAATGACCTCATATTTTTTCTATCTGCTTTTATTAAGCAGAGTCATTTCTTCCATCCGCGCAGTGGTGAAAAATTTCTCCAACTGTTCCAGGGAGAGAAAACTAAACGGTTCCTTCTGGAGAAGAAGAGCAAGAAATTAATGCCCTGACATGTTCTTTCCTAAAATCAGCGAGAATTTTGCTATTAATTCCAGGGGTCTGTTGGGGGAGTGTTCGACAGGACAGGGCTGATCTCCTCTGATGGAAAGGAAAAGTCCTTTTGCTGGTGAATCACAGGGAAGAGTGTCCAAAACTGAGATTGGGGAGTACCTCATCCATATGTACAGGAGGATGAGCCAAGTTTCAGTGAGCATGGTCAGACATTGGCTCAGCTGGAGCCCACGTCAACGATGAAAACCTCA
Organism: Origma solitaria; assembly: GCA_013397895.1. Lineage (NCBI taxonomy): Eukaryota > Metazoa > Chordata > Aves > Passeriformes > Acanthizidae > Origma > Origma solitaria. The sequence continues at coordinate 347,496 of VZRL01000811.1, read as the reverse complement.
AATCTTTGCTATCTATGCTCTCATCTGTAAAGTTGCCCTGCTCCCCTCTTGTGTGGTGTTTTGGGTCTGATCTTGGTGGCATTGGGGACCTCTGGGTTTATGGGACAGAGCAGGAGGGCACTGTAATTGAGAGGGCAGAAAACAGAAAACATTGGGACTTCTGGGAGAGCTGGGCATGTTCTGAGATGCTTGGGGTCTGTTCAGCCTTGAGGAGATGACAGAGAGGGGACTTTATCTGTGTCTGTCAGTGTCTGCAGGGAAGTGGCAGAGGATGGACCAGGCTCTGCAATGGGACATGAGGAACAGGCAGGAACTGATGCCCAGGAATCTCCACCTGAATGAGGAAGAACTTCTTTATTGTTCAGGTGACAACTCACTGGAACAGATCACCCAGAGAGGGTGTGGGGTCTCCCTCCCTGGAGATATTCCTGAGCCATCTGGACACAATCCTGTGCCCTGCGCTCTGGGATGGCCCTGCTTGAGAAGGGAGGCTCGACCAGACTGTGGTTCCTTCCCTCCTGACCCATTCCGTGATCTGTGACTTTGCAGACCCCCTCAGCACCTACATCTGCATGGATCTGGAGTGATCCTGCTGGGAACAGCTGCTCCCTCCTCCAGAGCTTTTCATGGGAGACTCCAAAGCATTGCCTGAGGGGCTCTGAGGAAGACCTGGTACCCCACAGTACATTTTTTTATTTGGGCAGCCAAGGCACAGAACCAAGTGACTTAACCCGAGAACACCCAGGAAATCACAAATCTGGGAATCAACACAGTTCCCAATCCTTTATCTTGTTTTGAAGAGAAATATCCATCCCATACACATTTCTTAGGTCTCCCTGTTTCTTCTGGTAGAAGTGAGAGCAGTTTTTGACTCACTGGGTTTGCATGTGTCCAAAATAGAAAAGCTGATGGCTCCCTGTCCCAAATTTGGTGGCAGAGCATGGATGGCTGCATTTCTTCAGGCTTCCTCCGAGTGCTGTGGTGTTGCAAAGGGGTCGGTGGAAGTGGGGAGCTCTGCTGTGATGTTTTTACTTTCTTGAAGCTCAGAAGAATAATAGCAATCCTAATACTGCTCCCTTGTACTCGAAGCATTCGAAATGTACTGTTCTTAGGTAACAGCAAAAATTTGTCCCAGGGTACAATTTTTGTTCAATGAAAATAGCTGTTGAAAGGATTGTGAATTGGAGAATTTGGTACCATGCTGCTCGGGAGCAGGAAAGCACTGTACAGGGGCCGCTCAGCCACTTGTTTATTTACAGAATAATTGATGGTTATTAACTGGTTAATTAATAAAGATTAGATGAAGCGGAGGGGGAGAGGAACTTGAAATTAAAAGAAGTTTGGCAGCTGTAGTAGGTGCTGTATTATAAAGACTTGTAAACATGTGGAAAGAGCAGAGTGAATTAAATCAAATGGATCATCAGGGAACAAAGGAGGAAGACAAGTAGGGACAGACTTAGCAGGACAGCTCAGTGTTTAAAAAAGGAAACAAGACAATGCCCTCTAACCAGCTCTAGCTGGTGAAAAAGATCAGGGCCTCACCTTGCAGGTTGCAAGTGGAATGTGAATTGGGTTTCCCATCCCTGGGGCTAATTCTGGGCAAGCAGCTGCTCAGCTGAGTTCAGAGATTAAGTCAGCATGAGCCAATCGAGAGAGTGTGGAGGAGAGACTTTTTAAACTATGCAGAATAACTGGACTGTTCTCTCCTAGAGTTCTCCCTGCCACAGGATCACAAAGCATTACATAAACCACAGCTGGCTAAGTTTTTTGATAAAGTTTTCCTTTCTCGTTTCAAGGAGTGGGTAAGGGTTATTAGTTTTGTTCCACCAAGGAGGAAACCAAAGCACAGAGAAGTCAATATCACTCTACCCACAAATCCCATTGAAAGCATCCCCTGGCCGCTGAGAGCGGATTCTGGGAGAGCTGCCAAGACAGCCAAGTGCCAGGACCAGTGACTCACATTATCGTGGGGGGATGAGAGATGATTTACACCAGTGCAGCTCAAGCAATCAGAGCTGGGCTGGGCTGCTGCCGCCAATGCAGACTGCACCAATGTTCCGTTCCCGCTGCTCCCCCCAAAGCCAGAGCCTGGTGGCAGAACCAGGCATGAAATCAGCCCCAGGCCTTGAGACCACCACCATCATCTGCTCACAGAAGTGATTCAGGTCTTTGGTGAGATAAATCACTTTGAGAGGGCTTGCTACCGTTCTCTCTTGACTGCTTGAAGGCTCCTGTGCTTGAAGCACTCTTCCTTCCTCCGTGCCTCCAGCACTGTTAATATCAAAGCCAATAGTAAATCTTGTGTAAGGGATGACTTTTGGAGTTCAAGTCCTTCATACTTTTAGCAGGGGGCTCACAGAAGATTTATAAGAATGCAGATGTCTCATCGTAAGACAATATCCAGCTTCGGGGTCCCCAGCACAAAGGAGTGCTCTCGGTTCCAAGAGCTCCCAAAGCTCCTGAGTGATATTTTGGCTGCTACGATATCATGTCCACTCGTGTCCTCAAAAGAAGCTATTTGGTGATGAAACTGGGTGGATACTAAAAGCAAGAGCATCCTCTAATGCCTCTGAATCAACAGTTCTAGATCCTGAATAGGAGAGATGTGTTCACCCCAAATTATATCTCTCATTGGTAGTGCTGGAAGAAAAGTATTAAGATTTTATGGTAAGGTATCTTTTTAGTGAGCTTTTTATGACCTGGTGAGTTCAAAGTTTAGATTAGGACACTACTGATGATGAAGAATAAATAAATGAGATTTTTTTTTTCCAATCTACAGAAAAATACAATAGAGACATCATAATGCTTTGCCTGCTGTAGGGGTACAGGAGGAATTGTGGCAAAGAAAGGAAAGAAGATGTTTTTCTGGATTTACAGGACAAAAGAACCCAGCCATCAGCTTAGATTGCAGTGCTGGATATCCAAATTAGACATGGCAGAGCTTTTCCTAGATTTTTTTGTCCCCCTTGTCCTATTACTCCATGCCCTTGTCAAAACTCTCTCTCCAGATGGGCTAGGTCTGGAGATGGAATTGCAAGAGTTGTGTTATCCATGATTCAATATTCTCCCAGCCCAGGGTTGTTTAAGGACCTGGGAAGTTTGTTGTGAACTCTCCGGTTCCTAAAATAACGTCCCTACATTATAGATGCCTCTTTTGGACAAACCTTTACTATGCTTCCCTGATTCTACCACATCAAAGGAGCTCATTCTGGTCACTCAGTCGCTATCATAACTAAGAAAATGGTTTTCCACTTCCATGTGTTTTTCTCCTACATTGTAAATTTTTAGCAAGGGATTTAAACAAAGAAAAAACAGTCCCTTGAACAAGCTGTTGAACAGCTGAGTCTAAGGCAAATGACATTAAATGTTGGGTTCATCAATTTTCTAGGTAAAATGTTTCTTGGAGGATTTGTTTTCTGGCATATGCATTTTTTCAGCACACGCTCCAGGTGTTGATTGGTTATTGATTTCCAGGGAGCAAGCAATTTCCTGAAATAGCCCCTGGCTTGTCCAAGACCCTCTACAGAGAGAAGAAAAGACTAATAAAGAGGATTCTTTGGGGGGGCGGGGGGGTGTTGATACAGATTATAATTGGTCTTCATTACCAGTTCATCGACTGGTTTGTTAGATCATTAATCGCCCTTGGCTCTGATCTGCGCCATTAACTAACAAACTTGTCATTAGCTCTTGGAAAATGACCAGCTCTTTTTTTAGGATTATTGCGCTGCTGCTAAGTCCCAGAGGGTGTGAGACAGGACCCTCCAGAGCACTGTTTGTCTGGTTCATTGGCGTGGCACGAACATCAAGCCAGGCTGTTCCTTTTTCAGGGATCAAAAGCTAACTAGGATGCTGGAGCACGGTGTTTTCTTAGTTCCTTCAGTGGAACAAAGACATTTTAGGTTGGAAAAGACCTTTAGAATCATCGAATCCAACCATTAACCCAGCACTGCCACGGTCAGCACTCAACAATGTCTCCAAACCCCACATCTACACAGCTTCTCAACCCCTCCAGGGATGGTGACTCAACCACTTGCCCTGGCAGCCTCTTCCAGTGCTTGACAACACTTTCTGTGATGAAATTTTTCCTAATACCCAATCTAAACCTTCCCTGGAGCAACGTGAGGCCATTTCTTCTCATCCTGTCACTTGTTACCTGGGAGAGGAGACTGACCCTCACTTGGCTTCACCCTCCTGTCAAGTAGAGAGTGAGAAGATCCCCCCTGAGCCTCCTTTTATCCAGACTAAATAATCCCAGCTCCCTCAGACTCTCCTGGTAAAACCTGAGCTCCAGACACTTCCCCAGCCTCGCTGTCTTGAATTGCTAAAGGGAGGCATCATCTGACTGTAAGAAGGAAAACTTTCTCTCTCTTGTTAAAAAATAATGAGTCACTTTGAAATGACATTTCTTGGTTGATAGGATTGAGTTTTTCTGGTTTATACCAGCAGAAGATCTTTGCTTGGAAGCTTATTTTCATGCCTGTAAAAGGTGTGGGACTGAAAATTGCGGAGATTAAAATAAACAGGGAAAGCAAAAAGAAACTGGACTCCATGCATCCTTCCCCAGCATCTCTCAGACCAGATCTCAGATGGCAGAAACCTCTCAGTTTCACTGAAAAATATCATCAGTAGGGTTGTCAGTATTTGTTTGCTTTGGATATTCATAGATGAAAGCACCAACCTGGTTAGAAATTCAGGAAGGACCCCAAAATGAATCAGGGAGCCATGGAAAGGAGACTTCTTTTTCTCATGATTGATCCAAACAGAAACTTATTTTTTTTTCCTCACTGGTCCAAACAGGAATCAAGCCAGCCCTCTAGAAATGAAATTCCCTATTCTTTATTCCAAGTCGCCCCAAGCCAACTTCCCATCATGGCATTTCTCCAGGACATGGGGAAGTTGAGCTGTTCGATCTCGGCTTCCCCAAGAAAGCAGATCTTGCTGTAAATAAGTTCTCCTGGAAGGAAAACCTGAATCTTTCCAGCACTGCAAAAGCAGATGCCTTTATTTTTGGTAAATCTGGGTTCTTGGGAAGAAACCAGTCAACAAGCAAAATTAAATAGAATTCAGGCAAGCTCCGCTATTAAAATTGTCAGCACTGTTCCATTTTACAAACGCTATCAATGGTAAATTCTGTTCCAAGTTCAAGGTCTGGGAATTCAATTCCACTGTCACGCTGGACCTCCTGTCTGCTCCCCTTTCTGCCCCCACCCCAGGAATTCAATCACGCCAATGTCCTCCTGCTGGCAAGGGAGATGTGGAAAGGAAGAAGAGATCATTTTTAGGGTTTGTGTCTACAGGACAAATTGGAAATGCTCCGAGTCATGTTGTTATGAACTCCAGAACAATAATAGTAACATCAGCTGGGAAGGGAAGGAGGACTTACGTCCGCACGCAGCAGACGCTGCAACACAATTCCTCTCTGCGGAGTGTCATCTGTGCTAATGCGTCCCAAAAAAGCTTCATATCCGATTACAGGCTGTGAAGAGAAATGCAAGGAAACTCCCTGGAAGAGAACTGCTTGGGGCTGCAGTCTTTCAGAGTTCATCAGCCAGGCAATGAGGCGAGGCTGTGGTTCAGCTGGGCGCCCACTGAGGGAGGGAGAAAAGTAGGGCTGAGGTTTGGGCGGGTGACATTCTGGAGTTTTTTTGGCTTAAAATTCAGTCGGTTGTTCATAGCTGTGCTCCCCCTTCCTAATTCCCTGCCTCGTTTGAGTATTTTTGTTATGTAACAGTAAAATTCGTGGTGCTTTATTTCACTAAAGATGTGCTGGGTGTTTCAAAAGAGTAAGGGTAGGGTGAGCTGTGGGTAAACACAATGGATGCTGAAGCCAGTTTTGGTATTCCCAAGGTCTTACAGGAAGTTCTTAATTGATTTCTTGCCCCATTTTTGAGAAATAAGTTGGATCCCTGTAGATTAGCAGGAAATTATCTCATAGATTTCACCACTCTTAATATCGCCAGAGATTCAGGAATGTCTCATCAACAGAAACCTCAGCTCATGAGAAGACACAGCTCTGGACACTTGGAAGGGTGTGGCCCTCAGGAAGAGCTGAGGTGGTTTCTTTCAGGATCAGCCTTTCCATGATTTCTGAAACAAACCACCCAAACTCTTGGAAAAAGCTCTCTTCATGTTGAAGGACTCCCCAAGGCCTCCAGAAAGGCTCATGGCATGGAGTCCTCAGTCCCCACGTGCTGGGGGGAAAGGAGTCACAGTGTTTTTTATCAGTGGACCTATTCTCCATCCATTCTTCCAGTCCTTCTTCAAATGGATTCAACTAAATGCCTTTTCCCTCCCAAAGAGTAACATTTTCCCCATTTTTTCCCCAGTTTCTCTTAGGGGTCCTCCCAAATCTCCTCTCTCTCACCAGCCAGTCTTTGATTTCTTCTCCTGAAGATTGTTTTCAGTGTTTACCATGTCCCAGCAACATAAATGATTCCCAGGGATCCACTGGGATCATCCTTTACAGATCTTTCCCTACACAAACATAGTGGTTTGGGGGTTGACATGCAGGATTCCCTCTTCTTTACCTTCCATGTCCCTAAAATATAGATTTTTTTTCATGCCTGGGGATGGGCCAGTAATTCCCAATTTTAACCCAGAGTTTTCAGTGTGTCATTCCTTGTTACTCAGAGAATCCTCAGCCAATGGCATCCAGTGAATCTGTTTAACTGCATTTATCTGTATCTATACACGGGTTTGCGCAGTCACAAATCTCCGGAGTATTAAAGGATCCAGACTTTTCCTGGCTGATAATTTATTGAAGCAGCATCTCAGCATAACGCCATGCCTTGTACAGTTATTGGTTCTGGCAGGGTTTGCTCTGTAATAGCCTGATCTGCTTTCTATTGAACACGAATGGAATTGACTGTAGGACAGTGGTGTATTTTTTAAGAGCACAGTCTCACACTCCGAGTATCCCAGAGCACTCAATAAAGTAATGAGTTAGACTGTGGAAGGAAGCAGAAGTGCCAGCTCAGCTAGGCGTATGTTTTACACATTTGGGAGTTTGGTTTTATTTTAATTTTTTTTTCCCACCTGTCAGGGCTAGGTTTCCCTCTGTGTATTTCTGAGATGAAGTGCCATGGGAGCAGAGCCCTCTTGAACAAGGATCCCCACCAGAGATGGGGAAGATGATCCCATCTCTGCTGTTTTCCCTGCAGGGCGTGCATCAGTTTTCCTCCCTCCCCACTTTTCCTAGTGCTGCAATGCAGTGTCAGCGTTGGTTGCAAGCCCAAGCCCTAGCACAGAGCCTGACTCCACCACAGTCTCCTGGCTCTGGGGAGCAGCAGGAAAACATTTGGCCCCTCTCTCGGAGCTGCTGCAGTCTGCCTGCTGCTCTGGGAGAGAAGCAAGAGCTGGAGCTGCAAGGCGGGGTCAGGGCTCTTTTGCTCCATGGTGTTATTGCTGGGCAAGGTGAGAAAGAGCAAAAGTCAAAGCCAGGCTCCTGTCAGTGTCTCCTGCTGGAGTTGTTGGCAAAAGAAATCCACCACGAAATAACCCCCAGAACAAAAAACTCCCTCAAATTCTTTGGATTTTCCTTATAGTCAAGAGGATCCCTGTTTTCCCAGAGGATCTGGGTGAATCTGGTGCCTGTGGGGTGTGGCCTCACCACCCTGAACTTCTCCTTGGAGCCTTGGCCTGAAATCAGCTCATTTTTAAAAAAAGAAAGACAAGCGAGACACCAGGCTTGAATGCCTCTGCAGTGGCAGGCACTGGGCCATGGCTCTGAGCTCATCGCCTGTGCCACTCCGCTCGCTTCAGGTTTCCCTGGAATGTCGTGAAAATTCACAAGCCATTCCCAGCTCTGGGAATGATAAGCAGACTCAGATGAGCAGTCCATGGTCTGCACAGCAGTGTGGTTTACTACAGAATTTGGCATTTATCAGACAAGATATCTCACCAGAGATCCTTCCTGAGCTTGGGGACCAGGCTGGATTTTTTTTCAAATGCTGATGCTCCCTGGCTGAGATCCTCTCTTGGGATCATCCCTCACCTTGAAACGCCTCTGTTCTCCAGGACAGGAGGGAAATTTGAAGGCTGGGTGTGACTTTGGACACAAAAACTCTGTACCATCCGTCCTGGGTGAGACCAATGATCAATGGAGCTTGTACCAATAGTGCAGAATCATGGAATTTAGGTAGGAAGAGATCTCTAAGATTATGGAGTCCAGCCATTAGCCCAACACTGACAGGTCCCCACTAAACCACGTCCCTGAGCACCACATTTACACTTTTTTTAAACTCTTCCTGGGATGGAGATTCCACCTCTTCCCTGGGCAGATGCCTATGAGAGGAATAAAGCAAAAAGGAGTGAGTATTAAGTAATCCCATCTGTGATGCTCACTCCTTACATCCAGCAGTCGCTGATTCAAGGATGATTATTTTTCTCTGATTTCGAGCTGTGTCTGGAAAAACCTGTTCTATAACTGTGGATCGATTTTTCCTCTGTGAATCTGTTTAATCCCTCCCAGGACCCTCCAGGATGTTTGGTCTCCAGGGTTTGCTGTGGGAATGAGTCTGTGTTGAACTGTTGTGGGCTGTTCAGGAAGTCTCCAACTCACCTCCCACCCTCCTCTCCTGTTGTTTTTGGGTTTTTTTGGGGAGGGATTTAATAGCAGCAGATGAAAACATCGTGCACAACCTGATTTCAGCTGGGGCTGGGTTATGCCCTCGTGGAAGTGATGAACAAGAGGGAGAACCTCATGAGAAACCCTACAAAGTGTTTTGCTTGGCCTACACAGGAGATGAACTGGGAGCAAAAATTCCATTTTGTCATGCAAACATTAGGACAAAAAAGGAAAAATCAAAGGTAAAGGAGTTCTGTTGAACTGCTTGTTGCCATGGCTACTCTATCATCTAGAGTATCAGGGAGGCACACAGGATTTCGTTCCTTTTCCAACTTTTTCATTCAGTTTGATTTTTTATTACTTTTTTAATGAGTAGGAAATAAAGGGGGCAACGCAGGAAGGGAGGACACTAATTGTTCTTCCCAATGCTTTGAGCACAAAAATGCTCCGAGGCTGATGATGAGATAATTGTCTATTGTCACTCATGAGGTCACTTTGTGGTTTCTGAGACAAGTAACAGAACTGTCTTTAGAGCTTCTCTGGAACAACATCTTCCATCATCAATTACTTTGGATGGAGCCAGGGATGTTCATGGCATTGCATCTTGAGGAAAGTGGGATCAGCATCAATAATCTTTCTCATGTTTCCTGGGCAGGCAACAGTCTCAAATCAAGTGATAATTTGGGGAAAGAATGTAGAATTAGATAGAATAATCTTCCTTTTCCACTCTAAACACTTCAGCTTTTTCAAACAGACTCCTTAAGAGCTGACAGAGGATTCTAAACTGAGGGTAAGGACCCATCTTCTGGCATCTCATCTTTCCATGCAATATTTCTTCTGATTTTTTGAGTGCCAGTGATTTGGAGATACCAGCGCCATGAAGGGTTCAGGAGGGCTACTCAGCAATGTTGCTCTTTATTGTTAATTTTCCAACACTAATCCAGGTTTATGTTGAAATAATTGATCAGTGATGAAACCTCTTCTCTTGGGAGGCTGTGCAATATCACACAATAATACAATCTTCTAAAATTATGAGAACAATGTCTCACTAACCTGATTGTTATTGGCCAAGCCAAATAACAGAAAAAGTGTAATTACAGTAGAATTATATTGCAATTAAAATATAATTATAGTGTGGTTTGGTTTTTTCCTCAATCAATAATTATTTCTGTTGATATAATAAGAACATTAACTGCATGAGTGAGTGGTTTGTGTTGGCTCTCTGGTGTCCCCGTGCTACCTGAATCGAATGTACAGCACTGCAGTGACATTTACAGTATTTATTCTCAGCCACACCACGAACCACTCAGTCCCTTCTTTTCCAAGACTCGGGGGGGTGTGTGCATGTGTGTGTGCACATATGTAAAGCACTGATACATGCAATACGTCCTCTAATTACCAATTACATTATTACATTACCACAAAATTAAATTGCAGTATTAATATATATCGTAATGGAGTATAATTATGTTACATTTGTATTTGTGGTATTAAAGCGTGTCAGGGAACATACTTATCATAATTACACTGCAATTGCTCTTTAACAGGAGTGGAATTACAGTCACCATATTATGAAATATGACAGTGTTATCTTTATATATTATTTGTATTAAAGTAGAATTTAGAGGGCCTTGTAATCAGCATCTGCTGAAGAAGATAAGGATCTCCCATTGATATCAGAAAATAGATCCAAAGTGAGCTCCAGCAAAGGACTCTGGCTCAACAACAAGATTTTGGGCACTTGGTCCTAATTCTGAGCTCCAGTTTCTGTCTCCCCACGAATTGTCTTCACTGAGCAGTGCTGCTGAGGAATTTGTCCACTGTTTAATTTGTCCATGGGAATTTATGCCCCTCCCACAGACATGGGGACAGCAGTGCTCCACAAATGTGCCCCTGGAAGCTTCTCTGCCAGGGCAGGACTGCCTGAGACACTTCAGACCATTGTGGCTTTGTCCAAAATCACCCCCTGGAGCAGATTCCCATTTCCTTGCATGGACAGATCGAGGAATCTTTAGGGGACAGCTCAGATTTGCATTTCTGTCTTTTACTCATCCAAGGATAGACCAAAGCCACTCATTCTGTGTATTTAATGGAAGGTGTTCCTGTCCATGGCAGGGGTGGGACTGAGATGATCTTTGAGGTCTCTTCCAATCCAAACCATCCTATGACTCCACAATCTTCCAGGTGGTCCTGCCTGTGTCTTAAACATCAAACCCCAGAGGTTAGAGTGGGACTGAAAAATCCCCATTTTCTCAAGTCTTGGGCAACTTGTGCACTTTCCCATAAAAGCTTCAGATAAAATGCACAGTACCTCTCCCCACTGGAGCTCAACCCACAAGTTATAGTGGCACAATCTACTTTATCTTCTCTTTCTGGCCCTGGGATCTTCCTTGGCCACTCCGTAGCCTGGAGAGGGTGGTTTGCAAGCACACATTGACTTCACTACTTCTGCTGCTGTTTGGTGATCCTTGGCAGGGAGAAGTTCACGATTTTCTGCAGATTCACCTCCCAGAGTCAAATGTAGGACTCTCCTAATGAATATCCATTGCCACCCTTGTTTGTTTACTGAATTAAAATCTCCATTTCTTGAGGATTGTGTGCACCCTTAAAGCTTGGTCTGCCAAGGGCGGAAACAAACAACCTGAACCAACATTTGCTTTCTGCAGTATTTATGATTCACCAAAACAATTGCTCTTGGCAATCTTGCAAGGCAGGAACCTGAAAGGCAGGAACTTTATTTCGGTAAAAATTAGTTGGACAAATACACTGTGATGTAGGCTCGGGCAAGAATGTGTCTGAGTGTGTGGGCTTCTCGCAGGATATTCAAGGAGCTCCGAGCAGAGGAGGATGAATCAGGATGAATGAGCCAGAGAAAAATCAAGAAGATGCATAAAAGAGGTCTTTACAGCTGCATGAAAACAATATGTAGGCATTCAGCTCAGGAATAAAGAGATGGGTTCCTGGCCCCACTGACATCACTGAGGCTTCTTGGATTCAGTGAATAACTTTGGATCTATGTCAAAAGTGGATGGTCCTTATTTCCAGACAAAATGGCTAGAAACTGTACAAGTTCCCACACCACCTGAGTTCCATCTCCACCTCTTGCTGATTCTCAGAGGCTTCCTGAGGCCTCAAGGTGTTAACTCTGGAGCTGCTGAGCATCTTCCTTTCCTCTGTTCTCATCCTGAACCTTTAGTTTTGATTTTTAAAATCCAAGTCTTATTTTTCCCTCTTCATCTTCCCTGGTTTTTAACCAGCTCTTGGGGATTTTTATGTTCATACTGAGAATCATCATTATCTGAGCCACTCGCAAAGTGGATAAAATGCCACAAATCACACATCAGGGGGTCAGCTCTTCCCATGGGCACAGAGCAATGCAGAAGTAAAGGAGCCATGGGCAGACTGAGTTGGTGAGGTGAGATCTCTATCCTGTCCTAAAAATTCTGAGGGATTCAGAGGTGCGGGGTATGCTCAGGGTGATGTGCTCAGCTCAGCTCAGCTCAAACTGAGAATACAAAATACAGGGATTGTGATGGGTAGGAGAGTTGATGTCTGCAGTTATATTTAAAGCACAGCTGATCTTCACCTTCTAAAAGTCCCATTTTCCATTCATCCGTCTCCCCACACTGATGCTAAATGCCTTCAAGTCCCATTTGTTTTTCTGGGATCTTATTTAATTCAGCTCCTTCCTGAGCCTGTGAAGTGAGGCAGCATTTCTGCCTGGTTGGTTTTTAATTGGAATTAGTTTCCAATCGATCAGATCTCCTAAATCATAATCTCAAGAGGTGCTGATGCTGTTTAATGTCAGTTTGTGTGTCTTTACCCTTACTCATGGAGGAAGGTAAAACTTGGCTTGCAGAGGGGTTCTGAGAAGAGCTCACCACTCATTCCAGTTTCCACCAGAGAAAGACTGGATTTGTATAATTTTGAATTTTCATTTCATTTTGAATGAAATGACAGTATGGACTCCCCATCCCTCGAAGTGTTCAAGGGATGGAGCTCTGAGCAACATGGTCCAGTGGAAGTTGTCCCTGCCCATGGCAGAGGGTGGAACAAGATGATCTTTAAGGACCCTCCCAAACCAAACCATTCTGTCATCCCATGAAATTTAAGAAATGAAAAATATGGATCCAGCAATGACACAGGGACCCTCATACTGCGCCGTTCATTCTTGGTCCACGGTAGAAATTGTTGCTGAGCTTTTTTACAAGGTTGGCCCTCCAAAGTTCATTGGTCTTTCTCTCGAGCAGGAAGCTTCTGGTAGAGCTGGATCCAATCAAAGTTTGCAAGCCCAAGGACATTCCCAATAAACCACACAGGGGTCACACAAAATTGCATTTTCTCGCTGAAACTTTGTTCTGCCATAAAATTTGCTGCTGAGATGTACCTTCATTACGTGGGTTATACAACATGCTCCAGGATCCCGGGGATGGCAGGGACTGTGGAACAGCAGTGCAGCAGTGAGAGCTGTTTGCCACAGCCTGTGCCCAGGACTGCTGTGCTTTCCCTGCGGCAGGTGGAACGCAGGAAACAAATAAGAATTTTCACTCGGTGCTCTTAAGAGTGAGTGGGCAGACAGGACCATTTTCACCAGGGTCCTTCTGAGTGGCGTGGACCTGAAACAGCACCATTTCTGCCCAAAATAGTACGCCACAGGCAGAGACATTTTGTTTTTGCTAAAAGCAAACAGAGTTGCTAAGAAACGAATATTGCAGAGATGGAAAATCCACAAAAGGTTTGACAGTTGCCGAATGGTGTGCGGCTTGGCAAACGTGGCCATGCAGCCAGCCAGCAGGAGACAGACAATTCCATGGTACTTCCAGCAGGAAACTCATTATTTGTTCCTCACGTCTTGTCCCCATCAAGCACACTGCTGATGGGACAAGATGGGGACTGAAGGAACAGGAGTGTAAGAGGGACAGGGCCCTGTGGTCACAGAATCATGGAATGGTTTGGGTTGGAACGGACCTTCAAGATCATCCAGTTCCAACCCCTGACATGGGCAGGGACACCTTCCACTGTCCCAGGTTGCTCCAAGTCCATTCCAGCCTGGCCTTGAACACCTCCAGGGATGGGGCAGCCACAGCTTCTCTGGGCATCCTGTGCCAGGGCCTCAGTTCCCTCATAGGGAAGAATTTCTTCCTAACATTTGATCTAAATCTTCTCTCTTTCAGTTTAAAACCACTGGCCCTTGTCCTGTTAATATCTGCTTATGCAAAAAGTCCTTCTCCCTCCTTTTTATAAGCTCCCTTAGGGTACTGGGAGGCTGCATTGAGGCATCTCCAGAGTTTTCTCTTCTCTGACTGCTCTGAATAGCCCCAGCTCTCTCAGCCTGTCTTCAAGAAGAGATGCTCCAGCCCTCTGACCATTTCTGTGGCCCTTCATGAAGTCATTGGTGTGTCTCCACCCCTGGTGGCTCTTCTTTAGACTCTGCTCCTGGTGCCCCATGACTGACCATGTCAGTGTCACCTTTCCCAGAGAGTGGGAACATCTCCCTATGTTTAAGCCACTGTGAAGCTTTTGGAGACTGATCCCTTGCAGCTGCAGAGGACTCAGGTTTTTCCCCACACCACGTCCCACGTTAGGCAGTCAAATTTCAGCTACCTCAGTTCCCTACATTGGAGAATAGATCTTACATAATTTCCTCCTCAGATGATAAATGATAAATGACAAAAACTCTGTACCCTAAAGATGATATTCTTCATGTTCGTGACTCTGTGCATGGGGTTTATCCCTGAATGATGCTTCGAGGGCAGCTTGGGGGAAAAAAATCCCTGAAATATGAGACATTTGAGGGATTGCTGTCCCCTGCTGGGGCACAGTGCATGGTTTAAAGCTCGAGGAACCAGACATCAACACTCCCTGTAGCAGCTGAAGGGCCATCCCTGCTCTGCAGTGCGTTGCCATTATCGTCAGGTGTGCTCTTCAGGAAGGTGGGACTCGCGGGGAAAAAAATACAAAATATTAAAATAGAAGATAGAAGCAAAGCAAACTAAGGCTGAGCCAATCCGGCTAATATAGGATGCCAGGAGTTGGTGTTAATTTGTGTCTGATTTAAAGTGCTTGGTGGGTGGAGAGAGAACAGCCCACAAGAAGCAGCTGGGCTCCTTTTCCATCCCCCAGCCCTGCTGTTGGAGCGGCGTGGTGGGGGAAACAGGAGCACACAATCAGGCGATTCATCCCCACGCTGTCGCACTTTGCAAAGGCAAAGGAGAAGGAGGGAAGGAGGGAGAGGGAAAAAGCACTGATCCAGTTCTCATGAAAAGCATTGGCAGCAAGCTTGATGCTCCTGCTCGTCTCATCAGGATCGACTCGCCCTAGCCACGTCTGCTGCGTTTTTGTGAGTTCACAGAGGGCAGCCCTGACCAAAAAAAAAAAAAAAAAAANAAAAAAAAGATAAAGAAAAAAAAAAAGCTGGGTTAGTGCTTTTTTTCACCTGGATCTTTGGGCCAGGAATGCTGAGTGATGAGGGCACTGCTCTAATCTGTGCCTGGCGCTGACAGGGCTCACAATCTCCTCAAAAGTTGATGATTTATGTGCAGAGAAGGGTAAGACAGAGGCAAGCTGCCCCACTGATGTGGCTCCAATGCAAAGGTGTCCCTGATGCCACAGAGGTGACACTGGATTTGCTCCCCAGAGGGAGATCAGAGCGCTGGGGCTGTGGACTCCCCATTCCCGTAGGAATTCCAGACCAGGCTGGACAGGGATCTGATTAACCTGGTCCCAGTGGAAGGTTGGACCAATGGCAGGGGCTGGGAACTGGATGGTCTTTGAAGCCCCTTCCAACCCAAACCATTCCATGATTTTATGATTCCCTGATCTCCAGCACCCCTCAGTTCTCCCAGTGACACCTGAGAGAACACTCCTTTTTGCTGTCCACATCTATGCACTCCCTCTGAGACTCCATCTCTGCTCAGAAACAGCCAAGGGGTTACAGGGCAGGCACGAGTGTCGTCCCATGACCATCCAGACTGTTTAAATATTTCCATGCTTCCTGGTGAAGTTCTGGCCCAAGACGGTGCCAGGACACAGCATGGCAGCTGGCTGAGCCAAGGGACTCTCTCCTGCAGGTCTGTGGGACAAGGCCAGCCCCTCTCCGAGGGAAGGAAGGCCGGGGTGTGTCCACAAGCTGTGCCATGCCTTGTCCCAGAGCCAAAGAACAGCCCCTGCTCCGAATCCTTTAGCAGCGGAGACGGAGCCTGCGGAGACAGACAGCAAAAGGGCAAATTAGCATTGATTTGGCATGTGGATTCCTGTTCTTCAGGAACTAAAGGAGGGCCATCTGCTCATTGTGTCTGGCACGAGGTGGGGGCTTTCATTCCCAACCAACCTGTGCTGGATTCCAGCCTGGTGCTCGGTGTGGAGATGCCTTGGACCCTCCAGGTGTTATCCTGAGAGACGGGGGACTTCCACTGTGCTGGGTCAATCTATCCTCTGGGCAAAAAAGGCAGCAATCCTCACCCCCTGGCACCTTCCTAGAAGGACTGCTCATCATTCCTACATTTTCCATTTCCTGGCTTCCTGTGCTGCACGGGTGGGTTTGTCATGGCAGAGCTGCTCGGGAACACCTGGGGTTGAGGTTTCCCTAAACACTGCTGGGCTGGAAGCAGGAGGAAGAGCCTCAAAATCTTTTTTTGGAGGAAATGGGAAGCAGAAGAATTGCCAGCATGTGGTTTTGTAGCTGAATTCCCCTCCAAGGTCTTGGGTCTTGTGTAGTAACCCAAATTTAAGCCTTCTCACCTGCAGACCTCCAGCTGACCTCCAGCTCTTCAGTTCTGTCTTCCTGTTCTCTGAGCCAGAAGTAAATCCTCATACAAATAAAGGAGCGTGTAAAAATCACAGATTCTGCTGTCATCCCTGTGATGAAGCATCACCCAAACCCTCCTCAGAATAAATATAAACCGTCCTCCTTCAGCCCTTCATCTTCATCAAGGCTGCACACAGACAGCTCACTAACCCCAGCCCCGAACCAGCACATCCTCAGCGCTGCACAAATCACTCCATAATGTCCTCCATCATCTCCCCTGACTGAACAAAGCCAAAAAAAGTGAGAAGAGAGGAGAACTTTGCCTCGCAGTAACCCCCCCCGCCTGCCCCTCACTCGTAATCTTCTCTCCCACGTCACATTGCTCAAGGGTTCCTGGAGAGAGGGCTGGGAAGGGGAACAGAGTACATCTGTCTCGTTTATGCAAATCCTGAACTGCTTGTCATGAGACTGATGGATGAGATGCGAGGAATAATCCAGCTTGTTAACGCCTGGGCTGTGATTGCATCCCTCTGCCAGCCTCTCCACATTCCAGCATCCTAGGATTTGTTACAGGGGAGCCTAGGAGGCACTTCTGCCCCGAGGAGAAGGGAAGTCTCCAGGGAGCACAGCAGCCTTTGCTGTCCAGCGTGGTTAGCTCAGGCACTGCCCTGCGTGGGGATGAGTGCGACACTCCAGAAAAATTGAGGTCAGGCCAGATCACCACCCATCCCGAGGGCTGAATTCCCAAAGAGTGAAGACAGAGAATGGATCAGGCCAACTCATTTTGGGAGGTTTAGCAATGTGGATGTGATTTGGGACACTCCTTTTATTTTCAGGTTCTGTGGATGGTTTGGCAGTGTGGGCATGATTTTTGTGGCTTAATATAATATCCCCACACCTTCCTATAGTAAATAGATGAATGGTTCTTTGGGGAAGGAACAAAAGTCATAGAATCATGGAATGGAATGGAATGGAATGGAATGGAATGGAATGGAATGGGATAGAATCATCATCATAGAATCAAGGATTTCTGGGCTGCAATTTCACACTGCCAGCTCGTGCCTGTCCTCTCATCCGTCAGTACCCACAAATCCTCTTCCTCAGGCTACTTTTCATCCTTCATCTGCATTGAAATCAGGAAATGCCCCAGCCCAGGGCCACCCAAATCTACCTGGATGAGCCATAAAAGGCTGAAGGACAAGCAAAGAGAGCCACCCCAAGACTGGCAGTGGTGCCCAGACCATTGTGCTCACCAGCAGTGGATTGGCCTTTCCTCCACAGACCCTCTCATCCATTTTGTCACTCTTTTATGCCTTTAGCCGCCGCAGCATCCTGCTGCAATGAGGTCCCCGATTGAATTATGAGCTGTGTGGAAAACTACTTCCTTTAGTTTGTGCTCAGGCTTTGGGGTCAGTGAGGATGGCTCCCTGCGTCACGAGCCTTAATTCATCGCTGCTCCCTACGGCCCTTGAGGACCTTGGGGAGAAGGTGCTGCAGGAACACACATATTTATCATTCTTCTGCTTTGTACGTGCAGGTGGCAAACTTGTGCTGCTTCAAGGTCATGTCTGGATCCAAAACCATGGAAACTTGGGGCTTTAAAAGGGATTTGCTTTGTCTCTGTTTCTCTCCACCTTCGGGGGCTGTGCTCAACACGGTGGAAAGGTTCCACACCCTGCTCAAGCTCAGATATTTCTACCATCTCCATGGCACTGGGAAGTTCCCATTTGCCCACATTTGTGTGGTATCAGAAGACTCCAAAATCCCTCATTTCAGACTGTGTGGAAGCAGATGGAATCTCTCCCACAGCTAAAGCAGTCCTAGAATTCACGTTCTTTTCTGGTCCTCACTCTATGGACAGTGAAAGTAAGGCCAGGGATGGCCACAGTTCTGGTTTTGCTAAAAGGACCTGTGTTTTAAGTGTTTTTTGTTGCCACAGCCTGAACCTCCATCCTCCTCTTGCTGGAAAATTGCAAATCCGAGCAATAGGATCTTACGGTCCTTCTGTGTGCAATTTAATGACGTCCTCACTGGGCATTGGAAACTGAATGCCTAAAATTACAAGCTGAATTTCTGTTGTCAGAAGGGGAAATGTTCCCAATCCAGTTTTAACTTTGCTGAGACAGCAGCATTCAAAAACAGCATGGTGCACCTTCAGGGTTGATGTAAAATTGGACTCTGATGCAGTCTTTCCATCTTTTCCCAGCTGCTGCCGAGGAAATTTATCCACATCACTGGGGGAGTGTAAACACTGTTGGTCTGGCGGGGGGAAACTGAGGCACAGTCATTCAAAGCCATGGAAGGAATCAGAAGAAGAGCCCACACTAAATTTTCTATATATTGGGTCTGGTCAAAGGCTTCACGTCATCTCCTGCTGCTGACCATCCCAAGCCAGGTACAAGCTGGAGAGCAGCAAAGAGGAAATCTCCTTTCCTGGTGCTGGGAGAAGCACTAGGGCTTGAGCTTGTGCAGATCCTAGCCCAGATTTGGTTGCAAAAAAAGCCTCTTAGGTCTTCATTCCCTTTTCTTTCCCATGGGCAGCCCAGCCCCAAGATGTCATGGGGAATTGCCAAAGCCAGCTGGTGTTCCACCCCAGCTGTCGGGACAGATGTGACACTCCTTTTACTTTCAGGCTCCGTAGATGGTTTGGCAATGTGGACACAATTTTTGTGGCTTAGTATAATATCCCTGCACCTTTCTATAGCAAATGGAAGAATGGTTCTTTACGGAAGGAACAAAAGTCATAGAGTCATAGGATCACGGAATCATGGGGAGGGCTGGTCTGGAAGGAACCTTTAAAGATCATCTATTCTAGTCCAAAATTGCAGCAGCACAGCTCCAGGTTTCTTGGCCAAGGCACCTGCATTTCCTTTATCCTCTGTAGCCATCCCTGCGCCAGCAATTCCAGCCTGGATATGGAATCACCAAATCATCAAAGGGTTTGGGATGGAAGGGACCATAAAGATTTCAGTTCCAACCCCCTGGTGTGGGCAGGGACACCTTCCACAAGACCAGGCTGCTCCAAACCCCATCCAACCTGGCCTTGAATGGGAATGGGGAACCCACAGCTTCTCTGGGCAGCCTGTGCCAGGGCCTCAGTGCCCTCACAGGGAAGAATTTCTTCCTAAAACATGGCCTGAAATGCTGCTCCATCACTGCCAACACATCTTGGGACACTCTCTGATGGGGTTTTCACCTCAGCCAACAATCCCCACCCCAGACCACCCCCGGGCATAGCTCAGGAGAGGCATTAAACACTGCAAGGCTGTTCTGCTTTGGGAATGGGCAGTTTAGCCACAGAAACAGGAGCTGAGTCAAGGCTCTTGTCCTCAGGGGCCAGAGGATGAGCCTGAGGTGTGGGATTTGTGTGGGATTTGTGTGGGATTCCTGTGGGATGCACAAGTGAGCGGTGTCAGGATGTGCACTGAGCTCTGCCTTGCGCTCATGCCAAGGCAAACACCAAAGCCCAGTTTTAGCTTTGCCAAACATCCCTCTGCACATCCCCCTGCAAACCTGAACCTCATCATGCACTCACAGCCCCTCCCTAAATGCCCCCCATCCCCAAGGGCGTTCCCACTTAGCTCCCCAGCTAATGCCAGTGCTTTTAACCTCCAGCTGAATTCCCAATCAATCCCATCCTGGATCCCAGCTCAAATGAGCAACGATGGAAGCGTTCCTGTTCGCTCATTGGGGTGACCTTGCCCTCAGAGGCCCTCTTGTGTAACCCTCAAACCCACAGGCAGGGCGGGACCGTAGGGAAAAAGACCCCAAAGGCTTGGCTGTGAGCACTGGCAGGCAGGAATAAGGCAGCAGGGGAAATGGGATTTTTCTAGGATTTGCTGGTGTAGAAGCCATGGCATTTCTGGCGTTTTTCCTCAGGTGGAACCTCTGGTGAGGATGGTGAGAGTTGGGCCAGGCAGGGAGCACAGGTGATGCTGGCATGGAGGAAAAGCTGATCTTATCAGGATCGGAGGGATTGTGTGCTCTCCTGGGGATGAGGAAAGGCCTGGGAACTCCCAGCAGGTTTACTCTAATCCTTAACCAGGATTTAATCTGATTCCCTCACACTGAGGTAAACTGAGGCAGGGCAAGATGGAACATTATGACCTCCATCAAAAACCTTCTGCCAAGAACCCCCACGTGCTCCTTTGCTGTGCAACACCATCAAAGCCACCCCTAAAAAATCCCTGAGAAACTCCAAGTCCTGCCAGGCAACACCAAGATATTTGCACCTACACAGAGAAAAGCTGAGGACAAAAGCAGCTGCAGGATCAGGATGAGGTGATGCTTAAAACACATCAAGAGCACAGGCAACACCTGGCTGAGGCAACAGAGCCTTCCCTCGGGCGGCCACATCTGGAGCACAGCTGGCCCTTCTTGTTGGCCAGGGTTTTCCCTACAGAATTTTCCCTGGATCCCTGATTTTGAGGTCCAGTCTTTGTGCTCAGCTGTCCCCTGATCCCACTCACTGAAAGAAATCATCCAGAGCAAGGAACTGAGCCTGACCTGCTAAACCCTGGGAGTTTTAGTTAAGAGTCCATCTGCGGTTAATATGATCTGGAACAGACACTTTAGTCTTTAAATTAATCTCATTTTGGGATGAAATCCTGGGTTGGCTGGAAATGAATCACCATCTCCAGGACTCTGCTGGAATTTTTCAGATCATGGAGCGCTAAAGGAAAGCAGAGGATGCTTCTCACATCCATCTTTTCAGGTGGGAAAACTGAAGCATGAACTGGCAGAGATGCTTCACTGACAGTGTGCACAAATCCTGGAGCCAGGACTCAAATCCAGCCTCTGGCTCCCCCTGATTGTGTCTCCCCATCTCCAGGGCTGAAGGAGATACAGAGGGAGGGTTCAACCAAAGCTCAGGGAATTTGGAGTTTTCTCAATGTGGTTCAAAGCCCCTCAGGACACCCCAGTATGATCCATTTCTAGATATTCCCCATTTCCCAGCCCTCCCCTTCCCCAAATCCTCTCTTCCAGCCTTTGAAAGTTGAAATCGGATCGGAATCCTGCCCCACAAGCCAATTCCCATCACAGAATTAAACGTTTCCCACCCTATTAATGCTGTTCCTGAAGGCTGTTATTTATCTGCTGGGGTCTACCCCTAAGGCAGGTGCTTTTCCAGCTTGGAGCTGGCAGAAATTTGGGATGGATGATGGTGTGTATATGTAGAATTTATTGACACAGCAGGCAGGTGAGATTTTGGGGTTCTCTGCCCTCAGGAGACTCAGAGAGAGGCAGGGGTAGCACATCAGTCTCTACAGTGATGGAGCAAACATTCCAGGATGCGAGGGGGCCATGTTTTGAAAATCGTGGAGTTGTTTGGGTTGGAAAGAACCTGAAAGATCACCTAATTCCACCTCCTCTGCCATGGGCAGGGACACCTTTCCCCAGACCACCTTGCTCAAAGCCCCCTGACCTCGCCTTGAACACTTCCAGGGATGGAAAATGGACCATAAAAAAGGAAAAACCCTAATATTGAGCACCGATTTTATGGCAGGGGTGGTGCTCCAGGACCTGTCCAAGCTCCCCAGGTGCCTTCCAGGCTTAATTCCTCTCTCTGCAGCCCAGCAGAGCCCAACACCCCCCAGGTCTGAGCCCTTCCTGACTCCTCTCTGTGCTGTCAGCTCACAGATGCCACCGTGTTTTTCCAGGCATTTCCACTCTGCTTTGCTCCCTCGCAAAAATAAAATTTCCAAGCTGTTGCAGCTTTTTTTTCTTCCCCTGCTAACAGTTCCTTGCAAATAAGGACAGAACAAACTCCTTTCCTGTGTTTTCTCAGAGTGGCAAGGGATGAGCTTTTCAGGGCCAGGCGGTTTTCTGCCTCAGGCAAAAGGGATATTTTGTGTGATGTCTGGGGACCTTCTTACAAGAAAATGGGAAGCCCCAGGAAAGGAGGATTAGCTTGACGAGAGTGGTTTTCACCCAGCTGGGATGTCAGCCGTGCACCAAGGTCAGGGGAAGGAAAAGCAGAAGGAAGTAAATCTTGGACAGTGGCACATCTGGAGCCAGGGGGAAGAGAGAGGGGAGCTGGAATTGCTGAACCAGTGGGAAAAAAACAGTGGGAGAGGTGGTGGGAATGCTCCTACAGGCAGCAGTGGGAAAGGATGCCCTTTCTGCAGTCATCCTGATTTTTTCCCCCTTTTTATTTTATTTTTTTTTCCCATGGAGTGTTTGTGTGCGTGTGTGTTTGTGTGCGTGTCTAAGAGTGCCCTCCATTGGCCACATCCAGGCTGCTGCTCCAAGAGTGTCCCCAGCACAGCCCAGGAGCCCTTCCCTCGTGGGAGGACTGTGCCACACAGGGACTTTGGAAAAGCAGGACATGGCAGCACTGCCAGCATCCCACGGGCTCCTCCTGCCCAGCCAGAGCTGAAATCTCTGGGCTGGGCACAGCTTCAGAGCTGGACACAGCAGTGTGGAGGTGTCCATCTGGGAGGTCTTGGTGGGATGGGGTGAATCAGCTCGTGGGGCTATGCAGGCAGAGGGTGAAGGCAGTTTTGGGCAAAATCTGGGGATGTCCTGATCTCTGCTCGCACGTCCCATACTGCCTGCTCCCCAGGATGGCTGTGGGTGAGCAGAATTTGTGCAGAATTCAAGCAGGGATGTGAGGGTGGTGGCAAACTCCAGCCTCAGACCTGGATCATTCCCACAGGAAGGCAGGGCCCACCATGCTGGGGTGTGGTCAAAGCTTGGACTTGGTGACCTGGGAGGTTTTTTCCTAACCTTAATAATTTGATGATTCTATGGCTTGCAGGTGCCAGAATGCAGTGGGTCCAGTGCAAATGGAAAACCTAAAGCCCTTGGGCTCCAAAATTGAGTGGGACCAGTGCAAATGGAAAACCTAAACCCCTTGGGCTCCAGAATTGAGTGGGACCAGTGCAAATGGAAAATCTAAACCCCTTGGGCTCCAGAATTCAGTAGGACCAGTGCAAACTGGAAGCCTAATTCCCTTGGGCTCTATAATTCAGTGGGACCAGTGCAAACTGAACACCTGAACCCCTTGGGCTCCAAACTTCAGTGGGACCAATGCAAACTGGAAACCTAAACCCCTTGGGCTCCAGAATTCAGTGGGACCAGTGCAAACTGAAAACCAAAACCCCTTAGGCTCCAAAACTGAGTGGCACCAGTGCAAACTGAATGCCTGAACCCCTTGGGCAGCCCAGGGGTAACCTGTGATTCAAACCTCTGATTTGAGCTGTGGAGGTCTGTCCCAGGCTGTGTTTTTGCTCCAGTGGGTGCCAGAGTGGGATGGCAAACACTCAGCAAGGAGGTAGAAAAACCTACCAGGGCTGTGCTCAGTTGTGTGAGGTGCAGGAGCCTCGCTGGTGGCTCACAGCTCTTCATATTCGTCTTCTTTGTCACCTCTGACACCTGCACAAGGTCACCAAGGCAGAAAGACCACCCAGACCAAGCTTTTCAGCCTCTTTCTGTGATTTTCTTAGGATGAAATTTTTTTCTGCTTGGGACACACACAGAGGCAACAATATTTTTGTCCTTTGGTTTGTCCTTGAGAAACACAGGCAATGGACAACCCAAGGTGCTCCAAAGTCACTGACTGAGCCCAGGATTTGCTCTGCCAGACCCATCTCCCAGGCACAGAACTGGAAGGAAAGGTCCAGGATGGTCCCAAAGGATGGGACAAGGCAGGGATGTCTCCCATCACTCAAAATTCCAGAAACAGCCAGACTCCCTAGATGCTGACTGTGGCAACAACCACGGGAACGTTGGTAAATTCGACTGTGTGCCACAGCGACGCGGCCTCCGACACTGCAATAATCTGTTTTTTCACTCATTTAATATCACTTCCCCAGCTGCAGGCTGTAGCCTCTGGTTATATGTCCCCCTTGGGATTTTTTGGGGATGAAACTGTGGATGGGTCTCTCTGCTGAAACGCAGCAGCCACTCAGCTGCCTGCTGCATCTTTTCTGCCTGCCAGCTCCAACACCTGTTGAGCCCAAGATCCAGGTGTGGAGGGGCTTTTGCCCATCCACTTCTGCTCTAAGAAAAGATTCCCACTTCAGCAGGGATCAGCTGAAGGAGAAAAAAATATGTTTATTCTCCTTGTGGTGAAACCTTCCAGATGGGACTGCACTGAGGGGAAATCAATTGTGAGACCTAACAACCGTAACACAGAGTCCCATTAACAGGTCTGGGTAAAGTTTGTTGGCTTTTATCGTGCTTTTCCCAGGCAGGGGCAGTGAGGGGGGATTTGTTTTGTGCTCACCACATCCTCAGACAGAAGCAGGTCTGTGGTCAGCGTGAGAAAAATTGAGTTTGTGGAGAGCAGGAGCCCTGGGCTGTATCCCAGGCACTGAAGTCACCATTAGGGACTGGATTTCAAAACAAACCCTGTCTCCTCATCATCTGGTTGCTATGGAGGCACTGCTGGCTCCTGCTTCCAACCAGCAGAGGCAGGTTTATGGTCTGGACCAGAGGTCAAGATGACGAGAAAGATGGAGATACGATTTACAAGAGGATGGAGGGACAGGACAAGGGGAATTGGCTTCCCACTGACAGAGGGCAGGTTTAGATTGGACATTGGGAAGAAATTCTTTACTCATAGGGTGGTGAGGCCCTGGCACAGGGTGCCCAGAGAGATTCTGGATTCCCTGGAAGTGTCCAAGGTGAGGCTGGACAGGGCTTGGAGCAACGTGAGATAGTGGAAGGTATTCCTGCCCATGAGAGCGGGGTTGGACAAAATGATCTTTAAGGTCCTTTCCAACCCAAACCACTCTGTGATTCTGTGATCCTTGTGGGTTCCTTCTAACTCAATATATTCCATAATTCTGTGACCCCTGGCCAGCTCATCAGTGGGCAGGTTGGGCAAACTTTGGATTTGCAAACAGAATGAGCTGTTCCAGAGATTCCCTAAGAGAGCCAGTGGCCCCTTCCAGAGGCTCAGCTAAAACCAGAGCCTTTCAGCTCCCAAATCTGATATTTAAAGCTTTCACAATAATTTTTAGGCTAATCAGGATGACCCCTCTGCAAATTCGTAGGATGTTTGGTGGATGCCTGCTGTTTTCATTGCAAGCAAGACCAGGTTTGCATCCCCTTTTCATCCCTGAATTCTGCTCCCGGAGGCAGGCAGGAGTCTGGCAAGGGGAGATTTGCACTGTCGAGCTTTCCAGACTGCAAACCAGCCAGGAGTGGGGATCTGACTTGTAAAAAATTTAAGTCCAAATGCATTTGGACTCCATGCTGATTAGTGTCAGGTCTAACACACACTCAGGAACCTGCTGGCAGGGGCTGCAGTGATTTGAGGCTGGGATGAAACACAGTTCGCAAATAGCAGGTCTGACTTTTGAGTTCCCTAACCCTTTCCTGCCCAAAACAAAATGTTTTGGCAGAAGGAGGGAGATGCAGAGACGAGTCTTTGATATAGAGCAGGGAGAGAAACTGAGTGAACGTGGAGGTGCATTTAGCTTCTCATCTCTTCGTGGATGCACAGAATGGTCTGTGGGCTTCTCATCTCTTATTTTTCATTTTTCAGTCTCTCCTGGGACTGGGTTTAGCTGCCTGAACTGTGGATTTGCTGGGAATTTGAAAGGCTGTGGTGAAAGCTTCCTCTTTGCAGTTTGGGAAGGCAGAGCCTGGCATGGGGTGGGAGATGGCAGCGCTGGGGACAGCAGTGGGGACAGCAGTGGGGACACTGTGGGGCTGGAGGTGGATCAGTGGCTGCAATGAAAAACATATTTTCCCTCCTCCCTTGATGCAGATGCCCCTCTCCATAGACTCTCACATAAAATCCTTCCTGGCAGTGCCACTGCAGTCCCTGATCGTGGAGAAACACATTCCAGATGATCTGAATTATTTGGGGGTTGCAGCCCAGGGCAATGTTTGCACCTCAGGAACTGGGCTGTTTGCATTTCAGTGCAGAGGCACTGAGCATTTGCTTTTCGCTATGAACCACCGATTCTCCTTTCCTGATGGGGGAAATCTTCCTCCCAGGGGTTGTCCTTCTGAAATGGGGCAGCAGCTCTGTTTAGAAGACAGCAAGAGCTGCAGGTTCAGGATGAGCCTCACCCATGGGGAAACTCCTGCTTTTCTCTACCTGGGGTGAGCCCAGAGAGGAGGAAGGGAAAAACCTGGAAAGGTTGGGAATGAAAAGGTACCATGGCTGTGTGATCAGCGGTGGGGAAGTCCTGCCCCACATTCTGAGGGTCTGTCCCTCCCGCAGCTTTTAACAGAGCCCCTCCCCAAATCTGGGGGTGGACACTGCATAGGGAGGAGGTACAAAATGAGGAAAATCCTGCTACTGATCTTATTTCCCCTCCTTTCTTCTCTCCTGGAAAGAGGGGAGATGGAGGAAAGGGGGCATAGGGGAGTCTTTTGTCGGGGTAAGAAAGAGGGATATTTACACGAGTGCAGAGGAGGCTCCTTGGCACTAAGGGGGGACAGGGCTCTGGGCAGCTGGGCTGTAGCAGGATTCTGCTGCAGGGAATGGGTCCTTAGGGCATTGCAGGGTGGATTCTGCTCTGGATAAAGGGTTTTGGGGGCTGAAGGAGGTCCTGGGGCTGGCACAGAGGGCTCTCATTCTCTGCAGATCTAAGCCTGGCTACAGTACTGCAAGCTTTGGAGTGTCCTGCTCTCAGGGGTGAAAGAAGGGGTGGTTGCCTGATGGGGGAAGACATAAAATCTTCCTCTACTGCCCTTCTTTACTCCTGTACTTGGTGTACATATCCATCCATTATCCTGCCTGGCCTCAGGGTACACCAGGGCTGGGTTGCTGAACAGCAGCTCCCTTCCCTGCACTGTTTTGGTGGAAGGGAGAGAGAACAGGAGAGACATAAAGAGGCTAAAAAACAAATGCTGGCGGAAGGAAGAGAGGAGGCAGAGCCCAGCTGCCCATGCTGACCTCCAGCCCACCCTCCCCAGGTGCAGCCTGAAATCGCAGTTGAATCAGCATCCTGCCTCCCTTGGGATGGACAGGGCTGGAAGCTCCCTAAAGCAGAGATTAATCCTGTTTTCTTTGGGGAGATGGTTAAAATTCACGGCCAAGGCTCTGCTCTGCTCAGCAGAGGGATCTGCACGGGCAGAGGGCACTGGGAAAGGAGGTCACAGCTCTGTTCACCCCCGGGGGAGTCAGGTTGGGCCCCTCCTGGGGGTTAGGGCACCCCAGGGACGGGGACACCCCCAAACCAAGCGTGGGGATGGTGATGTGAGGCTGCATTGTGCAGAATGCTGGGACTGGGGGTGCTATGTGTGTTCTCAGCCTTGTGAAGGGTTAATAAAAACAACAACAACAAACTACTGCCAAAACCCCCAAATCCCAAATCTCTTCTCTTTCTCTCCCCTCCTCCTTCCCTTCCCTGTTTTTTCCAGGTGTTGTTTATGGCCACAGGAGGGAGCTCAAATCCAGACATGGGAGGATTGGCTTGATTTCGGATCCAGAGCCTCTTAAACTCTGCTTTTCCTCTAAGCTGGTCCCTGTTATGTCCAGGATCTGGCACCTGCTTGACATTTACTTTGAGTTCCAGAGGACCAGAGACCTAGGATGAGGAGCATTGGATCCGCCCTGAACCTGCTTTTGGTATCGCCACTCTACTTTGTGTGGACCGTGGTCGCTCTGGACCTGGCACAAACTCCCTGCACCACTTTGGTCCAAGGGAAATTCTTTGGGTATTTCTCCTCCTTCGCCGTCTTCCCGTTGAACTCCTCTCTCTGCTCTTGGATTATCCAGAACCCCGACCCTCGGAGGTACACTTTGTACATGAAGATCCTCAAACCCTCCGGCGTATGTGACCACCAGCACATCCGCACCTACCAGTTTGACTCCTTCCTGGAGTCCACCCGCACCTACCTGGGCATGGAGAGCTTCGACGATGTGTTGAAGCTCTGCGATGGCTCCACCCGCTTTGCCTTCCTCCAGTCCAACAAACAATTCCTGCAGATGAAGCAGACGGCCCCGCCGGGCGTGGACACCTGGCCCATGCGGTGGAAGCCCACCAAGGCTCAGGAGAGGGACTTCTCGGTGGAATATCTGGTGGTGGGCAACAGGAACCCGAGCAAAGCTGCCTGCCAGATGCTCTGCAAGTGGCTGGACGCCTGCCTGGCCATCAGCAGCAGCTCCCACCCGTGTGGCATCATGCAGACCCCGTGCTCCTGCTCGGGAGGGGAGGTCCTGGATCAGGCCAGCGAGATCCTGGGGTTCACCAGGAAGAAGGAAGATTGCTACAAGGATGGAATTTACCTGGAGAACTGTGTGGGCAGCCCCAAGGACAGCAATGGAGCGGAGTTCCTGGGTGAGTGGAGGGTGGCTGGGGGGTGTTGGGGAGGGAGGAGGGATGGTTGGGTTCTCCTCTCATGGGTCTCACGCTGCCCCCGTCACCTCTGTGTCCGCACCTATGGATGCCTGGCATGAAAACCTCATTTCCCACTTGGCAGGCAGGTCAGGTAACCCTCGGAGGCTCTTCACGAGCCTGCGACTGGAATTGCAAATCAGCTTCCCCTAAATATTCCCCAAGTTGCTTCAATCATTCTCGGGGCTTGTTCACTGCTTGTTTTACTCCTGCAGCCTCCGAGCTGCTGAGGGGGAGCTTCTTTATCTGAGGGTGAGCAGTTTTCCAACGTAATTACAGATGTCCTAGAAAAGGCAGGATCCAAACTACCTCCTGAGGCAGGCTGCTCTCAGCAGCCCTATCAACCGCTTTAATTCCTAGGGAAAACTTAATTCTTGGGTCTGTTTCAAGGGGATGGCAGCAGAAGGCACCCTCGTTTTGTTCTCAGCTTCATTTTCCTTCTGGATGCATTCAGGGAGGAAATCCACCACGTGAGGTAACTTGGTGCCTTCACTGGGGCTCATTCCTCAGATATTTTGTGGGGTTTTTAATTGTGGTCTTGAGTATGGTGTGGGCTGGAGAGGGACTGGGGAGGTGGGAGAATCATGACAAAAAGGGCTGTGAATAAGGGCAGGATGCTCCTGAAGTCTGATCGTGGTCTGGGGAGGAAAGTCTTCCTTCCAGAGCCCTGACGTGGCTATGCAAAGCAGAAGGGACTCAGGGGGTCCAAAAGTGAAGCTTTTTTCCTCACTACCTGTGTCAGGTCTGCTCTGGGGTGTTTATTCTCAGCTCCCACCCCTGCAGGTGGTGCAGGTTACATAAAGCAGAGCTGTGATGCTGAGCAGGAGTGCAGGTGGCAGGGAACGGAGCCTCCGATTCCATGAGCCTCAGACCCTCACCTGACCGCCACACCAAAATCTCCTCTTCTTCAGGTGCTGGGCTGAAATGTCCTCTGCCACCAGCAGAAAGTTGACATCCGTCAGTTGGGAATTTGGGGATCCTTCCTGGCTTTCCCACCCCTGTTGAGGGTGGAATTTCTCAGGGTTGAGGGCAAGAGGCTGGATTTGCTTGCAGTGGGAAGGAGGTGAGCAGGCACAGATCCAGGCTGTGCAGAGTGATTTTCCTGCAGCCTGGCATCACCTGAGAGATTAGGATATGATCAGGTACTCATGCTTTCGCCAGTGTATTTTGGGGGAGATTTTGTTTCTCACTGAACTGTGAATCAATACATGAAGGCACAGCCGAGCTGTAAATCCTGCAAATTAGTTCTTCAGCCGTGCCTCCCTCCCTGGCCATGAGCACACGACTCTCCACATTTGGGGTTGGTTTGGGTTTTTTTTTGGTGCAATGCCCTTTTCTCCTGTGTGAACAGCTCGTGAGGAGCCTCCTCGGAGTTCAGTCATGTGTCAATGCCTGGAATTTGCTGATTGGGTGATTTATGCATTCCACCCAAGCAGTGTGACCTTTCTCACTGCAACCAAAGGTGAAATCTGAAATAAGATTTCCAGCAAATCCTGAAGCATTCAAGCTTAATATTGGCTTTTGTAGGGATCTCTCCTAGTCCAGCTCGAGTGCCTGAATGTTCCCAGAAAGTAAATATGAAAGAGGCTCAGGGGTGGCTGAATCAAAATCCTTTTTGGGTGTCAGATATTTGTAGAGTGGAGATAATTTTTCTTCTGGCTGCTCACATCTGCTCCATATTGAAGATAGGGAATTATCATCTTTGCTGGTGGGATGCCATCCACACAGAAACGATGCTTGCAGGGTGCCCGGGCTCTCCATGTGCTGCTCTGTCTGTCACTGTGTCTGTTTTGATTTATGCAAAGGCTTGATCAGGAAGATGGAGGCGAGATCCAATTTGGACAGGGAGTCAGCAATCCCTTAACAGCATTTTGTGGGTGGAATATTTTGATAGGGTTCCTGATTTCCAAGTGCTGATGCTGGTTATTGCAATCATTGCTGTTCTGATTGTATTTGTAGCTTTTTTTTTTTTCCCCCCAACAAGCTTTTTTCCAGTTCTTTTTTTATTTTTTTTATTATCATTGCTATTTTTCCCTCCCTGCTGCTTTCTGAGTCATTTGTTGTTTCTGGGCCTGTCTTAACGCTTTCATCTTGGAACAAGTGGAGATGTGTGAGTTGTACTAATCTACTCTGATGACTTTAAAGGCACATGAAAGAATGTAAAAGGTTCCCTGCCCAGGGCAGGGGGTTGGAATGAGATTTTCTTTAAGGTCCCTTCCAACTCAAACCATCCCATGAATTGCCAGATATCCAGATACCATCCTGGAATATGAAACCTGACCTTTCCTAATGTGCCTTTTTGTTCCTTGGGTGTTTCCAAAGCAAATGGATGGGTGCAAATCTGCCTTGGACACAGCTGTGCTTTGGCTCACAGTCTGTGGGTGAAAAACTTCCCTCCAAGAGGACCCTGTTGCTCCAGCACTACAGAGACACTCAAGAAAACATAACTAACATCCTGTTTGCACTCCATGGCCAACGATTTTACACCTGGTTCGGGTGCACAGGGAAGATTATATCATTTATGGGGAGCTTCACAAAGAAACTCTGCCAAAGCGACCCTGTCTTGTCTGCAGCATCTGTTCTTCAGTGTCTGGAGGAAGGAGAAACTGCTCCAGGTTTGCCTCCTGGGTTTAGGGAGACTTTCTTTGTCCTCACTGTCCCATACAGACATTGCAGAGAGTACAGCAGGCAGTGCTGGGTTGGAGAAGAACCTCTCAGGTTATCCCTCAGATATTTTGATCTTGCTGCACGTGGAGCTTGTCCTGGTGATCAGCAAGTTATGCTTTGGGCAGTTCCTTCCAGCTGCTACTCTAGGATGGCTGGAATTTGGAATGTTTTCCAGGAGAAGACATTTCCACAGGGAAATGATTTTTGGCCATGATCAGATCTCCCTTGGCTGACTCAGGAAACACAGAAAGAAGGCAGAGATTTGCTTGTAGGTCCTGATGTTTAGATGTAAATCTCATTTTTGGGATGCAAATTGGCATTCCTGGAGTAGGTTTGGGGTGTGACAGCAGGAGACTGAAGAAAGGGAAACCTCCTCAAATGCTGGGCATTGGAACTTCATGGTCTGAAAACACTGCTGACCCTCCCAAATGTGAGCTGGCTTCTGTAATCAGAGCTGGAGCTTTAAAAGGGATGATGATGTGACCCTGTAATGAGAGAAGGTTAAATGTGTGCTTAAGTGCTGTGCTGAGTTAGGCACTTAATGAATGTCTAATTAGTCTTGTCTCCATGCAGTGCTGTCACATTTTGGTGGCCCAAAGATAAACATCATATCCTGGTCCTACTTCTGCTCTTCATGTCCCCACCTTGGAGGGATCCAGGATGCTGACTGCAAAACAAGGCTAAAAGTGTCCCCCAAAATATATTATTTGCTTCTTGGTAAATCAGGTGTCTCCAGGGCTGGAGGGGTTTTTATGATGAATGAATAACTGAAACAAGATAATGCTAGCCTGAAGTGCTGGGGATTTTCCTGCCTTTTCTGCTGAATGTTTCCATTCTTTTGCTGTCCCCATTGCTCTGAACAAAACCAAATCCCCCTTCCTCACACATGCTCATCACTTCTGTTTTGTTAGTGGTGTTTCATCTTCCATCTTTAGATGCTTCTCCACCTCTGTCATCTCGATTAAGATGTCTCATGGTGTCTCACCTCTGTTTGGAAAGGCCCATGAACAAGTTCTTTCTAACCCTCTGCTGCATTAATTAGGTTGGACTCCATAAATCTCTCGCTGCAGGACACACCCTCCAAGCCTCATTGGTTGTTGGGAAGTTTTGCTTCATGCTTGGCCATCTCTTTGGTGAAAACATGCTTTGGTCTCCTCTGCTTCTACCTCCATTTGTGGCTTAGTGGATCCTGAATGGGGTCCATGGTGCAGAAGAGGAGCCAGAGGCAGAGAAATGAATCAATTCCCATCCTCCCAGCTGCAGGAATCATCTTGTGCGGCACAGCTCCCCTCCCCTGGAATCTTCAATCTCTCCCAAGGCAGAGATGACTTCATAAGTCACTTCCTATGTTTGATGTAAACTTTAGTGGTCATGGAAGCTCCAGAGATTGATAAAGAGCTGTGAGTAATTGCCCGGGGGCAGATCTCAAACCTGTCCTTGACATCTTCAGCTCCTCATGACACAGGCTCTGTTCCTCCAGCAAGAATCCCCCAGGCCCAAGCAGCTGAGCTTGCAGAGAAAGGTCTTTGGCTCTGGTTTGGTCTCGGTGTTGGATTTGCCAACCAAATGGCAAAGGGGTTTGGGTGAGTGCATTTTTGTTGCCTCTTTGGAAGGTGTGCTGCGTTCCAGCTCCTCACTTCTCCATCTGTAGCTGTCCCTGTTGTCTGATCTGGACATCCCCGAGAGCAGAGGTTGGATATGGAGAGAGATCGACAGCAAAACATGGGGCAAGGAAGCACTAATTCTCCTCGTGGGTAAAATTTTCCTATGTAAACTGCTGAAATCATTGGAGATTTTACCTGACACCTCCCCAGCTTAAGTCCAGAGCTCAGCAGGTGACAGCAAGAGCTGATACTCCTTCCCAGCTCCTGGAGAGGAGGTTAAATAGAGCCTGGCACGTGGCAAAGAGGTCACCTTGTCACCTGCAGTGAATCCATATGGGCAGCTCCTGGCAGGAATGTCCCTCTTGTCTGCGGTCACAGGAGGTTTTATGGATGAGGCAAATGTGGGGAACTCCTCCCTGGGTGCTGGAAAGGAGGTTCTGGCTCAGTTGAAACACTCAGATCTCTGTGACCTGTACAAGCCCTGCCTGTCCCACTGCTGTCCTCTGGGATCATCAAAGACCTTACAATTGGAATGGAATGGAATAGAATAGAATAGAATGGAATAGAATAGAATAGAATAGAATAGAATAGAATAGAATAGAATAGAATAGAATAGAATAGAATAGAATAGTTTTCAGTTGGAAAGGACCTGCAATGATTGTTTTGATGCCTTAAGAATTTTTAGCTTCTATTCTTCATGTATCTGTAGCTTTGGTGTGTAGTTCGGGGCTTTAAATAAAGTGCTAAAAACTTCTGTTCCCAGCAGTTTAGACAAAAGATTGCTTGCAGTTGGTAAATCCAAGGACACTTCGCTGGCTCAGAGACCCAAAATATGTAAGCAACAGTGAATTGGGGGGAGCAAGCTTGGGGTGGTTGACATCATCACCTGAAGGTGTAATTGGGGAATCAGGGCACGATATGTTAGTAACACAGAACTTATAAAATGTGAAGAACTCGTGACTCAGAGTCCATTTTAGGTGTAGCCTCACGAGTAGGTTTTGTCTGCCCTAAATGCACCTGAAGGCCTTTAATAAATTTGTCCCTTTTTTATCCTAACTTTGTCTGGCCTCTGTTTCAGGTAATCCCAGATTAGGCATCACTTTAGTCCCACTGCCTGACCACTTCAAATCAGACCAAAAGTTTAATTAAGGGCATTGACCAAATACTTCTTAAGCACTGACAGGGATGGGATTATCAACCACTTCCCTAAAAAATACTGTTCTGATGTTTGACCACCCTCTCAGTAAAGAAATCCTTCCTAATGTCCAGCCTACACCTCCCCTAGTGCAGTTTGAAGCATTCCCACATATTCATCCCATCACGGTGTCACCAAAAATTGGGAGAAATTAAAAAACCCTCTAGCACTATATTTGAAGTGATAGAGAATCAGGCATTACTTTATTTATTGGCCAGGATGTGCCAAGGAAAGTATTCCAAAAACGCATGTTTTTACAGGATTTCCCCCCAGTTTTTATACAGTTAAAACCCATAGGGATGTATTGTTTCAAAGTTCATTGATCCAGAGTTAGGCAACTCCCAGTATTCAGTTGTCTATTGGATCCGAATCCCCTCACCTCCAATGTAAATTAGATCTTCGTTGTTCAATTTTCTTATCGGTCCTTTCCGGGAAAGATGTCTTCAACTCTGTCAGGGGTGGCGTCTGGGGTGGATGTTTGTAGATGGCCACCGATGTTCCGTCAATGGCCTTTATTTTTTTGGGTATCTTTGGGCTGCTCCCGTCTGTCCCTGTGCTGAGCCCATCTCCTTAGAGTGATGCTGTATCTCCTAAATAAACTAACGAAAATTCCCCTCCCCAAAGCCAAGTCAAGTCAACCCTAACTAGAGAGACAAAAATAAAAAGTTAAAAGTTTTACAATTTTTTTAAAACTGCTATATTTTTCAACAACAGGACCCCAGGGAGAATTGGGCACTGACACAGGAGCGCCAGAGATCTCTGAGCACACAGCACTGCTGTGAAGTGACACGGCAGAAATTCCATGTCCCGGCTGCTTTCAGCCCTAAATCCATCCCTGCGAGTGTCTGTGTGGGGCTGGGGAGGAGAAAAACGAGCAAAGTGAAGCCATCAGGTCCTTTGTGAACCCAACAGCTTGTGGACATGATCACAACGCAGAAACATCAGCAATTACCGGCTCAATGCGCTGTCTTTGTCGCAGGGAGACTAAAGGTGGGATTTACATCCAGTTGCCGAGGGAGTTTCACAGGCAACTACTCCCATTACTGCGGCGTAGACTTTTACGGGTAATTTAATGAGTGGCAGCCTGGTGAAAGGCTCAGCTTTTCACTTTCCCTTTTTTCTCTCTTTTTTTTTTTCTTTTTTTTGTTCTCTTAATTTTCAATTTTTTAACATCCTCTCGCATTCAGGTTCCATAGCTGTCGCCCCAAAATGTTTTGCACGGGAGTACAGGGTGAAATTTAAATACAGGGAAACACAGACACCAGAGTCAAAATCATCACATCACCAGAGTGTTTTTGCAGCTCTAACTGCAGAAAATGAGGATGATGGTGCAGACACCTCAAAGGGAGGATGCACAGAGACATTCCTGTCCATTTTCACCACCTATCCTAAATATCTGGCCCTCTTCACCCCCGACCCTGAATACCTGATGTATTCAGGTGATGGGAGCAGGCTGAAAAAATGGAAAACATTTTCTATAAGAGGAACTCGATCCACGGAGATTTTTAGGTATTTGATTCACCTCTGTGGTGCCTGAACTCCATGGATTTCCTTGGCTCTCTGACCTGGTGGATCGCAACTCTCAGGGTTGATACAGCTCTGGAGCTCCTCCCAGGTTTCCTTTAAAGGGACTTTTCCCTTTTTCTCTGCTAGTTTCGTCTATCCAGGTGCAAAAGACTTAGGGTGAAGCCAGGACTTTGCTGAATCTCTCAGGCAGCTTGGCTAGACATCATCGCTGCTGACAACAGGTACAGGCCAGGGGAGAAGGGCTCTGTGCCACTTTCAGCACTAAATTCACTTATTTAGCGCTAGATTCACTTCTTTCCCAGAGAAGTTGTGGACTCCCCATCCCTGGAAGTGCTCAAGGCCAGGATGGATGGGACTATGAGCAACACGGTCTAGTGGAAGGTGTCCCTGTCCATGGCAGGGTTTGGGAAGGAGATGATCCTTAACGCTCCTTGCAACCTTCTGTGATTCTGGGATCTTTGCCTGGGAACTGCATCTTATCCATGAGTAGTCTCGGAGTGGACAGGGGTGCTCTGAGCCAGAGGACTCTCCTTCCATGCTGGCAGACCTGTGGATTTCACACCTCTTCCAGAGCATCACTAACACCTCTGTATCCTGTCTTTTCCCATATCTTCCCATTCTTATAATCGGTGGAATTTTGACAACATTTCTGGGTGTTGATTCTACCTCCTGCAAGTCCCACATTCCCCTGAAGCAAGCTTGGGATAAATGGGTTAGAAAACTGGTTTGGAATTCTCAGCAAGCATCCTGGGGAGGCTTCAGCCTCTGTGTGTCCCTGGGGTGGCTCTGCCAATGTCACCTCCAGCCGTAGAATCTCCTCTTGGCACACTCTCTCCTTGCAGACAACAATCTGATACTGAAATCCCATATTTTATCCTTCAGCACAGTGAGACAGCCAGACTGGGAAAGGACGTCCTTTAACACATCAGAATTGCAGATCTGTTGAGTTTAAATATATTTCTTTGTGTTCCCTGGCTCGAGTTTCAATAGAGCAATAATTGCCACACACCTCATTAAGCTGAATGCTCTCAATAGGTCTTGAGTGGTCCATGTCATTAAACAAACAGTTACTGGCTTGGGATCTGCCCGGTGTTTAGAAGCTGAAAGGAAGGGACCTAGAGGCTGTGAAAGCTGCTGCTGCAGCTTCCTGAAGAAACTGGGCTGCCCTGGTAGGGTGGCTGTTTTGTCCCACTCGTTCTGGGGCAGTTTGAGGAGTCGGAGCCTTCCCTGTGCTCCAAGGCAGGAACTGGTGCTTTGTCACCTTGCCTGCATGAAGAGGGGGATGCCCTGGTCTCTGCCAGTTTGGATTTTGGGACTTGGAAGCTGACACTTCCCTGCTTGTGCGTTTTGGGGACAGGAGTTTGGGTATCTTTGTGTTGAAGGCACCCGAACCAGAGGAAGATGATGAAGTTGAGTATATGGCACTGAAAGCAGGAGAAACAGCTGAGACCGGGGGTGCTGTCACTCTTTTTCTGGCTCTTCTCCTCAGTCTGAAGCCTCAGGGACCAACATGGAGGGTTTAGGACCCTCAAGGTGGAGGGTTTTGGCCCCTCAGCTTTTGCTGAGACCCAGAGACTGATCAGAAAAGGACCCACACAGAGTTTCTGCTTCAGGATCTGCTGGAGGCTGGGCTAGGACAAGGGGAAGGGTGACCACCACATCTCCCTTTTTAATTTGCTCTCCCAGATTAAAACCATCCACACAGAAGGCGGTGTTCGATGATCTGCATGCACTTCATACCTGGGTCTGCATCCCAAATGCCTGCTGAAGGAAAATCAGGGTTAGTTTTGGTATTTCCTTCCCATAACTTGACTAAACTTGCTGTTTGTGACCAAAACTGTCAACAGAATCACATTCCTACCAACTCTGGTCAGAAGCAGAGGTATGGAAGAAAGGCATTGCAGAGCATGCACTGTGGGGATGATCAGGACAGGTTCAGGTTAGCCATGGAAGGCCTCCATAAGAGCTCAGGTGGGCAAGTGCCAGGAAAAATTAATCCACAAACACCAGAGGTTTATGTCCAAAAAGGAGACAGAGGAGTCCTGTAACTTTATTCATGAATAAAGGGAGAGGTCATGGGCATTTCCCATGGGGTCTCTCGGATTGCTAGAGGACGCAGGCTCTTTTTATCCTAATTTCCCAGCCACAGGTTCACTCTCCCTTTCCCCATTGACTGAGGTACTCAAGAGGTACAGACTTCCCAGAACGCCTAATGCAGACATAAGTAATATACATTTCTCCTAAATGTAGGCACTCTCAATACACACCCCCCTTTTCTTCTTTTTCTTATGTCTCTGTTCCTGTAGTTTATTAACACAGTCTTGGGCAAGTCAATCACTGGAATTCCTATGGAAATCATTCCCATTGTTTCTTCTATCTCCCCATATCAGCCTTATCTTACCAGCAGTTTGTTTATAAAGACACTCCCTTATTCCTTTCAGCAAGGAAGAAGCTCAGGTGTGCACAGAGCTTCCTGGCTCTAAACTTAGTCCCCTGTGAGGCAACCAGGCCAAAACATCATCTCATTCCAACCCCCTGACATAGGCAGGGATGTCTTCCACTATCCCAGGTTGCTCCAAGCCTTTGAACACTTCCAGTGATGAGGGATCCACCAGTTCTCTGGGCAACCTGTGCCAGGTCTCCCTGGAGCCTTCTCCAGGCTGAACCACCCCAACTGTCCCAGCCTCTTTTCATAGGAGAGGAGCCCCACCCCTCTGAGCATCCTCATTAGGGTCAGCCAAGAACAGCAAGTGATGCTGTGACTTGAGATCAGTGATGTTGGTGAGAGGAAGGCCAACAGAAGGCAGCAGAGGAGCTGCTCAGGAGGGTGGCTGGGTTGCTGGGGGGGTACTTGATGAAGAAGAAAAGATGCAGGGACCAGGAGAGTCCCCAGGTAACCATAGAGAAGCAGTTGAGGAGATTGCTTTTCGTGCTTCTGTGCTTTTGGACCTCGAAGGCTCCTCAGGAGGCTCCTTTGGGGAGTTCAGCCAGCTGCCTCCATGGATCTGCCATGGAGGAATTGTCACGGAGAAAACAGAGCCTGTGGGAGAGCCACGAGGGATCCCACCTGCTGTCAGGGCAGGGATGGCTTTCCTGGCTCAGCAGATTGACCTGCACTGTGTCCTGGTGTCCCTTCCCCAGCTCAGCAGTGCCACGTTCAGGACTATTGTCACTGAAGTTGGTGGAAAATTTGGTGTGAGTTTCGTCTTGGCATAGTTTATTGCCTTGGGCATGATTTAGGGCAGAGGAAGAGAAGAGTCAAAGCTTTTCCTTTGAAGCCTTTAAACACTGTAACCAACCATTTCCAATCCTGAGCCTGCTGGGTTGGCCCCCAGCTTGGCAATAGAGGGCAAGGTGACAAGCTGTCCCTTCTCAAAAAGAGCTCTGTGATTAGTGGGGAGGATGAAATTTCCTACCACGTGATGTCTCATATTCCCCTCCTGTGGTGATCTCAACTTCTCTAATTGCTGCTCGTAGACAAACCCTTCATGACCTTCATTTTCCAGCAATGCCTTTGAGATTGTCGTGCTCCCAGCACCCTCTTGGGTCTCTTTCTGGACAGCAGGTACCATATCTGGAGTATTTCTGGCCTGGATGGGATGATGGGCCAGATAAATCAAATATCTGCTGTATTAGCTTTTTTTTTTTTTTTTTTGGTGAGTGGGACCACTTAGGCTGAGCTCACACTCACCAGAAATCTGAGCATCCTTGGGGTAAGGCTGGCCTCAAACAGAGGTTGAAGGAATATGAATCAGACCGATAAACCCAGCAATCTCCTTTCCTCGGTGTTTGGCCTGGAAAGAAAACCTGTGCCAGCGTTTTAGCAGGTGTCCCCCATGGTCCCACCACAGCCACTGGGTTATTTTGGACTTGGGGTTGAAGTTCCACTCCTGGGGCTGGTGGTGATCCTGAGCTGGATGCAGGAGGCAAAGGACTTTTTGGGACAAGCAAACTGTCCCAAAAGCAGAGCAAGAGGAGATCTAGGGTTTCCAAAATGTAGTGGGTGACCTGTGTCACCCAGCCAGAGTGGGTCCTGCTCTCTGCAGCAGGGCTGGATGGGTGGGGCTGAGCAGAAGGCCTTGAAGAAATGCCATACATAGGTCTGGAGATTTCAAAGGTTTCTGGAGGAGTGTTTGTCATGCATTTTATCTCTCAGGATCAGAAGGGAACTCCTCTCAGTGAGCCAGGGCAGGCACTGGGCACTCAGAAAAATTTTTAATTCTGCAGAAGGAAAATAAAACAAATGAAGAAGTGGTAGAGGAGGGAATGGATGAGGCAGCACCAGCCAGCCTCTGTCCCTCTTCAAGATGCCACTTTGAGCCTGTGGCATGCCCAGACCTGGCAGCCTGTCCTTGTTGTCACCTGTCTGTGACCCACGGACCTGGTGTGGGAGATGCTGCCAAACCCTTGGACACCAGAAATGTAAAATCTCCCCTGCCCCTCCTGCTCTCCCCTGTCCCTCAGAACAAGCACAGGCTGTCCCTGCATGAGCAGAACCTGTCCAGAGATATGTAGGTAGCCACAGAGCTGTCCCAGGGCACATCTCCAGTCGTGCATGTCCAGAGCTGGGACCGTGCAGCCTGGAGAAGAGAAGGCTCCAGGGAGATCTTAGAGCCCATTCCAGTGCCTAAAGGGGCTCCAAGAGAGCTGGAGAGGGACTTTTTTGGAGAGCACGTGGTGATAGGATGAGGAATGGCTTTAAGTTGAAGCAGAGTAGGATTAGATTGCATATTAGGAAGGAATTCTTTACAATGAGGGTGGTCAGGCCATGGCTCAAGGTTTCCCGAGAAGCCGTGGCTGCCCCATTCCTGGAATGTCCAAGGCCGGGTTGGATGGGGCTTGGAGCAACCTGGGATGGTGGAAGATGGGACTAAATGATTTTTAAGGCCTTTTCCACCCCACCTATGAGCAAATCCCAGTGCTGAGACCCCCATGGGAAACCCCAACACCCCCACACACACAGCCCCAGGCTGTGCTGCTTCCCACTCCAGGGAGAGCATCCATGGAGACCCACAGTGAGCAAATTCACTGCAGGAACATGAGCCTGACTCATCCTTCAACCTTTCCAGCTTCTTCCAAAAGGTGCCACGAGGCCTATCTGTGCCTCATGGTACATTTCAGAAGGAGATGGCTTTGTTTGTACTTGTGGGATGCTTCCCATGGAAATAGAACTTCTGTTAATCATCCAAGAGCCGAAGCACACTGAGGGAATCCCCAGAGTGGCTTGAGAGCTTGGTGGGCAAGGACAACCCACGTGGTTTGGCATTCTGAGGGGACAAAGGAAGGACTTGCTTTGAGGCTACAGTCAGCCAAAGCTGTCCCCAAATCCCAAAAAAATGTGGGACATGCATCCCCTGCTCTGCCCTCCACAGCAAATCCTGCAACAGACTTTTCCTGCTCGATAAAATGCTTCTAATCTGCTTTAAATCCATTTTGTGTTTGACTGGTGGTTTGAACCACTCCTAGGGACCCTGATATGTGGCTTATCAATGGGAGATCTTGCAGCATCTACCCCTGCGGCACCCACAGTGTATTTTTTGGGGGGGTTTAATGGAGGGTTGTGGTTTTGGAGACTGCTGACCTCTCCTCAAATCCTTCATTCCCCACATCTCATCTCTGGTGTGGTACCTGTGCACCAGCCCCGTGCAGGGTTTGAAATCTACTCCTGACTCCCACATTTCCCATTCCTCTCTCCGTTTTTCCACCCCGGGGGCTGTTTCTCATCACGCCAAGACCCTTGGGTGTGTTTTTGAGGAGCAAAGGCCCTCCAAGGTGAGCGCTGTGATGCTGAGCTGCCTCTCCCTGTCCGATCCCTTCCGTGGTGTTGGAGCTGCCTCAGTGCAGTGGATAATTGTGGCTGTTCTGCTTTCGAGGACCATTCCACTGAGGAAGTCCTCGCTTCGAAAGGCAACGCTCAGAGAAATGACAACTTTGTCTACCTCACGTTTTAATTAAAACTCCAAGTATTTGCCTTCGCCCCCGCTCCTTCCCTCCCCAGCTTTTTCCATCCCGATCCTCTCGCTGCAAATGAACATCCAGTGTCACCTGGGGACAAAGCATTAATTCAGCAATTAAATAATTGAATGCTCCTCTGGCAAAATGAACTATCTCCTGCCTTTCTTGTGTTTTACCACTTTTTTCCCCCCTTTTTTTTCCCTCTCCTCTTCTTTCTTCTTCCCTCTGGTGAGATAAGGCTGCCATTCTTGAAAGCCATTTTAAATATTCATGTTTTAATTAATGGACTTTATTGCACGAGCTCTATATAAGGTAATAAAAAAGACTGCCTGAGGCACAACACTTTTTTTTTTCTTGTTTGTTCTTGAAGGGAACTAAGAAATAAAAAGCTTAATATGTTTCTTCAACAAACATTAGAAAGATACACAGAAATGACAGCCATGGGTCATTTAGCCAGTGGGGCCTACCCAATCCACAGGCTCCTGAGGATTGTGGAGCAGGATGTAAATAGATGGATATCTTGGAGGGAATGATCCCTTCCGGCTCTGCCATGAGCAGGGGAGGTCGGTGGGTTGCATCCAGAGCATGCACAGGTGGAAATGGAAGCAGACCTGCAATTGTCCAGCTTGCAAGAAGGCTGCAGAGGGACTTTTCACAAGAGCTTGTAGTGATAGGACAAGAGGGAGTGGCCTGAAGTTGAAGGAGGGTAGATTTATATTTGATGTTAGGAACAAATTCTTTGCTGTAAGGGTGGTGAGGTACTGGCGCAAGTTGCCCCAAGAGGTTGTGAACTCCCCATTCCTGGAAGTG
Source organism: Origma solitaria (assembly GCA_013397895.1). Classification (NCBI taxonomy): domain Eukaryota; kingdom Metazoa; phylum Chordata; class Aves; order Passeriformes; family Acanthizidae; genus Origma; species Origma solitaria. The sequence continues at coordinate 305,120 of VZRL01000811.1, read as the reverse complement.
TTCAAGGCCAGGTTGGACAAGGCTTGGAGCAACCTCGGATAGTGGAAGGTGTCCTTGCCCACGGCAGGAGGATGGAATGAGATGGTTTTTAAGGTCCCTCTCAGCTCAAACCATTCCATGATTCCATAATCAAGGACCCTTCAGGGCTGTGAGCATTTGGGGCTGAAGACAATCTTTTGCTGAGCCTGGAAAGTGAATTGATTGTTTTTGGTTTAGATGAAGTTTTCGACAAAATCAAATAGAGAGGAAGTCTGGACCAGCCACCTTGCCCAATATTTCTGGGCTGAAAAACCCAAATATTGATTGCAAATTTCTGCTCTGGATTTTGCTTTTATCGAAGGCAAACAAGCTGATGGAATGCATGAATTCATGAAACATCTGGTCTTGCCAGTTATGTATTCTTGCCAAAAAAAGAAGAAAAATAATGTTAGTTTAAACTTCATACCATGTGGGTGTTTTCTTATGGTGCAGCATGCTGAAATTAGTTTTATATTCGGAGTGTGTCATCCGTACTGTGTGACATGGGCTCAGCGCCCAAATTTAGCTCAGTCTTGTGATGGGAGTGGTCTAAGAATGCTAGTCCAGAACTTTGTAGGGGAGCCTAAGCTCTGATCCCACATCTGCCCATGACCTTGAAGAAGTCAAGGCATTTTTGCACATGATTTTCATTCTCCTATTCTTTTCTTCCTTTATTCTGACTCAGATATTGTGAGAAAATTGGCATTTTTTAGCCAACAGATGTACAGTGCTGAGCAGCAGCACTCCCTGAGCTGTGCTGATGGCTCTTAACAAGACTGGATAGAAATAGTTGTAATAGTCAATAAATATTCCAGTGTAATTAATACTAAACTACAATTAAAGTTTGGTCATGGAGTTACTTCTCTCCTAGGAAAAGAGCCATGTCACAAATGGTGACACCCTGGCCTTTACTCTAGAAAAAGAGGGAATGTCCAGCATTGAAGGAGGAAGGTGGGTGGCACAGAGAAGATATCTCTGGAGGCCCAATGTAGGCATTTAGTGCTTCAGTGACAAACTGTATTGTGCCTTGAGGGTGTTTCTATTCATCACACTGATTACCCCATTTGTTGTTGGCCCTATACTGAATCTTTTCAACCCAAATCAAGAAAGAACCGGAGTTCAAGCTCTGCTGCCAAGGTGCAAAGGTGGGGTCACTTCGCTGAGCTGAAGGGCTCTGATTTACATCAGGATGAGCAAGGACAGAAGGGAGTTGGTCTCAATAATAAGTTGTCTCAGGGAGAAATCTCCATTCCATCTTCTGAAGGTGCCGTCACCTCTGTGATGCTCCGTTTGTGGAGGTGAAAATGCTGGGCTGTTTCTGCTTGTCTCTGGTCGTGGCTGGGGCATCTGCTGCCCCTCTGGATATGAACCCAGGGTGGGCAAGTCAAGGTTGTTACCTGATCATGGATCCACGCTCCTCACTGGTGCCTCAGCACAGCTGGAGGTGGTTCAACAAAAGAGCCGCAGAGACCATTAAGAGGAGTGAGTCCAGAGTGAAAATTCTTGCTCACTACTCAAAAATCTTTACTGACAGCACTACGAGAGGCAGGAAAGCTCAGATTTGTGCAGATCAGGTAATGACAGGGATTCATTTGCTGGCACACATGTCCTGGGACGTGCCATTCTCCCAGCTCAGTTTGATCATAACCCTCATTATTTTATCTGGGACATCCACTGCAGTAAATGGTTTGCTGATCTCTCTGTGCCATGAGCTCTGTCTCTCAGATCTGATTTGAGCTGACTGACTGTGAGCAGCAGAGGAACTCAGCTCTTAGGTCCCGTGCGAGGCAGTGAGTAACTCCAGCTGTCCCCAGTGGAGACGTTCTCATCTCTGCAAGTTACCCTGAGCTCTCTCCTGAGCCAACAAAGAGCTGCCCCAGGAGGTGGGTGGTGGGCGTGAGGGCAGGCCCTTACCTATCCCAAAACAGGCCTCAGAGGGAAGGAGTCAGGATCTTTAGCAAGGAAAATGGATAGTGGATGCGGAGGATAAGGAGTGGTTGTAGGTGACATCTCAGCCTTGCACTGACTCTGACTGAAATTATTATCTTTGGGAAGAAATGGGGTACCGAGGTCAGCCCTGAAGCCACCTGCCCTTGCTGGCTCCTCTCCATCTCTTTCCAGGAGAGGTTTTTCTGTGGGATCTATCCCTAAGGGCTGGAGCACAAGAGCATTGCGGGGAGGATCTCAGTAAAGCCTGTGCATCCCAGAGTGTTCCTCTCCTGCTGGAGCTGTATCTCTCCACAGCACTGAAGCAAACAAAGAAATCAATAATTAAAATTGAAAAGAGACTCTCTGAGATCCGAGTTTAAACCTTTGGGAGGTTTCCCATTTCATGGTTGCTGAGATCTGCTCTCACATCATCACCCTCAGCAAATCTTCAGGTTATTCTCCTGCCTGCCCCACCTTCGTGATCATCCTCAGTCCCTGCCTGGAGGTTGCCTTCTCCACCCTCTTGTTGCTCCCTTCCTTTCAAGCCTGACCTTTTATCACAAGGATGCCATCTGGACTCTTCCTTTCCCACACCTTTCTGTGCCTATTTCAATCTGGAGCTGGGCTCAGTGATGAACTCACAGAAGGACAAAGATGTTTCTTCATGTGGGGTTAATGAGATCCAGCCCTGTGAGAAGGGTGGAGCTTGTGCTGACACACCTGGTTCTGTTCAGGCTGGGTTTGGAGCAGCCCTGGAGGCACTTTCAGCCTCACTGCACGTGATTTTCACACCACAGGAGCAGCTGGGACCAGCTCACACAGCCCAGTGCACCAAGCCTCTCCTTACTTCCTCCACACTAACCACGTGCAGCATTGGATGGGGAGCTAGTGTAGCTTAAAAAGTAGAAAATTAAGGTTTTTTGATCACTTACATGGACTGATTTGCTGTGGACCCACAGGCGGCTGTGCTGTCACAGGAGGAGTGATGCAGGATAAAAGCCAGGGGTGCAAGTTAAAGCCCCCTCAGCAGCTGTGCACGTGGACTTGTATCCTTTGGGGAATTTCTGAGATCCAACTGAGCCAAAATCATCCTGGACTGGCCCTGAGAGAGGTGTTTTGGCCTCCCCTTCTCTCTCTGAGCAAGGTCTTGCCCTCCCCCCTGTCAGCACCAGTGATATTGCAGTGTTGAGTGACTGTGCTCATTATGCAGCTGAAAACCAGCTCCAGGAAAGAAAAACAGGGATGAGTTTGAATTTGGATCCATGAGGAGGCCCAAAGTGTGGAGCAGCCCCTGAACTGTCAGAAAGGAGGCACGAGGAGGGTAAGGTGTGGTGAAGCTGCCTGCAAAGCCCCAGCCCTTGGCTCTGCCCCTCCAGCTGAGTCACCAGCCGTCCCTTTTGTTTGCATTCAGTGTAGATCTTGTTAATTGGCTCTTTCATTCCTCTAATTAACTGTAAATGCAGAGTGGATCATTAAGCAGGGATACAGGAGCCCTCTCCGAACAAAGCAGATTTCAGCTGAAGCAGGAAGCGCAGGAATCAGGTTTTCCTCTGCCCCTTTTACTCCAGGTGTCTCTGGTAGGGATAATTTCCATCCCAAAGGAGCTTCCCTGCTCTTTTGCTGCTGCAGGCCTCCTCCTGTGGGTGTGAAAGGGATTTCCTGGTGACAACAGGATGCTCCAAGGCCGGAAGCAATGAGCCAAACCTGGCTGTCTTCCCTTTGCTTTGCAATCTAGTGTGTTCCCTAGTCCTTCTGCCTGCGCTTTCCAGATTTCCCTGCTTGGATGCAGCACCAACAGGGAGGTTTGGAGCAACTTCTTGGGGTTCCTTCCTGGCACTGCCAGCCCTACGTTGTGCCAGCTCTGGTGTGATGGTGTTCATGGCCTGGCTTTGTCCTGGCAGCATCCTGCTGGCCAGGAGGGAGGAGGGTTAAGCATTCCTTGCTGGAGCCTGTCTGCGAAGCCTTGTGCTCGGCGGAGCGGTGACGCAGCCACGCAGCGCGGCCGGATCTGTGGGCGGTGGGAACAGATGGCATTTGCTCCTCTGAAAGCAAAGCCCTCCCTTCTCTCAGGGAGTAAAGCGATGTTTTCTTCCCTGCAGGGCTCAAATCTGTCCCTGGTGTGCTGCTCTTGGCCACCTCGGGGCATTAAAGGGAAGAGTTTTCTCCTGTTACTGATTGGTGTTGGATGTCCTGGATCCTGCTGGGAGCAGGGGCTGTGGGGGTGGATGGAGTGGGCCCCAGGATGTTTTTCTCGGGCTCAGCAGATATTCTGAATGGGCACGAGGGACCTGTATCCAAAGCTGAGTGGACTTCAAGGAGCTGAACTTGGCAGCTGGACCCTCAGTCTGTGACCAGCTGGATCAGCTTTCTGGAAGAAGTTGGGATTTTGAGGCCATTTGCCACCTGACTTTCTATCATTAGAAGTGCTCCAGAGGATGAATTTATGAATTTCTTCCCTGTGAGGGTGATCAGGCCCCTGGCACAGGTTGCCCAGAGGAGCTGTGGCTGCCCCATCCCTGGAAGTGTTCCAGGCCAGGCTGGACAGGGCTTGGAGCACCCTGGTCAAGCAGAAGTGTTCCAGCCCATGGCATGGGTTGGAATGAGATGATCTTTAAGGTATTTTCCAACCCAAACCATTCCATGTTCCTATGGGCACAGCTCCCCAAAGCATGGGGATGCAGGGAAAGGGCAGGCGATGCATATGCAGCAGAGTTCTGCAGATCCAGGTGATTTCCAGTGGGTGCATGGAGCCAAGGGGATAAAAAGGGCCTGGGATGCTGGGTTAGAGGATTAAAGCCATGTGTTCATCATTGGGGTCACCCCATAAAGTTTGGGGACAGCAGGAAGGGACCGAACATTTACCACGACCAGCTTAGGTCAACGCGGTTGTGGGGCCTCACCGGGAGAGACAGCTCTGCCCTCCCAAATGCCACATCTCAGCCTAGGACAGAAGTTGCCATTTGGTTAAACGCAGCCACGCTGCAGAAGAAATGGGTTTGTCACATTGAATCAAGGCAGCAGGAAGAATTCCCAGACCCCCGTGCTGACTCTGAACCTATGCAGTGTCCCCTTCAGCGCTCTGCAGCCCGAGAAGCCACAGCCTCCTCCTGCAAGCCTGGTCCTGTGTCACAGCCCATAAGGTTCCCTGGGCCCAGGGGTGAGCTCAGGTCATGGGGAAGGGACTGGCTGGTTGGGTTTCTTTTTCTCCGGGATTCAGGACGACCGGGAGCACGCGGCTTTTGCTCCGCTTTGCTTCCTCCCGCGACATGCTCGCCCCAAGGGAGCTTTGCCGTTGCACTCTCGCGTGGCCTGGTGGGATAATTATCAGGGGGGTGAGGAGCCCAGGGAAGATCCACAGTGCCGTGGAGAGCTCTCCCTGCTTCCAACCTGGAGGGGAGCAGGGCGGGGGGGAAGCAGTTGACCTTTTTTTCTGCTTGGCTGTGCCCTGCTCCTCCGAGCAGATGCCGCTCTCACTCCGGGAGATACAACCAGCAGGAGCTGAGCTCTGCAAATGTAGAGCAAAATCCAACCCCTTCCGTGAGGAGGACTGAGTGGATTTTATGCCCCTCAAGTGCCTCTCCCCGGCCTCACTGCAATCATAACAGAGGAAAGGGACTCCAGATTGCTGCTCATGGGTGCCCAGAGTGTCTTTGGGCAAGAAATTCAATGTCTCTGTGCCTCGGTTTCCCCACATGAATAAAGGATTTAAAGATTTTTAATGCTTTCAGAAGGTTAGTGAGAGAAAGCGATTTTTTTTCTTTCTCTCGTTCTCTTTCTTGGTGTCTTTTCTCCTTCAAAGAATGAGAAAATCATTGAATCATTAAGGCTGGAAAAGACTACAAGAGCTTTAAATCCAACCTTCAACCGATCACCACCTTGCCCACTAATCCATATGGCAAAGTGCTAGATCTACTCTGTTTTTAAACCCTCCCAGGGATGGTGACTCCACCACATCCCTGGGCAGCCTGTTCCAATTCTCTATCACTCTTCCAGTCAAGAAATTTTCCTGATATCCAACCTGAACCTTCCCTAGTGCAACTTGAGGCCATTTCACCTTGTTCTATCACTTGTTGCCTGGGCTGCTTTCCTCCCTTTCCTTTTTTTTTTCTTTTTTTCCTTGCAATTCCCATCTATCCAGAAACACCTGCACCCATCCAGGGTTAGTGCAAGTCCTTTAAGCCTGCAGAGGGCCAGAGGATCAGGGAAGAATTCCACCGCCCTACTTCCTTGGGGTGTACCATGAGCCAGACTTTTTACTGACCCAGCACCAGGAGTCCAAGTGCAAGGACATAAACACTTCTTTCCAGAGTCTCAAGTGGATATTTGAGAGAAATTCTTCCCTGTGAGGGTGGTGAGGCCCTGGGGTAGAAAACCCAGAGAAGCTGTGGCTGCCCCATCCCTGGAAGTGTCCAAGGCCAGGCTGGACAGGGCTTGGAGCACCCTGGGATAGTGGAAGGTGTCCCTGCCCATGGCAGGGGGTGGAACTGGATGGTCTTGATGGTCTTTTCCAACCCGAATGAGATGATCTCTAAGGTCCTTTTCAGCCCAAGCCATTCTATAATTTTATGATTCACATCATAGAACCTTCATTCTATGATTCACATCACAGATATTCAATATCCTTTTGAACCTTCTACTAATTCCTAATTAGACATGGGAGGATATTTTCACCCACTTGAAAAGTTTTGTCTTAAATTTCCTGCCCTTTTATTTCTCCAAACCCATTAAAGATCTCCTCCTAACTCCCCCAGCAGTGACACACTTCCAGTTCTCGTCTTCCTGCACCCCCTCAAAATGGGTCTAGCAGGAATGTCCCACACAGAACATCGAGTTCTAACATTTCCCTCTTTCATTTAAAAACACAGAAAAACCCAGATGCTTCCATGAAAATTTGCCTTCAGGACAGGAAACAACTTAGATATTCTAACAAAAATTGTTATAGGGAACTCTTACCATCAAATGCTCTGATGAAACTTCCTTGCTCTGCTCTGTGCTGAGGTCTTGGTTCTGCTGTTCTGCTGGCACTGGGGGTTTTTTAGGGGTTTTTTGTGTGTTTTGTTTAATTTTTCCTACTCCTGAGTGGGCTCCTATCACAGAGGTGCTGGGAAAGCCTCTTTAGCCTGGAGGTCCTGATTGCCTGAAGTGTCAAAATTCTGGAGCAATGGCTACTGGAGTGTGGCTTTCCCAAAACCACTGTCAGCTGGAAACTGGGGTGGTCCACATCAGAATCAGCTGCACTTTGGTGCTTGGTAAAATAACCTTTGCAGTCTGTCTTCCAGCACAGCTGTGTTGTGTCGCTGCTCTGCAAGCCATGGAAAGATGAAATTTGGAAAAAAAATTCCTGTTATTCATTACTTTTGAAACTTTTGTTCATCTTGTGAGGTCTTGGTAGCTCTTCCCTTCGTAGATTTTTAATCCTCACCCATGGTATTGTTTCAGGACATTTTTTTGTTTGTTTAAGGCCGTGTAGTGATAGGACAAAGGGGAATGGCCTTAAGATGAAGGAGGGAAGATTTAGATTGGATATTGGGAAGAAATTCTTCCCTGTGAGGGTGGGAAGGCCCAGAGAAGCTGTGGCTGCTCCATCCCTGGAAGTGTCCAAGGCCACGTTGGACAGGACTGGGATCAACCTGGGATAGTGGAAGGTGGGTAGGAACATTAAGTTCTCTTCCAACCCAAACCATGCTAGGATTTTATGATTCTCTGCTGGCTGCAGATTTGGGAAATGGTTTAGAACTTCTACCTGAAAAGCACAGTCCAGATGGAGCCCAGGGTAGCCTGGGAAGGGCCTGTGGGTGTTCCAGGCTGGGTGAGTTGGAGGGCTCGCTAGACAGGGAATGACTTATTCTTCCCACTTGTCCCCAAACTGAACGATGTTCCTGTAAAGTGATGCACAGAGGAACAGCACCGATACCAGCTGAAAATGTGCATCATCCCCTCAAATTCCTGCCATGACAACTGCAGGACTGCTTTCCATGTTCCCTCTTCCCCCTCCAAAATCAGCTCCTGCTGTTCCCCAGAGAGGGTGGGGATGCAAAAATCTGGCTGAACAAGTCTGTCCCTAGACCAGTCTGAAATGTGCAGGAACACTGGGACCAAACTTTTAAATTTATGATATCAAGACTCAAAAATCAGAACCATTGGATTGGCTCATCCATCCCTAGGCAGGAGCTACTCAACCCATCCCTAATCTTTACCCAGTCCATCCCTAATAATCTGTCCTCCAAAACCAGTGAGGGAGCCACCACATCCAGATTCGTTCCTGTCCGTTTTGGGGGTTTGGGATTATAAAAAATTTCCCCAGGTTGGATGGCTCTCTGAGCAACCTGGGCTGGTGGAACGTGTCCCTGTCCGTGGCAGGTGGTTGTGATCAGATGGTCTTTAAGGTCCCTCCCAACCCAGGTGCTCGTTGTGGGGTCACCACATCTTGAGTGCTTTTTTCACAGCCTCCTTCATGCAGAGAACATCTCAAAGGTGACACAGGAGGGGCCTCCCTTCTCTCCTGTGAAATCCTCACTGGAGACTGTCACTGCTCCCGAGTTTGAGCTGCTGAACTTAAAAAGGAACAAAGGAGTTATTTGCGGGATACATGTTGGGAAGAGATTAAACCTGACAACTCAGCTACGGAGCCTTCCCCAGGCGAGGAAAATATACAGAACTGAATTCTATTTTCCCTCTTCCCCAGCTGCTGGAGGGAGGATCATCCCCTGAGTTCCTGGTTTTTAACCCCATTCCGCAGACACTCACTGAACAACCTCTCTCTGGTTAGTGAGGTCCCTCAGAGCTCATCCTTCGTGGTCATGGCTTGGTCACTGGGTGGAGATTGGGAAGAAATGCCCTTTCTGCTCGTGGCAAGGAGTCTTTCCCACTCTCAGCATCCCAGCAGGAAGGGAGGGAGAGGGATGATGCTGGGTCAGTACTTCAAGTGATTACTCAAGACAAGTCAGGCACAGCCAGAGCTGCAGTGCTCCAGCCAAGGGGTTTATTATCCCTCACAATCCTTATTTTTGGAGATGTGCCTCATCTGACCTCCAAAACAATACAGCCTCCCCTTGCTGCTGCACCTCTAAACTCCACCCGAATTCGGCCAAATGTCAGGGCAAGGTGACAATCCCTTGGTTCATTGAGGGTGAGGGGAAAGGAAGGTCAGGACACTGGCAGGAGGTTGCCAAACTTTTCTACCCCACTCTAAGAAATTAGCCCTGATCTGCGCAGAGTGATTGAAACCTTGATTTCAGCTCTTCATTTAGTGAGGTGATCCTTATTTTCCCAACAGGTTCATTGAGATGCAGGGGGATATCAGGCAAAGCGACCATTTCTCATTCCCAGTGTCCCAATTCAGTGGTCTAACTGGGGATAAGGACAGGCTTTGAGGACAGACTGACTCTTCCTCATCCCACAGACAGACTGATCTCATTGGAAATGGTATTTTGGAGGTCCTCTCGGCTGCAGCCTGCCAGGGATATCTCACGTGGACCCTGGCAGTGCTTCCCAGCTCCTGAGCTCAGGGCCTGGGGCCATCCTCAACCCCGGAGTGATCTGCATCGATTCTCCTCCCCCGGATGCCACAAAGGTTCCCCTTTGCAGATCGTTGTCTCCTTGGTAACTGAAGAACATCAAATCACAACGGGGCTGGAATTCATCAGCCTGCAGAGCCCGAGCCCTGCAATGGGAAGGAGGGGGAAGGATGTGGGAAGCCTTGGTCTGGCTGATGAAGAACATCACACGGACAGACCCAGCGGGTTTTATCCCAGCTTCCAGCTCCTCCTCCAGCTCCCGTGTATGACAGGTCCAGCAGCTCATCCAGCCCTTCCCAACATTCTCTGTTTGAGGGAAGCTTTGGTGTCTCCAGGCACTGCTCCTGAAGGAGCACAAAAATCTGTCTCCAACTGTTTTGAGCCCTTCCTGCTCCTACACAAAACTTGATTATGGGAAGCAGTGGACACGTCCCAAAAGTAAATCTAGGGTATGTGTTTGGTTCTCCCCTCTGGCTGTGGGTGAAGGTGCTTCTTTGGGAATGTTGGTTGGGTATTTTAGGTTTTCTTTTCTCCCTTTGTTTGGCCCAAGTTTGGTCTTCATTCAGCCTCCCCAGGCTTTGTGCTTTGCAAGCAAGTCTGGAAAGTCTGGCTAATTTTGGCTTTAAATCAGAATCAAGAGAGGAAAATGGTACAAAACAGTGAAGAGTGATTTTCCCCTGGCAAAATTAATCAACCTGCTCCAGGAATCTTTTAAATTCCTTCTTCATTCCAGGTCTCCTTTCCTTCTCACTCAACCTTTGAATCTGAATCTCCTCTTCCCCTTCCAAGTGGCCCCGGCCCAAAAGTCACCTTACAATCCCTGACACCCAAATATTCAATGTCTGAAACTTCAGACCCAAGATAGAGGAGAAAAAAAGACCCCAAACATCTCAAACTTGGGTGAGCATGCAGCAATCCCAATTCCTCCATCTTTGGGCAGGCTGGGCAGAGGAAGGGGGAATCTCATCAAAAGACTGCTTTGCTTTTAGTATATTTTTATAAATATATATATATTTGACTTATTTTAATTATTTTTTCCCTGGCAATGACTTCAAGGAGTAGAAGTCAGCATGGGCAGAGGTGTTTAGGAGTTCGAGGAACCAAAGTCCCAACTCTTCCTGATGCAATTCCTTTACAAACAGCACCAGTTGTACTTTTGGAAGGACATCATTAGACAACTATTTTCCCCCCAGCCCCTGGCAAAAAGTCAACATTTGCATTTAAATAGTTCTTTTGCTACCAAACAGAGGCGTGTTACAGAATAGCTGCATGGAGATAAAGATTCCTTTAAGACAGAGAGAGAGAGGGAGAAAATCAAAATCGTAACCTCAATGAAAGCCCAGCCCATTTCCCATGTGCTGTCAGCAGAGGAGAGGTTATTTATGCATCCCAGAGTGTGCCCGCTGAGATATAATCTACTGCTCCCAGGAGCCTCTGCTTGCTGGAGGAGGAATTATAAGAATTAAAAATTACAAGCGTAAAACAAGGCCAGTCTAAAATGAAGTATTACCCAGTGGGTGTAAATAATTCATGGGCGAAATAACCCTCCTGGGTCCCCCATTGACTTGTCTCACTCCACAGATGCAGAGAGGAATAATCTGTTGGAGGGGCGTTGGAAAACCTCCACGGTGCTTTCAAGGGGCCGGGGTGGTTTCTCAGGGGCTCTGGGTCATGAATGGCTCCGTGGGGAAGGATCAGTGGTGACACAAAATGGACTTTCCTCTGATAATAAAACCCTTCTCAGAGCTGACCAAGGGAAAAGAAAACACCATGTGGTGAAGGGGAAAAAAAAAAAAAAAATCGTGTTTTATTCCTGTGCTACAAGCAGTGAGTACCAGTAATTTGCCCTGCATGTGCAGAGATCCCTGAAGGACCCAGCAAGACCTGCTCTGGCAAATATTTGCCTTTCAGCGCAATCAAATCCCTTTCCAAAGGAAAAGCCTGGCTTTTTGGAAAGGTTTTTCTAGGTCTGCTGTGTGCGGGCTGGCTCTGTTTGAGGTTAGAAGTGGAGTGTGGATGAGGGGTAGGAAAGACCTGCAAACCCCATATGAGCAATGTTTGGGACCATCATGGTAAAGTCAGGATGAAAGCTGGCTGCTTCTTGAGCAGAAAGATGCTCTCACCTCTTTTCTGAGTCCCTGGGGACATGGTTTAGTGGTGGACCTTGCAGTGCTGGGTCAATGGTTGTGTCACCAAAACTGCGGTAAAAACAAAAACCCTCTAACAACTTTTTTTAATGTTAAAGAATTAAGGCATTACTTTATTCTGGTCAGGACGTGCAACAGAAATCATTTCATCCCCACATTGCCCAGGTTGAGCAGAGAAAATCCTTCCATCACACATGGTCTTTACTATATTTTTCACATATTTATACAGACAAAACCCAGAGAAATTAATTGGTTCAGCGTTCATTGGTCCCAAGCTACACAGATCTTCGTATTTGGTTTCCTATTGGTTATCGATCCCTTTACCTTCAGTGTTAATTAGGTTCTCATTCTTGGTTCTGTTATCTGTCTTTTACCAGAGCAGGTGTCTCCAGGGGTGGTTTGGAGTTGATGTTCATTAGTGGTCATTAATGGTCATTATCTTTTCTGTACCTCCTGTGCTACTCCCAGTCTGTTGAGATGTGAAGTTCATCAGGCCCCGAGTGCTGAAACAGCCCTTTGAAAAGAAACTTCAATTCCTTTCCCCCTGGGCAAAGACGAACAAAACCCCCGACTAAAGTTATATAAAAACTTTGACCTTTGTATCATTTCCAACAGTTGGACTGGATGACCTTAGAGGTCTTTCCCAACCTTAATGATTCTGTGGTTCTTTTTTATGATTCCAAGTTCATGCCTCAAAGCTGGGCATCCTGAGGGACAGAACCAAGGCAGTTTTGCCTGGGAGGGTAAGAGGAAAAAGTGTTTGCCCATTGTCTTGGATTAGAGACAAATATCCTAGATGGAAAGCACTCCAAACAGGTGCACCCCCCACAGCAAAGGTTTCTAACACTCCACTCCCCACAACACAGAATATCTCAGCCTAAAGTGAAAAGAGCTGTTTAATTAACAGACCACACAGTGGAAAGGGAAAAGGGGAAAAGGGGTCAGAAAACCTGAACAAACAGCTGATGA
>VZRL01000811.1:174228-292368 GCA_013397895.1 Origma solitaria | reverse complement strand
CAGTGTCCCTTCCTTCTCACTCCCCCGTAGGAGAGCTGGGGAAAGTTTCAAAACATCCCGCGCTGGCGGCAGAGCTCCCAGCTGCGGGACACAGTTAAAGCTACAGGACCATATTTCTGGTCAAGCATACAAAACGATTGGGAATACAAGATATCATTATGCCACCCCAGGACACCCATCATGAATCTGTGGAACGCCTCGTCACAGGGCACTGAAGAATCCATGGTTCCAGAAACAAATCCAGAAGATTACAGAGTAAAAAAAAAAAAATCTATTCATGGTGATTTAGAAGTAAATTCACCCCCTCTGAGCAGAGAACACATTAGACTTGTCCATCAGTGTGCCTATCATGGGTCCAAATGAGGCTCCTTTACCTACAGCATTTTTTTGGTAGCAGAAAACTTAGAATCAGAGAATGATCAAGGTTGGAAAAGATCTCTGAGATCATCAATTCCAACTGTTAACACAACACTGCCAAGTCCACCACTGAACCATGTCCCCCAATACTGCATCCACACACCTTTTGAACACTTCCAGGGATGATGATTTGATCACTTCCCTGGGCAGCCTGTTCCAATGCCTGACCACCCTTCCAGTGAAGAAATTTTCCCTAAAATCCAATCTAAACCTCTCCTGGTTAACTTAATCCTGTCTGATTATTTGCATTGCTCCTCAACTCCCCGGTGTGTGTCCCTCATAGACTTCTTGGCTGTGCTGGAGTTAAAAATGTGTCTTGGATTAGAGACAATTTCCTAGGTGGAATTTCCTGGTGCTAGACCAGAGTATTTTCTTCTGGCAGGGTTTCATTTTGGGTGAAGTTTTTATTAGTCTGTGAAGTTGTGAATAGGTGTGTGACAATGGTGTGGAATGAATGAATTTGGGGGGTTTTATGGAAAAAAAATCCTTTCTCCTCCTCTGACTCGCCGATGGCAGGAAAATCTGCTGTATCTTTGTGTTTGACAACCACTGCATTGTCTGGTTCCTGTCTAATGCACATCTCCCAAAAACTGTAACTCTCAGTGCTCTAACCACACTAAAGGATCTGGTGCGTTGTCCTGCCTGAGTTTATCACCTACCGGACTTCCCCTGGTGCACACTTAATGTATTCCATTAAATCTTTTTCATTTTTGAGCTGGTTGAGGGCGTTTCCCCACTTTGTTTTCCAGACAGAATAGCTGGAGTGAGGTTGTTTGTGCCCTCACTTTGCAGTAGCAGACACTCTCCTGGTTTCCGTGGCTCTGCGAAGTAAGAAAAAAGTTTCCTGTGAGTCAGAAACCGATTCTTGAGACAAGAAAAGGTTATTTACCTTAGGGGGAAGAGAAGAGCCAGAGGAAATACTGGACACCTAAGGATGCTTAAAGAACTTTGAAAAAGAAAATGAGTAAGAAAAGAAGTCAGTGTTTGAAAGGAGGGGACACAGCTCTGGCTACTGGGATTATTCGTTCTCAAAGGAAACATAAACGAGCTAAACAAGGAAAATGCCACGCAGAGATCACACACTGTTTTTAAGGACAGGCCCCTAGACATGATCCCTGCTGCTGAGCTGTGACCCAGCTCCCAATCAATCTCTCCTTCCTGAAATGTCACTAACCTGCACTTAAGTGCAATAAGCCTTCCCAGCCTAATTGAAATTCTGAGCCAGAGTCAGGAGACATTTGCTTCAAGTAGTGTTTTAATTGTCTGCTCCCCAGGCTGATAACAGAATATTTTGGGCCTTGTATTATTCAGGGAGACACTAGAGCTCAACCTTTCCCTTCAGGCTTGTGCCCCTCCTGCCTTGGGTTGCTGTTCTATTCTTTATTTGGCCTCTGCTCACGCATTACCTGTGTGGATCCTCATGTGCCTGCTCAGCCAGGGATCAGAGCCATCCCATCTGCTTGGATGCAGCTTTTTGATTCTACATTTCATCTAGAAATAGATGATTTCCGGGAGGCATCAGGCCGAAACCAGACCCCTGGGCTTCTGCAGCCTGGAGTTATCTTTTTTCCTTAGGTTTAAGAGGACTCCTTTTTCCCAAGCACTTGTCATTATAACTTTCCATGCACCAGTTGCTGTAACCAGGAAATTATTCTGGCAGAGAGTGAAGGAAGACTCAAACTCCCTGTGGCCTTTCCCACAAGTGCTGCACTGAAGCCATGTCTAGAAACTTGTGCATGAAACCAGAGGGAAGTTATGGAAGTCACCACAAAACATTGGATAAGGCCAGGCATCCTCAAGAAGAGGTAAAATGAGCCTTAAAAACCATCCTAATCCTCCTGGTCCTGTTGAACTCTCTTTGGCATTGGGTCAAACCCCAGTCTATGCCACTCCTGGAGGCAGTTTGGAGGAGCTGGGTGATCCATTTCCCTGTGAGAACCTTCCTGTCCTCCCTATTTGGGGAATCCTGAAATGCCCAACATGGACTCAGCCATCATCTATGCTATCAGCTATGGTCCAGAATCAAGCAGAAGATAAACCTTCCTTACCTGTCTTACCTGTTTTACGTGGGCACACCTGTCCAAAGAGATGGGTTTGGATTTAGTCCCTTTCTGGATGAGTTTGTGACTGTGGGATCTGATGGGGTTTTTGGGCTACTCCAGGCTTGGTAGGAACCACGAGCTGTTTTCAGCTGGGATCTATGCCCATAGATCTTGGCCACAAAGAGCAAAATTTGTCTTTCTTTTCCCAGTTTCAGCATCTTCCTGTGTTATCCTATTTCCCATTGTCCAGAAAAATTAATCCACAAACGCCAGAGGTTTATGTCCGAAAAGGAGACAGAGGAGTCCTGTAACTTTATTCGTGAATGAAGGGAGAGGTCATGGGCATTTCCCATAGGGTCTCTCAAATGGCTAGAGGATGCAGCCTCTTCTTATCCTAATTTCCCAGCCACAGATTCCCTCTCTCTTTTCCCCGTTGGCTGAGGTACTCAAGAGGTACAGACTTTTCGAATCACCCAATACAGAGCCTAATGTACATTCCCCCCCCTTTTTGTTTTCTTTGTGTCTCTGTTCTTTTTCTCTAAGTACAGGGTGTAGGATTGCCATCTGTGGGATTTGGTGGTTTGTTTCAGATGGTCGGGACGGAGACGAGAGATCTCTGAAGTTTGGTCTTAGAGCATGAGGTTTATTGTGAAAGGGCGTGGGTGTAGGGGACCTGCTGGGAGCTGCCAGACACAGCTCAGAGCAGGGCAGAGAGGTGAGAGAGAGAGAGAAGAAAGAAGATTGACTAATAATGCCATGGTTGCCATTTACAATACAATAAATCATCTTCTGTGCTGAATAGTCTAATTTTCACTAACCAATCTAGAACAAGCTACAAATCCTACAACATTTACGTATAGCCTATGAGAGTCATTGCATTACCGTATGGTGTTATATTTTAAACTCTAAAAACTGCTTTTTGGACCCTCTGCCAAGTTGGCAGGGTCTGCTCTGACCCTTGGAGCTGTCTGCAAGCAGAGGGGATTGTTTAATCCAAAGGGGATTACCTTCAGTGGCCACACCATTGTTTTCCAGTTGTTCAGTAACTGGAGTTTGGTATCTCAAAGCTTTGTCTTCATTTCAATCTCGCTTATAGTTTCCACATTCTCAGCATCTTTTGCCAGGTAATCATATTTATAAGGCTTTCCTATTTCATCTTCCCCAACACAGGGATTTAACATGTCCTTGGATGAGTAACAGTCTGTGTCAATTAATGAATTCCTGTGGAATTTATGGTTCCTCCCATTGCCTCTTTCACCTGTCAGTATCTGACCTTATCTACCAGCAGGCCCCACAGTTTGTTTGTAAAGACATCTCCCTCTTGTTCCTTTCATCATCATTATCAGAGTCACTCCCACCCTGGAAATCAGGGGGAGGGAAGATGACTCTCCTGAGGTCATGCATGAGATTTCGGACAAGCCTGAGCAGACACCCAGAGTCCTGTGATGCTGTTGGTCCTGCCCTTTCAGAGGGCACAGCTCCCTGCAGACCTCAGCTGCCCTGGTTTCAGTTTGGTCTGCAAGGAACCACCTGCAGGGCTGGACACTGACCAGAGGGACAGCTGGATGTGGCTGGAGTCAGCAGGATCAGGAAAGACACCTGGACAGAGCGAGTTCACCACCTGCCTGCAGCAGGCAGGGTTGTTCCTTCTCCTTTTATACAGCTTTGCTTGGTGGTTCCTGATCATTTTAACCACTTAGGGCCCTCTGCTGTCTCTCATCCCTGAGAAGAGAAGGGTTTCTCTGACCAAAAAACATCCTCAATGTCCAAGGAGGTCCTTTGGTCTCCTTCTATAATCAACAGAAAAAAATGGGCATTTGTAGCAAGGTGGCCAAATATAAAGACTATATTTTCTTGTTTTCCTTCTTTAATTTTGAAGTGCCCAGGTGTACAGATCTGTGCCACAGACCTCTAAAACTGCCTGGGCTGTTGCTCACCTGGCAGTGCCCTAGAGGGGGGTCTGTGATCTTGCAGTGAGCCCAGAATACAGACCAGGCTGCTTTTCTCTTAGTTCCCTTTAAATCTCGCTCTGCGGGGAGAAGTGGCCCTCGTGAGGAGAGCAAATTGTGTTTTATGTGTCATTGATTTGCAGTTCCTCAGAGCTCTGTTCTCCTGTCAATGCCCAAATGGCCCAGTGCTCCAGGCTGCAGGGGTGGAGGCATGAGCTATGCCTGTTATTCACCGCATTTGTACTCACTCTTCCTAAGAAGATGAACTCACAGTGTCTTTTTTTTTCCTAACATTTTTTTGGGTGTAGCTTCATTGATTTCTCACTCTCATTCCCACACATTCCCACACTGCCTTTTGAGGATTGTGAAAAAAAAACCCAAGGGCTGATAACAATGTTTAATTTGACCTATCTGGACAGTTTTGGGGGGTGAATCCTCTTCCCATAATCTTTCCTCATAATCCAACTTTGCCAGCACCATTTCTTATGCTGAGCCCCTACTTCGAAGTCCACACTTGCTCTTAAGCTCCCACCAGGAGACACCAGAAGAGGCTCAGCCTCCAAATTTGGACCCTTTATTTTTGATATATAAAGTGAGTCCACCTGAATACCCCCCGCTGGAATTTTTTTTGCAGTTTTGGTGGGAATAAATGGGCTGCTACTCCCCTTTAGACCGTTCCATCCCAGGAAGACCCAATGGGAAGTGCAAGGAAGACTTTGCTGTGAAGAAATGGAGATACACAGATGTTTCCATCTATCAAGATGAGCTGCTCCTAGGACACAGTGGGCTTCAAAAGCAACTTTCACATTAGGGATGGATAAAAGTCAAGTCCAGGTGTGCAGGGCTGAGATATTTGCTGTGGTGGCACTTGCACAGCTGGAAAATGCCTAATCCTGGTGCTTGGGTAATACCTAAAAATACCTCACAGATGTGTAAAATCCATGGATTCTGCCAGATCTACACTTGGTCTTGCTAAACAGCTCGGCCAGTAGATGTTGCTCTTGGCTCATACTGATGTGCTCTCAAAAAAAAAAAAAAAAAGGAAAAAAAAAA
This sequence comes from Origma solitaria, assembly GCA_013397895.1. Lineage (NCBI taxonomy): Eukaryota > Metazoa > Chordata > Aves > Passeriformes > Acanthizidae > Origma > Origma solitaria. The sequence goes on along the minus strand of VZRL01000811.1, from coordinate 286,907 downwards.
GATGTATCCAACCTGAGACATTTTGGAACCCTCTGAAGCCAGGCAGTGCAGATCCATCCTCACCAGCTTCCTGCTTTTGGCCATCGTGGACCATGCCAGATGACCACAAAGAAAAATAAAATGTAACACAGCTCCTCAGACAGCAGTCAGTGGTAATTGGTAGATTTAATTATTAGAGGTTGCTCACCCTGTGAGAAGTGCGAATTGCTGGAGAAGCAGTCGGTATCTCTAGGGGAGGTTGTATGCATGGAATCACAGGATGGTTTGGGTTGGAAGGGACGTCAAAGATCATCCAGTTCCACCCCCTGTCCATTCTCCCAGGTTGCTCCAAACCCCATCCAACCTGGCCTTGGACATTTCCAGGGATCCAGGGACAGCCACAGCTTCTCTGAGCAGCCTTTGCCAGGGCCTCACCACACACAGAGTGAAGAATTTCTTCCCAATATCTCATCTAAATCTCTCCTCTATTACTTTAAAACCCATCCTCCTTGTCCTGTCACTGTCTGTCGATGTAAAAATTCACTCTCCCTCCTTTCTAAATCCCCTTTAAATACTGGAAGGCTGCAATGAGGTTCTCCAAAAGGGATTTAGCCATGTTCCTGTTTAACAGAGTGTTACAGGAAAGAGAGTCGCGTGGTTCACTGGCTCTTCATCCTGGATAGTCCTGGCAGTTCAGGATAACCCAACCACACCTGACTCCTCCGAGCACCAAAGGCGACAAAAGGGGAAAAGGAGGCAAGGAAACCTTCCACCATCAGCTTCCATCCTCTATTCTCATAAGGATTAATTTCCAGTCAATTTGGGGAATGTGCTGGGAGGAAAGCACCACCCTCGGTCTGCCCAGAAACCTCCTGTTTGTTCAGATAACCTCGTAGCTCAGGGATGCTTGTCTGCCTTCCCTCAGAGAAAAAAAAAATAGCTAATGCACATGATGATTAGCAATTAAGAAGGATCAATAATTTGTAAAGTAGTCTGAATCTCTGTATATCTGTTAATAAACCCACTCTTCTCTTCCCTCTCCACACACATTCACCTCCCTCGCTCGGTGGCTCCAATCACAGCAGTAATTAGGCACAGCCTAATGCAGGCTCTCAGGATCAAGGACTGTCTGTGCCTGTTTTGCCCACAGAGGGCCAATCCCAGAACGAGCCTCATTTTACTCAAGGCCTCTTAACTCTGCTGGAATATAAATGGCAAATAGGAGCAACAGGAAAAGTAATTTACGAGTTCCTGGGTAAATGCTGAGCCTTTGTGGCATCTCCTCGTCTGTGATGATTTAATCGCTCCATTCTCTGCCTTTCTCTTCTTAAGCAGGACCTCAGACCAAGGGAATTTCACATCAGATTTGTCTCTAGGAATGAAGGGGTTTTAAGCCTTTAAGACCTTGATCTCTCAGGGCTGAAGATTATGGGTCTGAGGGGCTGGATCAGCAGACTCAGGGTTAAGAAATTCTCGTGGAGATGCTTTCATTAGGGAAAAGGTTTTCTTTTAGTGGTAATAACAGGAGAAATCAGAGGGAGACCTCACCTGTAGTAAGGTAATGTCTGTTCTAAATCAAGATATTATAAAAAATAAGTGCTTAACTCCTAGTTAAGTTTAATTTTTTTAAAAGTTTAGTTTTCAGGCTGAAATCACAGGCTGAGACCGCAAGTCTGCTGCCTGCAGGACCACACAAATTCCATTTGGCATTTCCTTGTGCTACTCTGGGACTCCTGAAGAAACATCACAGACACGTGTGGATAATCCCCTCCCACCACTGATAGAAAAGGTGACAACTTTGGAAACGGCTGATTACAAATCAGGCTGAGAATTGCTTTATTCATTCTAATCCAGCCAGGGTCTCTGAGGGCTCTGTGAGCAAATTGCTGTGCCTGCAGTCTGGTTTAGAGTGCTCCAGCTTCAGATTCCCAGCAATGATGCTAAGGACTCACATACCACACCTTAATGTCACAAGATCAATACTAACCTCGTCATTATAACGCTGGTAAAGGTTGATGACATTGATTTCTTGCCCTTGATGCCAAGGCATGTTGGATAGTATGTGATCATTATCCCAGAGTCAGAACTGCAGCTGCTGCCTCCTAAAACTCTCATTAGCAGCCTGGAAACAGCTTCTCATTTGGGTGCCTCCAATGGTATCTCTGACTTCTCCTTGGACTGAAGAAATTTGGGAATTTAGGAAGAAATTTTGTACTCAGAGAGTGGTGAAGCCCTGGTGCAGGTTGCCCAGAGAAGATGTGGCTGTCCCATCCCTGGAAGTGTTCAAATCCAAGTTTGATGAGGCTCTCAGAACCCTAGTCTAGTGGAAGATGTCCCTGGCCATGGCAGGATGATCTTTAAGGTCCCTTCCAACACAAACCATTCAAAAACTCTATGATTTTATGATCCCAAACCCTGCTGCATTGGGAAAGGATTTCCCTTCTAGATGTGCTATCTCCAAAGGCGTTTTTAAAAAAGGACATATTTAAAGGCACTCATTACCTGTAGGATAGAAAATATCATATTTAGTTGAAATCCTGAAAATTTTACTGGATCTTGCCTTGGCCTGGTCTAGTGGGAGGTGTCCCTGCCCATGGCAGGAGGGTTGGAACTCAATGATTTTCAAGGTCCCTTCAAATCCAACCATTCTACGATTCTATGATTTAACTTCCCCCAAATTTTCCTTCACCTCACCCAAGTGTTAGCACGACCCAACCATTCTGCCTGCCCTCCCAGGCAAAATCTGCACCGCTGACATCTCAGTATGAAGAAGGTTTGGCTGTGCCTATCGAAAACATCGCTAAATATTTGGTTCAATAGTGCCAAGGTGCTGCCTCAGCGTTGGGCTGGAGTTTTGCTTTTCCGGCTCTGTCTTGGGAGCAGTTCGTGGAGCCAGGAGTGCTGGGAGACACAAATTGTGTGGTATCCTCATCAAAACTGCTCTGAGGGGGGGATACTTGGCCCCTGAGTTGTCCCCCTCGGTGATTTTCTCTCTGTCCTATTGGAAGATCACCTGAAGGGAGTTGGACTTCTCTCAGTGTTGTAAAGATACTGTGGGCAAGTCTTTTATCTTTACCACACCTCCCCAGTTCATCCTGCAAAAGCAATAATGGCTCAGCCCTGCCTTGCACTGCTCTTGTGGCGAGAAATACAGCACAGCTCGTGGAGGAGTGAGAAATTGTTGTCTTGGGGACCATAGAAATCCTTCAGGTGGAAATTCTTTCCGGGAAACAAGATGGAATTGCGTGGGCTTGCAGAGCTCTGGGTGTTACAACATTTCATGGCTTTTATGGGTTTATGCAGTGTTCTGCAAGTGTTTTATAGGTGAAAGCCAAGGCCCTTCAAGCCAGGAGAGATGGAACAGAGAATCATTGAATCGTTTAATTTGGAAAAGCCCTTTAAGATCATCAAGTCCAGCCATTAACCCAGCACGGCCAAGCCCACCCCTAAACCACATCCCCAACAGATCATTTAAAGACATGAAAGGAAATTTCAGAAATGCTCTCCTTCGGTTTACTTTTATGAAAATAGTGACGCTGGTATTAGGAAAGGTTTTTCACTCAGCTTGGGCTGCACAGTTCGGTTTGAATGGGATCATATATTCCTCACCGTGGGGAGACGCACACGTGGCTGTGCTAATGTGTCCCCTCTGTGCTTTGCACTGGGGTCTGCAGCAACGTGAAGAAGCAAACAGAGCATGAGCCCAGCTCTGGTGTGATTTATACAACTTCAGAGAGGCTCAGGGGCGGGAAAGCATTTCATTCCTCCCCGGTGGTACAGGGTGGATTTCTCTTCACAAGTCTCTTCTCTGATATTTTGCCTGCTCTGCTTTGAAATGAGTTAAGTGATTAGGCCTCTATGGCTTTCTTATGGGAAGATTCTTCCACGGTTTTATTTGATCTCCCGTTCCAGACTAAACATTCCCTTTCTCATTTCCCTGCCCACCTCCCCCACCATTTCCACATAAATAATCTCTCTTTATCCCTAGTGTTCCATTTGCAGGGATTCATGTAATAAGCACAGCTTTATGCTGGGTTTCCTTGAAAGCTGCACACTGGCCTCATTTCCATCTTCCTTAAGTGATTTGTAGAGCAGAGAGAGATTGAAGCTGGCCCTAAATGTTTGTCCACATTTGACCTTGTTACCTCCGTTTGCAGGGACTTGTGAATGCTGTGGGAATCAGTGATAGCTTTGGCCACTCAGCAGCTTTGAAAATAACCTCATTTATTTGGGTACTCAGAAGTGAGTGACCTGAGCAAATTTTGGAATGGTGGTGGGAAATACTGGCTTGACCTCGAGCTGGCTCTGCCCTGACCACATCTCCTTGAAGGAGAGTCACAGTGGTAAAGCTAAGGTAGGAAGAGGCCAAGCAACTGGGAAAGCACCACAAACCATCTTGTTGCCCAGATCAGGGTTTTTTTGGCCCAATATCCTCTTGTTAGCAGTAGCTACCAAGGGGAAATAGCAGGACAAGACAAACATCCAACATTCATCCAGCCTGAAAGGTTGTGGCCAGGTGGGGCTCAGCATCTTCTCCCAGGCAAGCAGCAAAAGGAACAGAGAGAATGTGCCAGGAGAGATTCATGTTGGACTTCAGGAAGTATTTCTCCACTGAAAGGTTGTCAGACATTGGAATGGGCTGCCCAGGGAGGTGATGGGTTCACCATCCCTGGAAGTGTTCAAGAAATGATTGGACGTGGCACTGAGTGCTGTGGTTTGGTCAACAAGTTCAGAGTTTGGACTCAACGATCCTGAAGGTCCTTTCCAACTTTAATGATTGCAAAACTCAGCAGCTTGAAGCCCAGGGAACTTCTGAACAAGAATTGCTGGGTTTGTATCTGTTACCATTTATTGGGTGTCTTCCATGCATTTCCCCAGTTATGTTTTATATTCATGGAAGCTGTGGTACTTTTTCATGCTGGGAAAGCATCGCATTGTTTGACACTGCTCTGTGTCTGTAAATTATGTCCTTCACTGGTTTTGCACCTGCCTCCTGATAGTTTCATTTGACACCGCTCACTTCCAATATTGGAAAAGTCAAGGAGCAGCCAGCCCCTGATTATCTTGCCCTGGCAGCTCATGAACTTTTAATGCATGTTTATAATTTTTTTTCCCTGACCCACCTCCTTTTACATGGAGGAGAGTCAAACAATCATGGAATGGTTTGGTTTGCAAGGGGTCTTAAAGACCACCTTGTTCCAACTGTGCTGTCTGGTTTCCACTATCCCAGGTTGCTCCAAACCCTTCCAAAACTGACCTTGAACACTTCCAGGGTTGGGGCAGCCACAACTTCTCTGGAAAACCTGTGCCAGGGCCTTACCACCCTCACAGTAAAGAATTCCTTCCTGTTATCTAATCCAAATCTACCCTCTTTCAGCTTAAAACCACTCCTCTTTTTCCTCTCTCTGCATGTCCTTGCAATGAATGATTTTGCTTTTTAGGGTACTTGGGGCATCGCTTTTGATACTAATGTGCCCAATCTTCAGAACAGCAAAGTGTTACACAGGATTTATTTTGGAAAGGGCAGAGGAGGAACCACTGGAGCAACTCACTCATGCTGTTGTAGACTTTCATCGCATGGGACACGAGGAGGGGACATCCTCCTGAAAGATTTCTCTCTTTTTTTCCACAGAAGGAACAAACTGAATGTATGACTTTCCAGGGAATGATCACTGGTTGGTGTAATAGAAGGATGTCTTCAAAATAGCCCCTCCTGGACTTGCTCTTTTCCAGTGCAGTAGAAAGGAGAGATATAAGGGAGCAGCTCCCTCACCCCATTGTATAACAAATTTAGTATTCAGATGGTACAAGGCAATCTCACTCTCAATCTCCCTTCCCCCTATTTGCATAAGAAATGACATTTTATCCACTCATTTGCTAATTGAGATGATTCAGAAACTGCGATACAAATTCCACTACAAATATTCCCAGTGGTGGCACACAGAGCTGTGGTGGGGTTTTTGCAGTCTGGACATGTTTTTCAGACACAAAATGCCCTGACCTGATGAGTTGGAGACAGCTGCCAACACGACGTGTCTTCAGCTGGGGTCAGTGAGAGGCTAAATCCAAAAAAAACCAAAATTGGAGGTGGATGTAGAGTGTCAGCAAAGCCCCTTTTGCTGTGCTCTATTGATTGTCTGGTGTTGATTCCTTAGTTTTTGCTGTTGTCACTGTCATCTAATTTAAGGGATTGCTGTTAAATTAAAAGGCATGATTGACTGACTGGCATCTGAGACACATTGCAGCTGTCAGCTGCAAAGATAGACTCTGGATCAGGATGCAAATCTTCCCAAAGATCAAGGGTGTTTGGATGAGGTGTCTAAGTGGAGCCCTCTCAGTTAATTTGCAGTAGGAAAAACCCATTCTTTTGGCACCTCTGCTTAAGATTCAGAGCAAGAAATGCCAAATATGAGCTTGCTGGTTGATGTAAACCATCTTGGAATTTTCTCCATTTAGCTGGAGAATTAGAATGCATTGGGTCAGCCTTGCATGAAAAGTAATTTGTTTTAGTTCGTGATCATGATAAGAACTGACTGAGGAAGATCAAAAAACTCTTTAGAAACTGGATTAAAGGCCTCCCTGAATGACGGGCACTCAAACCAGCCACGAGCCCCAGATGCAACAACCACCTTTGTTAAAATACATTCTAGGAGCCTGGGCTGTTCTCCAGAAATAAAAAATCGAAGTTAAACCTTGCTGTGTGATCAAGGTGACAGCTGCTGGTTGTGATGGGAACCTCTGGAGCTGGAGGCATGAGCCACAGCTCCTCCAGTTTCAGGGAACAAGGGGCAAAGTGAGAGAACTCCGCGGTTTTACAAGGCTGTAGCTGAGAAAACCTTCGCTAAGTGGGGACGGGTTGGGTGTGTGACCTTCAGAGGAGTCAGTGCCTTTGAAAAGCAAAAATCCTTTATAGAGCAGTTGCAGCAGCCTCATTATTTCTGGATTAAGGACAGATGGCAACTCAACCCGCATCGATCAGCGGGAGCAGCAGTTTGCTGAGAGCTCATGGAATGGGACTCCAGGGGTAAAAGGGACTCTCTGCAAAGGGTCCCATTAACTTCAGAGTCTGCGCTGCGTTTCGTGTGCATTGCTCACTTCCCAGCATCAAAAAAATATCCAACCTTTTGCTCAAAATGGAGGAAGGGGCAGAGCAAGGAATTGTGTGGTGGGCATGTGGGGATGAACATTTGACAGAAGATGGGGAGTCCGTGGGGGCTGTGTCAGCTCAACAAAGAGAGACAATGATGAACTGAGAGTTGGGGCAGATGTGCGGCACCTGCAGGGCCCACATCGCACTCGTGTCACTTCTGCAGCTTCTGCATTGGGCTAAAAGCATCTGTGTGATGCCACAGCCACTGCAGATCATTCCACAGCCATTGAGGATCATTCCACAGCCACATTCCACAGCCATTGCAGATCATTCCACAGCCATTGCAGATCATTCTACAGCCATTGCAGATCATTCCACAGCCACTGCAGATCATTCCACAACCATTGCAGATCATTCCACACCCATTGTAGATCATTCCACAGCCACTGCAGGTCATTCCACAGCCATTGTAGATCATTCCACAACCATTGTAGATCATTCCACAGCCATTGTAGATCATTCCACAGCCATTGTAGATCATTCCACAGTCACTGCAGATCCTTCTTTTCATGGAATCATGGTATTGTTAAGGTTGGAAAAGGCCTCTAAGATCACCAAGTCCAACCGCCAATGTAGCACCACCGTGTTCACCACTAAACCATGTCCTCAAGTGCCACTTCCACATCTTCTTCGCACACTTCCATGGATGGTGACTCCATCACTTCCCTGGGCAGCCTGTTCCAATGCTTGACCACCCTTCCCGTGAAGAAATTTTTTCCAATTACATAAACTAAAACTCCCCCTGGCACATCTTGAGGCCATTTTCATCTCATTCCTTGTTACCTGGGAGAAGAGACTGACACCCACCTTGCTACAAGCTCCTGTCAGGGAGTTGTAGGGAGCGGTATGGTCTCCATTCAGCCTCATTTTCTCCAGGCTGAGCGCCCCCAGCTCCCTCAGCCACTCCTTTCCAGAAGCCTGATGCAGCAGTGGGCAGAAGAACTCCGTATTTTCCTCACGGCACAGCATTTTCCCCCACCCCCGAATGGTGGAATGGGAATAACTTCATATAATAGACCCTTAACCACATGTTTACATCTCCACTAAAAAAGACAAATCACTTGAAGCAGTGAAGGACTAGACCCAGGAAAAGAAGGGGGATTTCAAAAGGTTTATCTGACAGCCAATAAACAAGATAAATAACATGCAGCATTTAATTTGTCAGGACCATGGTACAACCTGATGATAAAAAAGGACTGCTCCATAAAGTGGGGAATACCTTTGCCTTGGCTGTAAATGCCTCTGCTGATTTACTAAGTGCCCTGGTACTTCTCTACCTCCTCTTTAGTACTCACAAATGGGATGGAAAATGAGGAATAAGGAGAGGAACGAAGTTATCTGTGCTTAACCTTATAAACTGACCTCATTCCAGTTAAGGACTTGGGATCATGACAGTTTTTATCTCATTTTGACTGGTTTCCCCACTGCTGAGGATAAGCAGAGTGAGAGTTACCCCCTTTGCTCTGCCCTGGTGAAGCCCCACCTGCTCTGGGGTCCCAGCACAGGAAGGATATGGAGCTGTTGGAGAGAGTCCAGAGGAGGCATCAAGGTGATCACAGCATGGAGCAGCTCTGCTGGGAGGGAAAGCTGAGAGAATTGGGGCTGCTCAGCCTGGAAAATAGGCGGCTTTGGGTTGACCTAATTGTGGCCTTCCAGGACCTGAAGGAGCCTACAAGAAAGGGAGAGAGACTGCTTGCAAAGGCCTGGAGTGACAGGACAAGGGGGAATGGGTTCAAACTGAAAAAATATTTAGGTTGGATATTAGGAAGAAATTCTTCCCTGTGAGGGCAGTGAGGCCCTGGCACAGGTTGCCCAGAGAAGCTGTGGCTGCCCCATCCCTTGAAGGGCCCAAAGCCAGGTTGGATGGGGATTCAAGCAACCTGGCACAGTGGAAGGTGTCTCTGTCCATGACAGGGGTTGGAACAAGATGATCTTTAAGGTGCCTTCCAGCCCAGACCATTCCATGATTCTGTGATGTAAGAAGTCAAACACTGGCACCTTCATTATCCCTCACTCCTTGTGTAGTGAGACCAGACAGCATCTATTTCTATGTATATTTTAGGGGATCAACATCACAATAGGTTATATCCCAAAATGCAGAACTGTTTGAAAAACCCATCATCAAACTGGGACACCACGACAGACAGTGAGTTTGGTTGTGTATTTTGCTTGCAAACACAATATAAAGTAACTTCTAAAGACACTAGAGCAATTATGCATTTTGTTAAAAAAAAAAACATCCTGAATAAATCACAATCCAAGCCAAGGCTTGTGTGGAGCTGCTTTCTCCCTTCCCCAGCCTCACTCCTAATCTGCAAGGAAGTGAGTGTAAGAAAAGATATCCTGAAAAGGGCAAGCCAGGAGTTGATTATCTCCTAAACGTGTCTGGTTACAGATATCCTATTGATCAGCTCAAGCCAGGCATTGGGACACCTCCCATTATGCCGATGGTTTCTCTTACAAACGAAACACCATCTGTCTCCCATCAGGAAATGAAAGACAAGCCTGTGTTCCCATGCTGTTTAGAAAAGGAACCAGCAGAGAAAGTGACTTTTGAGAGAAAGACAGTCTTCTTCAAGGTCAAATATTTGCTTTGTGCCAGTAATAATTCCATCCTCCACACTACTGCCAGGATCTCTGGGCACTTTGCTGGCAGGTTCACTGCCCTCCGTTTCCATCCTGCCCCATTTTTCCATGTTATTTTCATTAGTAAGTATCTGAGCAGGTTCCATGGCCATCGGCAGCAGGAATGTTGCTGAGCCTGTGTTTATTTTCACTCTGTCTTGGGAGGAAAAGTTAAACCACAGCCAGGCTGGTGGTAGCAGAGTATGAACTCATGGGTTTTTGCTGTGGAGGTGGATGAGTATTTTCCCATCCCTGTGCAAGGGGGTGCTGATAATGTCCTAAAATTCTGATCTGGCACCTAGTTGGGCTCATTTTTCCCAGAGAGGGCTGGTGTCCTGTCTAGGGTGTGTAGGGACCAGCAGAGCCCAGAGCTCAGAGTACAGCCACGATTTCCTCATAAATAGCAATTCAGGGAGGCTGAGTCAGCTGAAGTGGATCATCTGCATCTCTGAATTCTCTGACTGTTGACAAGGGGGAAAAAAGGGGGGGCTTTATTTCATTTTTTATATTAAAAAATAAGAATTTCCCCAGTGTTTCCTGTCTTCAAAAAACCCCTGCAACTTTAGCTCGTTATCTTTATCTATGCCTGAGCACAGCACACAGCTGAATTCCCGGGACCTGAAACATCTCCGAGGGTAGCTGTGGGTAATGAGAGAATTCACAGCAGGAAAAGCAGCCATGTGAAAGTGGCCACCTCTGGGCTGAGGGGCCACCTCTGCTCCTCCCCATGAGGTGGACAAACGATGGAGCAGAACAGTCAAGCCAAGGCTTATTTCAGCAATTTTAGATTGCTGCATGCGGCTGATGAGGAGTGAACTGACCACTGAGGGATGTGACAGCTTATCCATCACCTGAAAGGATTGGATAATCCCCTGCTGTCTTTTTACAACCCAAAACTCAGCCTTGCTGGGCTCCCTGCAGGTGTTTGGACTGTGGGAGGCGAGCCAGATTCAGATGGTCTTCAACAGTCCATCCTGCCGTCAGCATTTCTGGATGTTCCACCCGGGCCAGTGCTTCTTGGCAGGAGGCTGGAAAGACACAGGTTGGAGACGGCAGCAGAGGCTCAGAATTTCCCTTCTTAAGCAGCAGGATCATCCCTGCAGCCAAGTGGATCCATCAGTTTTCAGAGCTGTAGCTGGTGGTACAAGGGGGAAAGCTGAGTGTTGCTGACACCAGCACTGAGCATAGCTGGGGAGGGGAGCAAAAAATGCACCTTAATCTCATCTGATGGTACACACAGGATGCTCCTCATGGGTTCTGCAAAGGTGCTGGAGGAGAACATCATTCCCATGCTATTCCCCCACCAAAGCTGTCCTTGGGAGCGGTGCCTCTCTGTGCCTGGTGGGGTCTGCAGTGTGGGGAAAGGGAATGTCTTTTTGGGGGGAGTATGAGTGGTAGAATCCACAGAAACTCAGAATCACAGCATTAACTAGGTCAGAAAAGACGTTTGAGATTATCAAGTCCAACCTATGACCTAACATGCCCTCTTCAACTAAACCCTGGCACTGGGTGGCACATTCAGTTTTTTTTTAAGCACCTCCAAGGATGGTGACTCCCCCACCTCCTTGGGCAGACGGTTCAAGTGTCCAATCACCCTCATCCCTTCCCATCTGCTTTGTCTTCACATCGTGTGTTGTGTGGCAGCAGAAGGAGGAGGCACAACCTCACTGATGGTGGATTTGCACCCTGAAGTGTTTTCTGCTCGTGTCTTCAGGGGTTAGAAGCCCGCAGGATACAAAATGGGCAGAGAGTCTTGTTCAGAGGGGAGCTCTTTGCTACAGTAAGGGCAGGAAGACCAGGACTAGTTGGAATCACAGAATCATAAAATATCCTGAGTTGGACGGGACCACCCAAGGATCACTGAAGTCCAACTGCTGGCTCTGCACAGGACAGCCCCAAGAACCCCACCATGTGCCTGAGGGCATTGTCCATATGCTTCTTAAATTCTGGAAAGAGGACTAACTGAAGAAAAGTCAATGTAAAGGCAATGCTTCTCCCTTCCCCTCCTTGACTTTCTGGGCTACCCCACGGTGTCCAGTCCCACCACTTTTAAAAACACCCCAGTTTCAGGTCCTGGCAGCTGACACACGGCAGGGTCTGCCTCAGCTTCCTGGGTGCTGGACTCTCACTGAGGCTGATGGGGCTTTTCTGGATTTCGCCCAGGTGGTTGGAACTCGTGGTCGGCTTGGGGCGACTGCACCAAGGACTGCGGGGGCGGCCTGCAGACCCGCATGCGCTCCTGCAAGCCCCTTCCCAACGAGGGCCTGGCCTGCGAGGGAGTCCTGGAGGAAGGACGGCTGTGCAATAGGAAGGCTTGCAATAGTAAGTGGAGGCATGTTCCCTTGCACGCGCGGGGCCACGGCGCCCTTCCCGGGAGGAGGAGGAGGATGAGGTTGGCCTCATCCCTGTAAAGAATGGAGGGTGCTCCAGAAGGTTGGGGAAGCTGCCTGAGGGCTGTGTTGGAGCAGCAAGTCCAGGGGAATGTGTGGATTCGGCTGTGCATGGCCCTGCCCCTCCCTGCCTGTCTCGCATGCACGCGCGCACGTGCTGGCACAGTCTTCCTACACCTTCCAGACCTTCAGCCCAAAGAATTTGTAGGAATCTATAAGCAGGCTCATGTCAGGTTTTCATACACTGGTGGTAAATTTGCCACATCCTTAAAGGCATTCTTTTTGGTTCTCCCGAATAATTAAAGCTAAGAGGGATGTTAATCTTGCCTCTTCTTGGTTTAGTTCAAGAGCAGTGACCCTGCCCCTTTCTTTTACACATAGAAGCCTCCAGTGATAAGATGTGGAGAAAGATCTGGCTGTTAGACAGGGACTGAGTCAGGCAAAGGCTCCACTCTCCTCCTGTAATGCATCCTCTTTCCAGGTCCTCTTCTGCAGGGAACAGGGGACAGAGTGTCCTCACCAGTCAGATATTGAGGGGTTGAGCTGGTGAACCTCCAGCATTCTCATCCCCAGTTGTTCTTTTGCTGCAGCTGAGTTGAGAGGGGGATGAAGAGGAAAAACCAACTGCAGATGCAGCTCAGCTCAACAAACGCGAGCAAATGGCTGATTATAATTATTCCCTTCTTTTTATTTCAAATTCAGAGTAGAGAGTGTTTGAATAACTCCTCTGACTAGTCAAATAACTAAGGAAAGTTCAACTGTCTTCAAAGGCTGGGAAGTATCTCCTCATAAAGGGGAAGTTCAAATAATGGGGCATAAATATATTCCTCTAATAAGGGCTAAAATGATTTCATGCATTTTTTAACATTTCCATAAATTTAAAATATGTTGCAATTAGGCTCAGACTTTTTTTTTTTTTTTTAATGAAACCTGGTATATTGAATTCTATCTCCGTGACTCTCAGTTGCTAAATTCCCTCTGAGGTTTGCCCACACCAGGGGTATTTAATCCATGCCTTGGTGGTGACTTTGTAGCCATGACTCAGCTGTGGCTTATGGTAGGGAGAGTAGGAGTGCAAAGACCTGGAAGTTGGTCCTGGAAGAAAGTCCAGCTGTGGGATTGGGGTGTGCCTGAGTGGAGCTGGAGGAAGGGCCACATTTTTCTTGGTGAGCAATGTGTGAAGGAAGAAGGTAGAGACGGCACTGGGAGTGGGAGAGGGAGATCTGCAGGGCTGGTCATTCTTGGAACATGAAAACACGTGGGACAACAGGCAAAAAAGCTCCTTAATGTGTCCCTCCTGTGCTGGATAAACTAGGGGGGACTCAGTTCCCCAGATTCTCTTTGCAGGACATCCTTCCTCATCCCTAACCATCTTCCAAGCCCCCCAGGGGACCTATTTGATTCCCTCACAGCCTTCTTGAAGCGGTAAGAGAGGGAAGATCCTGCTTTCCAGGGTGAAGATCCTGCTTTCCAGGGTGAAGATCCTGTTTTCCAGGGTGAAGACCCTGTTTTCCAGGTCTAGCCTCATCAGCACTGAGCAAGGGGTGTAGCATCTTCCCCTGATCTCCCCAGGGGCAAAACTTTGGCTCTTCTTCATGGTAGATCTCCTGAGGTTGTGGTGGCAAGGAGTGGGATGGTGGACAGCCATGGAGTCTGGAAGATTGGATTGGATTTCCATTGCATGGAGTGCAGCAGTGAAGAATGAATCCGTTTTTATTCACTATTGACTTCCCTTTTTCCAGAACACAACGTTCAGCAAAGCCAATCCTAAGTGCAATAAACCTGGAGTGGCTATGATTCAATAAATTATTTTAATTCTCTTCCAGTCCTCTTTCCATTGCATTCCCAGTCAATTCCTCCTCCAAACTGCAGTGAGATTAGTTCAGATGAGATTATTTGGGAAGAAAGGCCCTTGATCTAAGTGGAACATCCTAGTTTGGAAGGAGAGTACATCCACAGTGTGGGGCAGCGCAAATGGATTTATTCCTTTGAAATGAATTAATTCTGATTAATTGTCCCAAGACCCTCTTTGCAGACAAACTCATCAGCCCCATTTTGATATTTTCATGCTGGAAAGGATTTGAGGGGATACATGAGCAATAAATCTTTCCAGAAAACTTCTCCTTGCACTTCTTGAGGTCTGTGTCCTACTTCAAGATAAACCTGTATCTCTTCATATCAAAAGTGTGCATTTGGCTCTGAACTCTCACTGAATCTGTCCCTTGTTGCCTTTGCCCAAGGAGATGCACTTTTGACCCAAGAAGCGTTTCTAATTTTCTTGCATGTATCTTTTCCTTCTCTTTACTTTGATCTGCACCAAAACCTAAGAGGATTTAAAAGCAGAATAGAAATCCTGTTTTAAATGTGTCACTGTCACTTTCATATCGTCTTTTGCTCATAGATTTGTTAGGGATGAGGAGAATGTTCATTCTTCCCCTGGAACTGTTATTTTCCTAAGTGTTCATTAAGAGCTGCAGTTAAATGGGTTTTAATTATTTTTTATTTTTATTAAAAGAAAAAAAATAAGAAAAATTGGGGGGAAAAATGGGAAAAAGAAAGGAAAAAAAGAAAAAAAAGGAGGATCTGGCCAGGAAAACAACTTTATCCTGAATTTTTCAGCATTTTAGCAGCTTGTAATAATACCTGACCAGCTCTCCAGGAATTGTGGAATAGCTGAGATCTTAATTTTCTAGCGGGGGAAAAAAAAAAACAGGAAAAAAAGACTGTTTTCCCTGAACAAAGGGCCATTTGTAATCCTGATAAAACAGCAGAACAAAACAGGGATGAACACTCTGATATTTCCCTCTTTGCTGTGGAGGTGAATTGAAACTTGTCCACTGAGAAATTGCTGGCCAAGCAAGGCAGGTTAAAATAACAGATAAAGGGCAAAACAAGGGCAAACCCATCTCTTTTCTTTAACTTCTCCTTTCTCACTTCTGCCAAAGTGACTCAGAAGCTGATGGGTGATTAGCAGGAGTGTTTTTAGCTGTTTAATTGGATCTCCAGCCTCTGGGGCAGGTTCTCAGAGTGCTGACACTCAGCTCCCTGGAGCTGCTGGGAGGAACTTTTGCAGGAGATCTTGGAGAGTTTCATTGGTTGTTTTATTTTGGCAAGCCGTGGCAAATGTTCCAGAGCTGCCTTGTCACACAGCTCCTCCCCCAGGTGGAGCTTCCCCAAGTCCTGCCATCCTTCCTCTTCCAGAGCTGCCCCAGGTGGGCCTTCAGCAGGATTCAGTGTGCAGGAGTAGGAATGGTAGAGAAAACCTCTCAGTTTTTCCAAGAGGTGTGACCTGTGCCAGCCTGGTGACCAAAATGTGGGTGCAGACACCTGGCTCAGAGCTGAGTCTGAACACGTGCTCTGGAGGCCACAGAGGTTGAAATCAAGAGCACAGGGATGGCTGAACGACTCCACAGTGCCACTTTTATGTGGTCTTTGTGTTTTCTAACTCATTTGGGCCACCAGCTCTGCTGTTTCATGTGGTAGAGTCTCTTGCTTGATGATCTTCTGGCTAAATTTCCCCAGGGATGCACATCCAAGCCCAACGGGAAGTGAGCCAGGTAAGTTTTCCATGGGCAAACCCAAAAGCTGTGAAACACTGAGGAAAAACTGCATTGAAGGCTCATCCCAAACTGGGAAGGAAACTTTGTCTGGTAAGAACAGCTTGGCTTAGGCAGAGTCTTTATTTGTGGCAGCTCAAGAGATGTAATCTGAAGGAAAACACTAAGTTTTTGTTGTAATTCTGATTTTTCCTTGCTAGAGATAAAGGACTTGGTGATATCCCCCTCTCCAGCACAGACAGGGGAGATTTCCTTCATCTCTTGGGTTTCACCAGGAGCTGCTGTTTTATTTTTATTGAGGGAGGGAAAAAGATGCCAACCCAAGTGCAGTGGAAGCGCTTGCAGAGGAGCTCCCCAGGTCCACCCACTTTGGACGGAAAGGGATGCGCTCCAGTGGCCTTTCCTGAAAGTTCTTGAAGCTGGGTTTACTCACAACCTGGCAGGCAGAGGATCCTCACGGGGGGAGACAACATCCAAACCAGAGTGGGAATGTCACAGCCCTGACCCCAGCATGGGAATTCAGCAGTGCTGGAGAGATGTAAGAACAATCAGAGATGTGGGCAGCCTGCGTTTATTCCTGGGGAATGAGAATCGGAAGAGAAGTCAGCTGAAATCCTGCCATCCCATCTGGCAGAGGCAGAGCAGAACTATCCCTGACATTTATGAATATGCAGATTGGGGAGACGCAGCTCCCCACGGCTGGGAAAGGGTGACCACATCCTGACGTCAGGGGCAGGAGGGTGACACTGCTGTCATTCCAGGCTGGATTTTCAGCTTCTAGCAGGTTCAGGATGGAGCCCTTCAGCTGAGCAGCTGTGAAGGAATGTACATTCCACATGACATTCCCAAGGCTGAGCCTCAGTCTCAATCTCTGCTGCCCCTGATTCAAATTTTTTAAAAAAATTTAAAACATTTGCTGCAGCCACAGAGTTGAAATATCCTGGGCATGTGTGGGAGCATCTTCATTCCCTGCAGGCTGAGCTAGACCTCACTGCAAGCTGGAAGAGCTCCTTGTCCTTGTCCAGGAACCTCCTGCCCCAGAGATGTCACCCTGTCCCCTTTTTTACTGGTGGTTCAGACATTTCATGTCTGAGAGTCACAGATCTCCCCCAGCGATGTTTTCACAAATCTCAGATGTTCACTCAAAATGCTTTAGGTCCTTTCCTTAGCTGGTGTAATTGCAGTATCCCAAGTGGCCTCCAAAATAACCCCATCCACTGAGATTTTGGGGTTGAGGGCTTCTTAACAATTCTGTGCTTTTCAGTTTTACTCTTTGGTAGCTGATAAATGTCCCAAAAACTCCAGAGCCACCACCTTCCCTTTCAGTTTTACTGCACTGAGATTCATTCACCCAATTTGAATGTTTCAGGTTTGGCTTTTTTAAAATAATCCCTTTCCACTCTTTGCTCTGGTTCATCCTATAATTCCCATCTTGCCTGAATAATTTTTATGATCCTGCTATTTGCTTTGCCTCTCCTTTTTGGGGGATGAGTACAGAGTGTGTAGCTCTGGTGAGACATGTTTGGATGTTAAAACCTTGGCTCACAGCACTTGGAAGTCTCTGCCTTTATTTTTTTCCCCCTTGGTTGTGTTGCAAGGTGCTGTCTGACACATTATATGTTCTCATTAGAAGTGTTGGTCACCTGCTTCCTATTCCCACTCCTGCCAGCACTGATCATCCTCCACATCCACATTTGAGCTGTGTTCTTTCAAAATCTCATGTATTTGCCTCTGCTTGCAATTGAAACATCCCTGCGTTGGTTCCAAGAGCATTATCCCTCTAAGGACTCCTGTTAGCATTTGAAAGGTGCTTGGGTTTTCCGGCAACAGTGCCATTCTCACTGCATTTATCCAGCTGGGATGTAAATTCAGGCTAGGTCTTCCCTTAATCCTGGAATCGCTCCTCTCCACTGACCCTGCTGTGGGAAACAGACTGCTGAAATCCAACCAGGTCCCCACTGCCTTTAATTTTTGACCTCTGCCCCATAAAGATCAGGTGCCCTCAGCAAAGCATCACTTGTACCAATTTCCGTGTTCCTGAGGGTCCTGGTGTCTGCACTGTTTGGAACCAGGACTGATTTGTGCATCTCTCCAAGGAAACTGGCCTGGTTAAATCTCTGTGTTAAATGGAGACAAAGTGGCTTCTCTGCACATCGTTTTCCAAAGGGGAGGAAGGCTTCCTGCAGCAGTGGAGTGACCCTGGCAGGGGGGAAGATTGGGACAAGCTGGAGGGGTCCCTCATTCAGCCACTAGGAATGATTGGCTTTAATTAGCATGAGAAATAATAGTGCAGACTTGTCAGACCCGTCAAGGAGCCAAGGAGATCATTCAGTCCTTCAACACTGGGGAAAGTCATTAAGAGATGTCAATGACATGGGCCCAAATAATTGGCGAGAGGAGGTTCAGGGTGTTACACTTGCAATTAAAACTTCTTTTTGCTCTTTTATCTCTCCTTCCCTCTATCCTGCCTCCTACCTCTGCCCATCTGTGAACAGTGACTGCTTCTGGAATATTCAATCCCAGGTTTTCCCTTGTCACCTTCCTTGCTCTGGGCAGCTGGCAAAGCCATCCAAGCTCCACATCTCCTCCTTGCTGCTCAGCCCCACTTTCCCTTCCCAGCCTAAGTCAGTCTGTAGGAAGCCCATGGGATGAGCTGCAGATGGAAATTTTGTGTGTTCGTGTGTTTTGTGAGATTTTGTGGAGAGGACTTAAATCAGAGCAGATGAAAGTGTGTGGGTATAGCCAGGAATGGGTGGTGGGGGGATGTGAGAAGTCCCAAATACAGGAATAATTTAAGTTGTCCCCTAACAAACTAAAAAAAAAAATAGTATTGGAAAACTAGTTAGAGTTTGTCTTTTTTGAACTGAATCTCCCACAGGAAAGTGGGAGATTTTTAGCTACTAAAAACATAGGGTTTGAGACCTTTCTATTCCAGGCAAGAGCCAGACAAAAACAAGGAGTGTACAAACATCAGGATGTCTGTGGTCCTGATGTCTGACTGTGGGTATTTTTCCCTCGAGGGTGGCAGGTGGGTGACTGCCCCATCCCATCCCATCCCATCCTGTCCCCTCCAGCCAGCGACCAGCTGCTGCTGGGAAGGTTTGGAGGAGTCCATGTGACAATTCCTAGATTCCTCAAGTTCTGCTTTCAGGCAACAGTGATGGTAAATAATACAATTTCACAAACTCTCCCATGATCCAAACTGCTGAATATAAAGTCTGGCTCCTGGCAGGGACTCTCTGAATCATTCCTCTCCCTCCTCTGCTTTCCCTTTTTGGATGGCAATAAAGACTCCTGCCACCACACTGAAGCTTCATTAACCTTTATTAATTTTCTCAGGGTTCTGGGATCAAATTTGTCACCATTTTATCTCTTGGCAGTTCATACTTCTTGAAAAGATGTCTGACTGTTTTACCTCCTTGGGGGAAAAGATCTTCTGTCTGGTACTTGCTGTTTGGAAACAAATTGGCTGCCAGATCACAGATTACTCGGGCTCAGCTCTGCTCTCTGCTATTCCATGTGACTCTGGTGGAGTCAGCTGAGCTTTCCTGATTTACAGCAGGCACTACTGGTGGATGGGATTTGGTTGTTGTTATTACTTGGTTGTTTCTCTCTTTGCTAGGGAGGGAAAGTGTCAGGGTTGGAACATGGAAAACAGACATTTTAGTTTCCCCTCCAGCCAGTTCAGGGCTGATCCACATGGGATGAAAATGGAAAGCTGGCAGAGCGTGGGTTCAGAAGGGACAGTAAAATGCCTTTGGTTTACAGTGGATGCATTATTTAGCTTCTGAGCTCAACGCTGTGGGCTCCACTGGGAGATTTTCAGTAGGACACAAGGGTCAGGAGCTTTTCTCTCACTGAGATGGAAAAGTTCCCAGGTATAGCTCTGTTGGTACTTTGCTGATGCTGGAATTTCGTCTCTCCTTGTTGCTGGTGGCAACTGCTGTGAAGGAGACATCCTATTTAGAGATCGCTTTCCTTTCCACCTGCCCTCACCTGCCTGCTCCACTCAGCATTTTCTGGCTCCTCTACAGGGCGTTTCTAGGCAGGTGCTGGTTGCAAGGCAGAATTTCTCACCAAAAACACACTGCCAGTCACTACCATAAATCTCAAAACACCACTAGGGATGGTGGGATTCAGTGCCAGCACGTCTGAAAAGGATAAATCCTCCACGAGAGCAGCAAAAAGTGCAGACACCCTAGAAAATTGCTGAAATTAATTAAAGACTAGACATAAGGGATCATCCTCCGCTTGGTCCCAAATCTCAAAACAAGAGGTTGAACCACCAACCAGCCTGAGTCGTTCGAGCTGGTTGGTGCTGAAACCTCAGGGGAAAACTGGTGGCCAGGGGTGCTGGGGTTGGAAAGCAGGTGGTCACGTCAGGGGAACGTCGCAGGTCGCTGTTGTTAATTCGTGTAACCTTTGTAGTGAAAGATCTTGCAGAGTGAACCAAGGTGTATTTACATGACCCATTACCTTGCCATAGCCAATGGACGCTATAATTCCAGAAGCCAATCGCTGAGGTCCACAGATAACAGAAAGCGAGAGGACCCTGATGAACTGCAGCACTACGGGTACCCTGCACCTCAAATAGGTAAGCTCTGACCTCCCACAGCAGCCTCTGGAGCTGGGACACTGCTCTGGTCACTGCACTGCCCAGCTGGGCTGGGCTCTCTGCGCTGTTTCAATGACTCCCCTAACCATCTCCTTCCCCCCAGCTCAGTGTGGGGGACGCTCCCCCCGTGTCGTCATGTGCTGAACAAATGGTCATCGCCCCGTTTGTTCCCATTCCATCACCCCACAGGGTTCTGTGCTGTCGCCATCAGCCAGAGAAGGCAAAAGGGACAGACACAAAGCCCTGACGAGCCCATCCATCTCACGGAGTGCTTTCCCATCACCCTGCCTACTTCTGAGTCACTGCTTTGTCTGAATTATCCAACCAGATGTGGTTCATGAAGCCAAAGCTGACCTTCCTGCAATGCAGCCACTTTGCTGATGTCCATGTCACGCCTTGCCATTGACTGTGAGAGAGGGTGAGCAGGGCTTGGTGGGGAGAGAGCAGGATTGGTTTCCTCTGTCCCTGAGTCTTTAGTGCTGTGCAAGGACTTGGCTCTGGTAGGTTCTGCAGCAAGACCTTTCACCTTTCTGCCACAGAAGGGGAATAATGTGTGGTAATAGCAGACAGCGTGATTTGGGAAGATGGGAATGTATTGGATCTAAATCTATGCCAGGTCCAATCTGCCCCATCCCTGGAAGCGCTCAAGGTCAGGTTGGATGGCGTTTTGAGCAACCTGATCTAGCGGAAGGTGTCCCTGCCCATGGCAGGGGGGTTGGAAGTAAATGATCTTTGAGGTTCCTTCCAACCCAAACCATCCTGAGATTTTGTGATTCAGTCTGGAAAGGTTTTGTGCTCTCCTTTCACGGCTGTGTGTCGTGGCAGGATCTCAACACATCAGGGGTCTCAGGCACAGTGTGCTGAACCTGGCCACAGGTTCAAATCACTGCCCAGTGACCTTGCCAGCATTTTGTGCTCTAGAAGGACTTCAAAAGGTAATTTGATTATAAGTGAGAGAGTGTCATATTCTGGTGTAGGTTACCTGTGCTCCACCCACCCAACCCCGGAGGGCTTTGCCACTGAGCAGCATCAGGAATCTGTGTGGTGTGGAGTATCTGGGGGTGGCTGGGCAATTGCTGGGCTCGTGGTTTTCAACACAAAGCAGGCGACAGCCTCCATTTCCTCTCTACCCTGCACAGACTCTGCTCCCTCCAGCGGGAGCTGCTCCACTGCCTGCAGGATCAATTCCTGCAGGCTGCAAAACCCTGCAGGAACGGGAGGGCACTTGCACTGCTATAACCTGGTAAAGCTGAGCTTAATCTCTCTGTCACACATGGCCAAATGCAGAGGAAGGGAAGGCACTTCAAGGCAGCCCCTGTGCCTGGTCCCAGGTGCTTCCCCAGAGCTCCTGTTTCGGTCCGTAACTCAGCCATCAGGTTTGTAGTTTGGCATTTCTTCCTGCTGTGCAGCTGGATGCTGGCTCTGGGCTCAGTGACATCTCTGTTATCTCCCTGCCATCGTGGCCACCGCTGCAGCATGGCTGGCTTGGGCTGGGGCATACCCGAGGGCAGCATGGGCTGGGAGGTGTGCATTGTCCTGCTGAGAGCTTCCCACATCCCTGGCACCATCCCAGGAGCACAAACTCCTTCCAGTTGTTCAAGGAAATCAGGATGGAGGAGATGTAGAGACCAAGGGTACAGTTCAGCAAGGGATTAGAGGGAATTTTTAGCTGAAAATGCCAAAGCAAAGCCCACACCTTCCCTATGGGCACAGTTTGTAGAGTACAAGACATTTCACATCTGCCCAAGACCTGGAAAAAGATTAAATATAAAAATCATAAGGGCTAGAGACGAGGTGAAAGCCCTGCCCAGTTGCAGAGCAGCATTTTGTCCTTCCAGCCCTTCCCATCCCTGGTGTCCAGGTCCTGTTGGCCCCCGGGCTCTGGCAGGGCTCTGCTGGCCGCCCACGTGCCCCTCGCAGCAGCACTATGAGAGGCAAACCCAGCCCAGCAGGTCCCTGGCATGGGCTCTCCTGGCTCAGCCCACAGACTGCTTCCAGGAGGACTCTGCCAGCAGCAGGATGTGAGCAGAGAGGCGTCTTGCACATGGAGAGACGTCAGACTGACAGAGCCCGGAACAGAACGGGATCCTGGCAGAGGGATGGCGGGGATGTGCTGCTCCCTTAGTGCCGAGGGAAGAAGAGTCATGGAGACGCTGCAGGCACTGATGGGGACAGTGCAGCCAGGAGCTGGAATGGTCCTGGATTGCAGTGCTCCATCCCCATGGATTAACACTCAGCGTGTCTCGTTCTGCAGCATCTCCTGGACCCTGTCCAGCTGCTGCAGCTGGGTCTGTGGGAGCAGCCAGGGACATCCTCCCACTTTGAGTGGGGTAGTGAGCCCTGCAAAATCCTTTGGGACACTCCTGTTAATCCCCAAGCTGGTCTGGAGCGTCACAGAACTAATCAAAAGTCAAAAGTCAACCCGACAGGGAGAGCTGCCTGCAGGCACCAGGGATGATGCAGGGCAGGGTTTGGCCCCTTCTTCTCTGGGGGTGAAGATAAATTTGGCTGGAGCCCCTCTGCTATGAAGACAGGCTGAAAGACTTTGGGCTGTCCAGCCTGGAGACGAGAATGTTCTGGGAAGATCTTGAAGTCCCTTCCAGTGCTTAAAGATTTTCCAGGAGAGCTGGAGATGGACTTTGGACAAAGGTGTGCAGTGCCAGGACAAGGGGGAATGGCTTTAAGCTGAAGGAGGGTAGATTTAAATTAGATATTAGGAAAAAAAGCTTCATTATGAGGGTGGTGAGACCCTAGCACACGTTGCCCAGAGAAGCTGCGGCTGCCCCATCCTTTGGAAGTGTCCAAGGCCAGCTTAGATGGGGCTTGGAGCAACCTGGGACAGTGGAAGGTGTCCCTGCCCATGGCAGGGGGTGGAATGAGATAATTTTTAAGGTTTCTTCCAGCCCAAACCATTCCACGATTCTACAATCTCTGGCAAGTCTAATTATAAGACAGCTCTGAGCTGGACTAGGCAGCACTCAAAGCCAATGAGCATGGCAGACTTCTTGCCATTAAATCAAAAACCAGAGTCAGAATTCACTTCTGGGATGAATAATTGCAGTGTACTTCACTCAGCAATTTGCCTTTGATGCCATTTGACTCGCAGGAGTGCAGAAATTCTTCTCACTCGTAGTTTTGATGATGAGCACTATTGTGCTTCTCTTGAGTAGAGAGTGAATTTGTCTCATGCCTGAGAGTGTCTCAGAACTGGGTCTCGCTTGGTTTGAAAATTAGTTAAATTTGTGCAAGGTTTGAGACTAGGCTGGACATAATGTCCCAGTGGACTGAGATAAATTGCTTGGTTCAGAATGACACCAGGCCCAAGGGAGTCACCAGCACTTAGAAAATAAACTGTATTATGGGCTTAAAAGCCAGGGATTCATGCAATGTGAGGGATGATAATTGAGGAGATTTACCTCTGAGCACAGCTATTTCTGCTGTGAAAGAGCAAAAGCCAGAAATAATAAAGAAGAAAGAGGCAGGAGAGGTGGAATTTGGTTCAAAGATGTCATTCATCCATCCAGTGGCACAGCAACTCTTGTCTGAATATGGAGATTGCAAAACCCCAGCCAGGTCTGAGGGGGAGGTTGGTGGCATGGGGGGCTCTCCAAACCATGAACTGCTGATAGAGGAGGCCTCTGTGTCTCTGGAGATTTCCTCTGTCCCACTTCTGGCCTCCCAGAAAGATTTTGGGACCGAAACTTGGAGTGCTTAACTACCAAAATCCCCCAGTTCCCTGCCCCCAAGGGACTGGGTGCTGCTGGGGAGGTTGCTCAAGGTTGATGGGGAAATTGTTGGTTCATGGAGCACCAAAACAAACAAGGGAGCAGAAATGGTTGGGATTTGTGGGCCTAAGAGGGATCTGCTGGAGGCTGGGGCTCTGTGAATGGCAAATGCTGAAGTGATGGTGCCATAAAAGTGATTTGCTGGTGGTGAACTTGGAGCTCCACAGGACTCAAACAAAACTGGTTGAGCTCCTTTCTGGAAAGGCAGGAAAACTGCCGTGGAAATGCTGATCTCTCTGCACCAGGAGATCTAATACTTGTGAAACAGGATATGGGAGTGATGTTTGCGTCAAGCCCCGAAGCCTCAAAACACATAAAGCCTCTCCTACACATCCCAGGGAAAGATGAGTGAGCCATAACTTTGATCTAACTGGGACGAATTGGGCAGATTAATGAAACACAACACAAACGCAAAGCAGTTTCGAGCAACTTTGGCTTAATGAACAACAGCAGTTGCATCTCATGACAATCATTGCAATGGCACAGATGAGGTAGGAAAGGATTTATCCTCACCTCCACCTCTTCCTTCTCCAGCCAGTAAATGAAGGAATGAAAGTCTATTTTACAGCAAGCACAGGTCTTTCCTTACACTTCCTGCCCTCCACATGCACATATTAATTCAAAAGGCTCCAGTTATTGGCTGTATTTTTAACTCCCACCTGCCGGAGTGACAGGAGACATTCAAAGAAGATGTGCTGAAAAACACGACAGAAACCGAGCAAGACAGATAACTACCAAAAATCCCAAAGAGCAGAGTGATGAGAGCCGCAAACTCTTGAAATCCTGCATGAAATTTCATTGCATGTGGAAAGCATTAATAAATAAGTAAAAATAAATAAATAAATATACTACCGTGAGGAAAAAGCCAGACATGCACAGTTTTGAGCAGTATTGGGAAATTTGGTGGTCTCCAACCTTTACAGTCCCCACAACAGTTCTATGACATTTTCATGCATCTGGTTTATAAACCTCACTGAGATCTTGGAGCCTCTTTCCTGCTCCACCTTGCAGCTGGACAGTTTAATACAGCACATTCTGCCCAGCTCTCTTTGGGAATGGGGTGGTGGAGTGGGAAAGCACATCCAAGTGCTGGGTGCCAGGCTGGATGACCCCTGGAATCACATTTCCCTGTTCCACCCAGTGCTGTGATACTTCTTATCATCCCTAATCTGCCAGATGCCTCTTTTTGGGATGTGACACTGGGCAGTCTGAGGTTTTAAAGAACTTGTCACAAAGATGTGGTGGTGTTTATTTTTCGCCATATGCCCGTGTTCTATACATGCCAAATGCTACATCCCAGGTTTATTGTGTGCAATTATTAGCAATCCATGAAAAATCTGAAAACACAAACAATGCAGGGTTTAATTAAATGGAACAGAGCCAGTTTTTATTTTCATGTAGGGAAGAAAGGCATTTTGTCAAGGGGGAGAATTCTGCCTATGAAAACGAATGGAAAACTGTCCTTTCCATGCCCATTTCACACTTAGGGTGACTTATTTGGAGGTTGCGGCCTGCTGATACACTCCCAGCAGGGATATTAGTGACAAAGGAAATATATCTCAGCGCTTTTCACTCCCATCAATGGGATATTTTTAGTTGTCTGTCCAATGCAGCCCCATCAGATTAGCATTTGATACGGACTGTGTGATGCCCTGGAAGAGTCAGCCTCATTCTGTGTCACACGCTCAAAGCAGATCTCCACAGGTAAAGGAGATGCTGAGAAAACTCGGTGGGGTTTCATCAGCTGACCCATCTTAGGCACCATCACCTTCTACTTTGTCTGCTCCTCCTCTGCCAATTTGCACTGGCAGGGGCTGTGAGAAGACAGGAAAAGGGGCTGAATCCTTAAAACCAAACAATTTGTGGATAAATTTACTCTGTCTAATCCCTATCCCAGCTCACGTGGTTCCGGAGTGGCTACGCCACTCTCAGTGGTGGAGTTTGCCCTTCCCAGTGCCCTGATGCTTCCACAGCATACTTCCTCTTTTTTTTTTTCTTTTTTTTTTTTTGGTGTGTGTGTGTTATAGCTCTACACAGTGCCCGAAAAATAAACCCTTTAGCCCATTCTCAACTCTTACATTTCCTCCCCAATGCCCTCACACCCTCCCACCCATCTCGTCACCCCACCCACAGAACACATTGCAGCCTCACAGATCTCACCGCTGGCCAAGTGGAACCTGGAAATTTCTTCCCCGGAGATCCAAAGATGCCACATCCTCACCTTCCATTCCACCCCCCACAGGTGACCCTGCAGCAGAGGAGTGGTCCCCGTGGAGTGTGTGCTCGACCACCTGCGGGGAGGGCTGGCAGACCAGGACCAGATTCTGCGTTTCGTCTTCCTACAGCACCCAGTGCAGTGGCCCTCTCCGGGAGCAGAGACAGTGCAACAACTCTGCCGTGTGCCCAGGTACTGGTGGGCAGCAGGGGAGGGAGATTGGCTCCCTGTGGTGTCTCCTCTGGGATATTTCTGGGAGGAACTGGCACAGATTGACCAGAGAAGCTGTGGCTTCTCCATCCCTGGAAGTGTCCAAGGCCAGGCTGGACAGGGCTTGGAGCAACCTGGGATAGTGGAAGGCATCCCTGTCCTTGGAATTCTTGTCCCTGGAATTAGATAATCTTTGAGGTCACTTCTGACCCAAACCATTCTATGTCTCTATGATTATTTTGAATAGTTATGCTGTTAAACTCAGGGTGTTATTAATTTCTCCTGACCAGCAACATCATTGCTCAGAAACAATTCCGTGATGGTGAAACCACCATCCATGGTGAAAACTTTGTGTTCTTTCCTGAATTTCCTCCTCTGGTTATCTCTTATCGTGCAGGATGCCTGGTGAGAATTAGTTTTGAACACCCTTTCTTGGCACTGGGGCATCAGTCACTGTTAGCAATTGATGAAGAACTGGAAAAATACTTGGGTTTTTTTTTGTTTCTTCTTTTCCTGGAGCATTATTGATTTGGCATTAGCTTCTCTGGTAAAGCTGGAAGGGATGAAGTCCCTTAAGAGAGATCAGTGCATTCTTATAACATTTGGCCTCTGGAGATTACAGTGACTAAAATTCCATAAATAACTTGGCCAGATTAGATTAGATTAGATTGGAGAAGATTAGATTAATATAGATTAGAAGGTTAATTAGATTAGATTAAAATAGATTAGATGTCTAATTCCAGGAGCTACCAGTGATGGCTTGAGCACTCTTGGAGGATGCTGCCCATTCCATTTTACTCTTCCTAGTCTCCCTAGCTTTCCCTCTGTGGTGTCACTGACCTGTGATGGTAATCAGTAGAGAGACTACAGCTTTTCTGAAGACCTTAAAATGTTGTAGTCTTTGAGGATTCGATGAGAAAATATTGGGAGGGAGAGGAAAAAAGGGCAAGAAGCGACAAAATTATGGTGATTATGCTTCCCTAAGGGTAGTGGGATTTTATTTCTTTCTAGCTAATTCCATATTTTGCTTTAAAAAAAGCCCCGTTGGCTCAAAAATATGAAAAATTAGAGTCAATTAAGAGTGAACTGTGGTTTATTTAAAAGACTGAAAAATACCAGACACTTGGTGTCGATATCAAAGCACAAAAATTACTTGATGTTCCTCTTGCACAT
Organism: Origma solitaria; assembly: GCA_013397895.1. NCBI lineage: Eukaryota > Metazoa > Chordata > Aves > Passeriformes > Acanthizidae > Origma > Origma solitaria. Next base: position 259,208 of record VZRL01000811.1, on the reverse strand, counting down.
TTTGGGTTGGTTTGATCTCCAGCTTCCCACACACCGCTCGTTCCGGGTGGGAAGAAGCTGTGCCCTGTGGGCTCCCTCACTTCCCCAGACCTCCTCTGGAAAGGAAAATCACTGCTTCTGCTTCCCTTGCAGTGCACGGCACCTGGGATGAGTGGTCTCCGTGGAGCCTGTGCTCTTCCACGTGCGGGAGAGGCTACAGGGACCGGACCCGCACCTGCAAACCCCCCCAGTTCGGTGGGAACCCCTGCGAGGGCCCCGAGAAGCAAACCAAGTTCTGCAACATCGCGCTCTGCCCAGGTAGGAACAGTCACAGATCTGAGAACTCTCCCCCAGCTCAGGTTGTCTCACATGGCTCAGCAAGGTCTGCAGCTGACTCCAGTGAAGGTCTGAACGACCCCAAGGAGGATCCTGAGGAAAGGACTCATTGAAGAAGAAACCCAGAGGTGCTTTCTAGGGTTGTTCAGCTCAGAGATGTCTTAGGTTCAGGTTTGCCCTGTGTGATCTCTTGCAGAGGACACCTTACATGGGTTGGATCTGGCTGCCACTGCTATTTCCACCTTATTTCCACCTTAACCTGTTCTCCCCACTGAATGGTTTAATGTTATTTTGCCTGACGGGGTTTGTTGTGCTGGAATTAATTGTTTTACTTGTCTGTGCATTAATTCAATATATATGCAAGCTTTCTCTGTGGCTGATCCTACTCAGGATCAGGACTAAGAGACCCCTGATAGCCTTCCATGCCAAATTTAATAGTTTTCAGTACCTTTCCCCCACCCCTAGATTTCACTTCCAAATGCCTTTCCTTGAGTTTTGCTTTGAAACACCAGAAAGGACCTCAAGATGAAATTACTTTTACCTCCTGGAAATCCGTTTGTGCTCCAGAGGTTTCTTTCCTCTGACAAGCTCCGGGTTTGCAACAGAGGCCCCCTTAATTTAACTCTGGGTGTCCTGGTGAACACGATCTGTACACGAGGGAGCTCCCCAAAATTCCCTCCCTCTCCCTGGATAATGTCAACTGACATTTTTCCAGTTTAATGAGAATCATTATGAGACATTATTATGTCCCCAGAGGAGGAGAGGGATTGTGGGAGGGATGAGAACTTTGTGAAAACAGTGAGAAGCCTCCTGGCATTTCCCATCGAGTTTTCACTCCAAGTAACTATCCTTGGATATTTGGCCGCTGTCCAGAAGACTCTACTTGGAATAAGAACCTCCCAGACACCAAATTGACTCTGTCATAAAAAGACAAATTTAAGAAGTCAGAGCTGGCATTGCTTGGGCAATAAAGCATACCCTGAGTTAACACTGATCCATAATTAATTTAAATACAAATAAATACGCGACCGAAACAGCGGTGGAAAAGACAAGCAGCCCCAACTGCAAGGCTTCAGCTCTAATTAGAGCCACAAAGGCAATCAGCGCCTTGGCAGCGCCAAATGAGAGCGGCGTTGGGGGAATCACTGAAGCACAACAATGGGCGTTTGACACCCCAGACACTCGCAGTGTTCATTACCACCCCGCTCCGAGGATTTATTGCTACAGCTGATAAAAATGCTCTGCTGCAGCGACAGCAGAGCCTTTGTTCCTCCGGAGCAGTGGATACCACAGGCTGAGCCCCAAGTCCACGGAAAAAGGGAAAAAGGAGGAAGACAATGCCTGTCTCCTCACAGGCTGCAGCAGACAATGAATATTTTTGATAGACCCCCACTGTGGTGTGACCATGGCACCAAATGGTCTTGGCTGTGGCTGTGATGGGAACCCTCAGCATCTTGAGCAAGAGACATTTTGGCGTTAGTGCAAGTGCTGGAGGGACAGCACAGCCACATCTGTTTGTCTCATTTTTAAAATGTCTCCGAAATTGCAACCTGTGAATAAATAAAAGGAAATTACCAGTTCCCAATCACACAGTGAACAACCAAATGATGGATTTGGATGTTTTATTTTCTGACCTCCAAATGCTTGCACTTATGATGAGCTGCCAATCACCAACAGCAGGGAGCGTGCTGGAAAAATTCAACTTTTTTTCATAAATGTAGGTTTTTTTGGTAAATGTCACATTTAATGTGGGAAATGCAATCTCACTTTTCCAACACAGGAGAATTTTAATTAAGGACAGACAGCATCATTATTAGGAAGAAATTCTTCCCTGTGAAGGTGGTGAGGCTCTGGCACAGGTTGTCCAGAGAAGTTTTGGCTGCTCCATCGCTGGAAGTGACCAAGGCCAGGCTGGATGGGGCTTGGAGCAACCTGGGATAGTGAAAGGTGTCCCTGTCCATGGCAGGGGGTGGAACTGGATGATCTTTACCTTTCCAACCCAAGCCATCCTGTGATTCCATGATTTTATGACAGTTCATGGAAACTTAACAGCACAACCCCCAGTCAGAAAAGCTGCACTCATTTGTACCTGGTAGGACCTACTTTGTGGAATTTTGGATCATTTCCAGAAAACAACCACCTGTCAAACGCCGCGTTTTTCATTTCCTTTCTTCGGGATTGATAGGCACTGGCACAAAGCCTTGAATTTATGCACAAAGAAAATATAAATTTAGGATTGTTAAAAACATGCACCTTTTAGAAGTGCCTTTATGCCTGCCTGTTTTGCACACCTTGTGATCTCGTTTGAGTTAGCAGTTGCTCATTTGAATGGTTTTAACATTTTTTTAACTGAGTTTTCAAACAAAAAGCTGCTCAAGTGCAATGGGGATTACACAGGGCTGATCAATTCCTTGCAGATTACACAGGGGATCAGTTGGCATTTATTTTTCTTGGATGGACAAACAAAGCCAAAAAAAAAAGAGCTGAAATGTGATTTGAGCCAGAATGAAGACTTTTCAGGGATTCAGGTTGTTTTTCCTGAGTGAGATCTAGCAGCTAATTAGATCTAAACAGAGCATGATGACCACAGTTAATGAGAAAAATACTCCAAGAAGAGCAGGCTGGGTGATGGATCTGTTGATCAGGGACCAATTAGGGTATAACTGCCACACTTGGGAATGCCTCAGTCCATACCATGATAATAAGATGTACTTCTATTTCTCTCCAACCCTGTCCCTATCATAACCTCCCTTGTCCCTCCCTCCTCTATTTAATTATCAAAGACAGTGCTGGGCAGAAATATATCCAGCCTGTCAGAGTTAATTCAGCTGTGAGAGAAATACATTGACCACACACACTCACCCTGTTCCTGGTCTTCTGTTGGACAACACCTAGCAGGAATCATGGATTCCTGTCAGTGACACTGACAAGTTTCTGGATGTGGTTTAATGACAAACAGAGCATTTGCATGCTTGAGAAAGTCCCCACTCCACAGATTCATGCGTTGCTTTGCTGAAAAATGAGTTTCCTTAAAAAAGTGCTGATTGGCCCAAATGGGAAATGTCACACGGTAATGTGCTGATCCCTTCAAAGTGTTCAGTGAAAACATGATCCACATCCTCTGGTGTTGTGTTGTATTGTGATTGGCAATGTTATTAGTTTGGACTTCTATTTTGGAATGTGCAATATCAATAATTTCAACTTTTATGGTGTTACGTAGAGCGTGGAACACAAAAATTGAAACATTGCCACACTTAAATCCTGTGGGACTGCTGGAGCCTGCAGAGGATCCCAAAATCCCTGTTGCCACGGTTGCCTAAATTTTTTTTTTATGATCCCTGCCCTCTCCCAAGCTCTGTGGCTCTGGTTTGATCTCCTCACCTCGGTCCCTGTCAGGCAAAGGCCAGAGGCTCTGGCCACACGTGGCTCCTTCCAGAGGGAGAGGTTTTCACATTCCGCTTGTTTTCTTTCTTTGGGCCACTCAGTGGACGGCAACTGGAACGAGTGGTCGAGCTGGAGCTCGTGCTCCGCTTCCTGCTCCAACGGGACCCAGCAGAGGACGCGGGAGTGCAATGGACCCTCCTACGGCGGAGCCGAGTGCCAGGGCCACTGGGTGGAGACCAGGGACTGCTTCCTGCGCCAGTGCCCAGGTCGGTGACCAATTATTTTCGTTCTTTTGAACCATCTTTCTCTGCAGTCCCAGTAAAATGTTTCTTTGGGGAAGACTTGTGCCCTTTTCAGTGCAGTAATAAAGAGGTTTGGATCATTCCAACAGATGGCTCCAGCCAAAATCCAGCGCTGGTAAATGTTTCAGGAGATCCCAGAGAGGTGAGTGATTGCCCAGAGGGAATGTGTCATTCTAACCTTAGCTATCAGCTTTTCAGGACGAGCTTAAAAAAAACCCAAGAAAATATCAATTAAACCCTTCCCTTGCCTCCACAGGGCTTCAACTTTCCTCCTCTTTTTGTTTTGTTCCTCTCCTCCCACGATTTCAACGTTCCCAGTTATATCTGATGCAAACAGGGAATCCTCCATTGTATCTCAGCTTTAAACCTTACCAATGAGAAGGTCTGGCACAATAAAGCCTTTGTTCATTTCTGTGTAAGACTTGTCACTTACTTTACTCATCTATCTGTGACTTAAAATAATAATAAAGACAGCAATAATAGTAAAAACAATAATAGTAGTAGTAATAGTAGTAATAATAATAGTAATAATAATAATAATAATAGTAATAATAATAAAAAGAATTCCTACTGGAATTCATCCTGGTCTCCCTATTTCTTCAGGGAATCACTTTACTCTCTGGTAGCAGAATTATCTGCACTATTACACAGGTATTGGATTTTCCTACATGGTCTCGAGTATGTTTTGATATTTAGGTATCTCACTCCTTCTTTGCAACTTACAGAGATCTTCAAAGACAAAAAGGGGCTCCAGAATTCTTTTTTAGACAACCTTGTCCCACTGATTTCAGACTTATCAGTCAAAGCATCTCAGGCCATACTTTCCACTGCACAAAATGTCACTAAATAAAGCACCAGAATTTGGTACTGTTCCTCTTCCTTGGTAATTTTCTTCTGCTTCTTGGACAAAGAATGGATCTCCCACCCTCCCAAAAGTAATTATTCAACCCAAGATGATGTGGTAACTCATAATTAAAGCCCAAATAATAAAGGGCAGACATAGGCCTTGTTCTAGTTCTGTCACTGAGTTGTTGTGGTACAGCAGAGGAGAATGTTTCCCTACCTTGCAGGCTTGTTGTGAGGGCTAATTAACATTTTTATGGTGCTTTGATAAATGCCATTGTTAACGTAAAAGAAGCAGCATTTTGATAAATGTCATTGTTAATGTAAAAGAAGTCACATTTCCACTGAATCTGGAAAGATGTTGGGAGAAGACACAGTGGAATGAGACAACATCCCAAACCTTTTTCCGAGGCACGTGAAGCCTCAGTGCAATGGAAAGAGATGGAGGGGGGATTTATTTGATGTCTCTTCATGGTTTTTTGCCCAAGGGCTCTGCTGGTCTCTCTAAATCCCCAAGACAGACCTTCTCTGGGAAGGTCTATTTTCACACATGCATTGTACATCCCAAATGAACTGCAGCTATGGAACTGGCCTGGCGGATGTGGCTGCTAGGTTAAATCCCTGCCTGTGGGAAGAGTGTTCAGGAGCACAGCCCCAAATCCCAGCCCCAGGAAAGAGATGGGGTTGCTTCTGCAGGGCGTGAAGGTGCTAAGGAGGAGCACAAAAACACCCTTGGACTGATGGAATGGGAACGGGAACGCTCTGATTTAATGTCTGTTGAGGTTCAAACAAAGCTCCAAGGCAGGAGACCTCCATTCCTACCAAACCCTGCCCTACTCACCCCATGTTCCTCTGCTCACCTTAGAACCTTGACTCCTCCAGTTGAAGATTACATTTGGGACCTAACAGGCTGTTTCTCTCCTCTTTTTTTTTGTTGTTTCCAGTGGATGGGAAGTGGCAGGCCTGGGGAGTGTGGGGCAGCTGCACCGCCACATGTGGAGGTGGCACTCAGAGACGTGACCGCGTGTGCTACGGCCCCTTCTTCGGTGGAGAGACTTGCCAGGGTCCCAAGGAGGAGTACAAGCAGTGCAATGACAGAAAGTGTCCTGGTATGTGCCCCAGAACTCTCGTGAATGAAGGGGATTTGGGATTTTGGGAAGGGCTTCCATGTCCTGTGTCAGAGATCTGAATGCTACCAAGGGTTGTGATCTAATGAAATCCTACCCACGGCCCAGGTACAAGATACAAGGTCTTGATTTCACTGTTGCAGAATCCAGTGCAACCATGCTGGTTTCTGGGAATATTTGGTCAATCCCACCTGTCTTGCTTTGGTGGTTTTCATGTTTTCATTGTCATAGGAGGAAAAGAGACAGTGTTGGGTAGTAAAAACTGATATCAGAGTCTCAATGAAGAAGTTGAGTTACTGAGGATGCTGCAGTGGTTTCCCACCCTTTACCTCTGGGAAACCTGCACACCAATGGAGATTTTAAAAAAAAAAATATGAGTCTACATCTGTCAGAGCTTTGTCCTATTTCACTGTCCTGCAGAGTGCAAAAGCTGAATGGAGGGTGAGAGAGCTGTAGGACAGAGGAAAACCTGGGGCTGGATGTGAAAAATAAGCAGGAACAAACACTTGCAAGTGGGAATGTTTCTGTGTGCCTCTCACAGGCTACACAGAGACCAAAAAAAAAAGGTCTGTGCACCATTTTTGATTTCTTCCTCAGCCCAAGTTGAAGGGCCTGGTGAAATTGCTGGTGGGGAATCAATGGCCTCTGTGATGCTGGCAGTCAGATCGCATCGACCGTAACAGGCCATGAGTTTTGACTGAAAGGGTAATTAATTGTCAGAGCAGCTCAGTGAGGGACAGGAGGGATTCTCATGGCAGTTCCAGCTGGAAAGGGGAGTCTCCCTGCAGAACAGGAGGCAGCAGTTTTGATGCAGGAGTACCTGGGGGCAGATCTGCCACGTGGAGGCTAAGCTGACCCCTCAGACTCCCTCGCAAAGTGCTGAAGACAAAGAGATGAAAGGCAAAGAACTCCAGCACGGAAGTTCCAGCACGTTCAGCTCGGAGATGACAGAGGAAGAGGCTGTGTGACAGCCTCGTCACTCTTCCCAGCTCCGCTCTAATAAAAGGCATCACCTCTCCTTGCAAGCTGTGCCTCTCAATTAGCAGTGGCGTGTGAGAACCTCTTCTAACTCTGCCACAAAGCTCTCCCTCTGCACAGAAAATCTTAGCACCAGGTTGTCTGGTGGTGTCTGCAGAGTGAGGCAGATTTAGTTCAGCTTCAGTGTGTGCCAGCTGGGGCCCTGGCAGAACAAGCCCGATCTTTTCTTCTCTTTCTGCAGGGGTTGATGCCTGTGCAGTGCTCAAAAGGAAAAGGCAAGGCTCAGGCACCGGGGCCTGCCAGGGTTCACAACCAGAAGGGTCTCGCTGAAGTTGTTAATTTGCGAGGGAAGGAAAAAGGTGGGGAAACATCAGAGGCTAAAAATAAACCCGCTTAATTTGTTCTCCAGAAAGTATCAAATGCTGGCGTGATTTGATTCAAGCAGAAGAATTGAACTTAATTGGGTTAGTTATTAAAATCTCCCAGTGCAAATAGGTTACCCTGGTAAAAGGGATTTTGTTGTGAAGCAACATCAAAAAGAAAAAAAAAAAAAGAAGAAAAAAGGAAAGGATGAAATGATTCTCTCCAGGCCTGGGAATTGCTCCTGTGCTCACTGGCAAGACAACTCCAATCAGAGTATTTTTAAAAAGCATCTCTGATCCACAGCATCCCTCAGTGGTCCCCAGGGACACTGCAGGGGTGACGAGACCAGGAAGTTTTGACAGGCCAGGGGAGAAAGGGGAGGAGAGATGGGGGCATTCTCCCTCTCTGTTTTTGATGTGCTCTGCTGCTTTGTAGCCGAGGGCTCCGGAAGCTTCCACACCCCAGAATCCTCCTGTGAGCTACAGGACAATCCGTGCCCATGGTCAAAGCACTGGTCCAGGGGACAGCTGTTCGGAATTCCCTCCCTGCTCTGGGACAGGCTCTGGGGGTGACCGAGCGCTGTCACCGCTGGGTGATTCAATCTCCCCATCCCACAGCTCCACATCAGCAGGCTGGAAATGGAACTGCCTCTTCCCCACCTCTGTTCTGGCTTATCTGCAGCAGCCACGAGCTGCTGGCATGGGGACGAGTCCTGCTCACGTGCAGAGCACAGCTGGGGCCCCGCTCGCCCTCCGGGGTTCATCACAACAGTGATTGCTCACAAGGGAACTTTAAACCACAGAAAGGAGCATCTGTTTCCAGGCAGAGAGTGCAACTTTTTCATTCCCAGTGTCTACTGGGGAGGGATCCATCTTTGGACTGCAGCTGGGGCTGGAGCCACGCGGTCTTGGAGCTCTCCAGCAGGAGCAGGGATGTGAGGGCAGCTTGTTGGCTCTTGTAGGAGTTCTTCAAAGAAGCAGGACCTGCCATGCCTATAATTTAAATTTTGAGCCTTCCCCACAGCCAGGTTAGTCCCAGAGCAGCAGTGGGACATGTCCTGACCAGTTGCAGGCACAAACTCGGCTTCCTATTTATTGGTAATTTTACATGCACAATGAATAAAAACTGTAATCAAAAACTATTAAATCAAGTTTTTTCTCCGCCCTTCCCTCAGGAGTGACAAACAGCTTTAGCATCATCCTCGTGGATCCCTCTGCTTTACATGTTGTAAATAATGAGTTTCTCAGCACAAAGATCTCCTGTGGTGAATGTTTTTCTCCCAGATCCCACCAATTCTGGGACCGACTCAGCTCCACCCCCAGACAAAATCATCCAAAAACCTCCTTCCAATGTTTTTTTCTTTCTGTGATGTCTCAAAACACATCTCTGCCGGCTCCTGGGCTCTGCAGACGTGTTTGGAAATGAGCTGCTGGTGCAATTCCAGCTTGTTGGGGCTCAGATCTTCTCCCTTTTGTGCACAAGATGGAAGCAGACAGAGGGCCCGAAAGAAGATCACCCAGGGGATGTGTCCATCCTGTCTCTTCATTTATTTGTTTTTTCCTTCATTCTTTCTCCACTGATTTATGCCAGGCCTCATTTTAGACACATCCAACACTGAGGGTGGTGACTCTGAGGGATGGAAGAGGTAGAGTATAGAGCCATGGAGTTCACCCACAGAAGATCTTCCCATTAATAATTAAGAAATAAAACTCTTCAGCAGAGTGTAACAAGAGCAGTTTTCTTGTAAAGAGCTGTCTCAAGGCAAGGCAAAGATGTGAGTGGACTTTCCCGTGGATTTTAGTAAGCTAATCCTTGGAATGGATGCATGCCCAGTTTTCAGACAGGCAGAGCAAATTCCAGAGAGCTGAGGTGACTTTGTGAAGGACCAAGCAGGTGCAGAGCCGGGAGCGCAGCTCCAACCCTCCTGGCTCACAGACTAAGCTCCCATTTTTCCTCTTCCTTCTGCCTTTTCCATGTCCTTGCTGAGGAGGAAGCTTTACCAACAGAGTTTTTTCTCTCCTGGCAGAGCCCCATGAAATCTGTGACGAGGAGAGTCTTGGCCCTGTGGTTTGGAAGGAGACGCCAGCTGGGGATGCTGCAGCCGTCCGGTGTCCCCGCAATGCCACCGGTAAGGGGACAAATGGTGGGAAGGGGATATCGTTCATCCTCTGTGTCCTAGGTGAGGAGAACCTGCTTGTGGGAGCACAGGACAGGCACTTGGACTTCATTTATTACTTCTTCATGGATAAATCCACCTTCTCTGGGTTTCTGTTTTCACTGTTTAACAAAAATGTCTTGGTTCCTACTGGACAATCTGAGGTGGTTTCCATTCACCCACTGCCTAGTCCTGGGAAAAGTTTTAAATTAAAGAATACTGGGCTATGTTGCTTCCATTATCTGCAAATAACTTTGTTAGAATCCTCTAGACTTGGGTGTTGTATTTCTCTCTAGTGCCCATAAAAGCAGCTGATCTCCGAGAGCAGGAAATGTGAATTCTGTTGCCCGCTTGCACTCAGAAACCACAGCACCTCTCTAAACATTTCTTTGGGTTCTGAAGTTAATGGTTTGATTGTGGCAGTGTGAAGTGAAAGGATCTGGGCATGCAGGTGCTCCCCAAGGAGGGGAAGGCAGTGCAGAGAAGGCTGCAGGAGATCATGCTGGTGGTGGGATTTGTCCTCAACTGGATGTTCCTCACTCCCCTGCAGGAGCAGCAACAGCAGAAGCAGTGTCAATAATCAATGTAAAGGTTTTATTTCATTTGAGGGAGGTGGTTGGAAACAGATAAAACCCTGGAGCTCTCTTTGACTCAGCCTGGGACATTCAGTGCCATCCCAAAAGCTGTATCCATAGAAAGGTCAGTGAATCATTTGGCAGAGGCAATGGGACTGCAGACCCAGCAAACCTGATCCTCAGAGACTTTCCAAATGGCATCGTGATGGCTGGGACAGGGTGATCCCTCTCCCTTTCCTCCTTTCTGATATCTCTGTTCCTCCGCATCGCAAGGCATGTGATTATCACTGCAAACCCCTCTGTGGACTGGAGCTGAGGGAAGGCCTGGGGGAGGACTGAAAGCAGCTTTCAGAGAGTTTCATCTGATTCAAAACTGGTGCTGTCGGGTGTTTATTCCCCTCCCGGCTGCGTGGGCAGCACAAGCCGCTGTGCCTGCTTTAGTTGCAAGTACCAGACCAAGCCGCCTGGGGAGGCTCGTGGGGCTTCCCAAGCCTGGAAATATGCTGCCTTCCAGGGCAGGAGAGGAAACCTTTCTTTCACCACCATGTCCAGCTTGTTAATTTTTGTTTTCCTGCCCAGTCCGTTTTGCTGCCCTGTAATAATAAAAGGCGGGAGAGGGAAATAAAGATAATCCCACCTACAGGCTTGTTCAGGCATCTGCAGGTGCCTCTGATGCCCTTTGTGCTGGTAGCTAAGTCTGAATGGATGCACTGACGAGTTCTGGGTGATCTCCATAGAATAATTAAGGTTGGAAAAGACCTCTAAGATCCTCAAGTCCATCTATTAACCCAACACTACCAGGCCCACCAATAAACCATGTCCCCAAGTGCCACATCTACACATGTTTTGAACACTTCTATGGATGATGATTCCACCTTCTCTGGTCAGCTTGTTCTGATGATTGACCATGCTTTCAGTGAAGAAATTTTTCCTAATATCCACTTTAAACCTTCCCTGGCACAACTTGAAGCCATGTCCTCTTGTCCTATCCCTTCTCACCTGGAAGAAAAGACCGATCCCCATGAATGCTTGGCTTTTCATCCTTCTGTCCTCACTTCCATATTTGTTTCTTTCGTCTTCCAGGGCTGATCCTTCGAAGATGCATTTTGGATGAAGAAGGCATAGCTTACTGGGAGCCTCCAACGTACATCAAGTGTGTTTCTATTGATTACAGGAACATACAGATGATGGTAAGGCAGCCCCACTCCCTCAGCTCAGCAGGTTTGGGACCCTCCCCAGTGATTGTTACATGGCTGAAGTTACAGAAAAGGGGAAAAAGGGAAAAAGGGAAAAAATCAAGCTCTGCCTTGATTTTCTCTTACTGCTTACCTTGTGATGCACGGGCACTCTATGGATGATTACTTCCAGGATATTAAAATATCTACCTTGGCAGGATCTGGGTTCTATGGGTCTTTTATATCACATTCTCATTAAGTGTCACTGGGACTGTATCATTTTTAAATAAGCATCTTTTTAAAAAAATCTTAAATTCATTGTTACAACAAATTTCTGCTGGTCTCCTGTGCCCTTAAGGAGAACTGACCTCTCCTGTTCGGGGTAAGGTACAGTCTGTCCTAAAATAGTTGCAAATTGGTTTTGGGGCAAAAACATTCTATTGGGTTATGAACAGAAGAAACTTTGCAGCAGGACAATTTCCTCTTTGTTGGCAAACAGAAAATTTCATTTATCTGTCATTTTAGAACTGCTCAGAAGATAATTTAGAATCTATCACTCTTTTCTATCATTTTAAAAATATCAGAGGCTCTCAGGCCAGCAAAGATTGTCAGATCATCTAATCTGCACTCTGAATTGTGAGGGAGGTCAAAAACCTTCCCCGAGCAATTCCTTCACTGAGCTCATTAACTTTGACTGTCCCTGAAGTCTTTCTTGTGTTTCTTTTCTATTCCTCAGACCAGGGAACACCTTGCCAAAGCTCAGCGTGGCTTGATGGGAGATGGGCTGTCAGACGTGCTCCAGAACCTCGTGGAAATCTCCCAGGATGGGACCAGCTACAGCGGGGACCTGCTGTCCACCATGGATGTACTCAGGAACATGACAGAGATCTTCCGTAGGGCTTATCACAGCCCGACCTCTGGGGATGTGCAGGTGAGCACAGGTGCTTTTCCTGGAGCCCAAGCCTGGGCTGGAGGGTTTTATCCACACTCAAGGCTCCAGGTTTGATTACTGATACTGATTTGAGCTGATACAACACCGATGAAAAGCCAGATGATGATTTTTCCCACCATAAATGTCTCTCTTTATTTACAAACGCTCCTTTTGAAGTGGTTCTTCCTTGCTTTATAAACTAAGAACTTGAAAGCCAAGGTCACTCTGAACTATTTCAACCTGATAGCACTTTACTGCAGAGGCTAATTGATATGAGAACATTATTTGGCAGGGATTTCAGGCTAATGACTCAAGGTAAAATGATCCTGTGGCATTGAGTACCTGGATGTTGATGTAGGGGAATATCCTCATGGTTTCTCATCCCAGGGTTTTACTTCCAGCAGCTGCTGAGCAGCTACAGGATACACCCTTGGGATGGGTCATCACCCCAGGACTTGAAACATTAAACTGATCCTGCAGGTTCTGTAGTGAGTGGTAAAACTGGAGAAAAAAAAATCGATAGTCTTAAATTTCCTGTCTCCTTCCTTCTCATCGTGTGCTGGAAAGTTCTTACCATGGACAGCACCCTCTTGATCCATCTCTGCTTCTTTTGCCTGGTCACAGGCTAAAGGGGATCCTGAGGTTTCCCTATATTGGAAACAACAGAAGCAGTAGAAAAAATAATAGGAAATTATTTAGGCAATGGAAGATCATCTGTTTTGAACCAGTTTCTGACACACTCTTACCTAATCTGTTCTTAAAAATCAGTCACGGATACAAGACATATCCCCAATCCAATGCCTTAGGAGATCCAGTAGTTAAAGTGAAGGCCTTGAGAAAAAGGTCTTATGAAAATCTGTTTTGCCATTAACATCCTTGGGGACCTATGAAATGCTGGGGGACCTTTTGGGAATGGGACATATCTCTTGGAGTGTGTCTGAATCTTGCGTGTCCCTCCCACACTGCTGTGACCTCCTCAGCCTGGGCTATGTTTGCATAACCACCTCTTCTGTCCTCTTTTGTCTCCCTTCTCCAGAACTTCGTCCAGATCATCAGCAACATTTTATCGGAGGAAAACCGGGAAAAATGGGAGGAAGCTCAGCTGGTATGAACTTTCGGTACCGTCCCTGGAAATAAAAAGGCTTTCAGCACAGGGTTAAGTCATGAGGAGGGGAATTTTCAAGCATCTACATGACCTCCTCAGATGGGCTTAATTCCACACTGAGTCACATTAATGGGGTTACTCAGGCAGCCACAGGATCTCAGCTCTGAGCCAGACTCTCTGCATGAAGATCTGTAAAATGCTGGTGCTGTAAACCAAATTTGGGATGGCTTTCAGGGGTCAGGCTTGGTTTGGAGTTGATGATCTTGATGCCTTGCTGTAATCCCACTCTTCCCTCTTGCCCAGATAAAGAAGTGGGATCACGTGGCTTTGAGTTCCCGGCTCAAAAGATGCAGGACAGGAGGGATTTTCTGAGCTTCTGGTTCTGCGCAGCATGAGCTGAGCATGAATTCAGTTATGTTTTGCTTTATTTCTCTCCTGCCACAATTAGGAATCCTGCTCGGTCCTGAACTCCCCATTCCCAGAAGTGTTCAAGGCCAGGTTGGATGGGGCTTTGAGCAAGATGTGGAAAGTGTCCTCGTCCATGACAGGAGTCTGGAATTAGATGATCTTTAAAGTCCCTTCCAAGGGACCAGGCCAGTCCCAGGCCATTCTATGATTCTGTGAATAATTCCGTGGCTGAACTCTCAAGTATTAGGGGATGGTGTTGTTGGTTTTCCTTTCTGTGTCTTATTTGTCCCTTGTCCCTTGTGCCCCATTTGAGCTCTCTCTTGTGGACTTGTGTCACACCTATTCTTTTGTCCTTTTACCATTCCTTTGGTGAGCTCTTGCTGCTGTAAAATTCCTCAGAGAGATCTGGAAACAGCAAATAATCAAGAAAAAAAAAATCACCCAACACACAAAGCAACCCCAGAGTCCAGTTATATTCACACCAACCAGGGAAATCCTTTGGGAAAAAACTTTTTAACAGCAAGTTCTGGCAGAATTGTTGAAAATCCAGAATGTGAGACAGGGACTTGAAAACATTTACTTCATGCAATAGCAACTCTGTCAGGAGCTGAGCAGCCTTCTCCTCTCTTTTCCCTGATATCCTGTGCTTTCTCATTGCATTTAGATGAGGGTGACGAGGTCTGTCTCTGGTTGGGACAGAGAACCATCTGGACATGGTCCTGGGCAAGGTGGTCCTGCTTGGGCAAGTGGCTTGGCCCAAATGGCCTCCAAGTTCCCTTCTAAACTAAACTACACCACGATTCTGTGATTCTGTGCCCAAATCCTTGGTCTCAAGCCGCCAGGTGCATGTACATATTTCAGCACCGAGCAGAGGAGACTGTCAAGTTGTCATGACAACAGGGAAACCCTGTTGATCCCCTTAAAAACAGCTCGCTCTGTGTGGCGCTCGGTTCCCAGCGGCTTTCCCTGTGCAGTCTGCTCTTTGCACCTCCAGACAGGCACAGCCCAGCAGCGCCCGTGACCTACATGTGGATTGGGAACATCACCGAAAGAATGTTGTCCTGGTGTGTATTTTAGTGGGAATTGAGATGACAGCCCAGCACCGCGGCTTTAGGACACAGGAATCTTCACGAAGAGGATGACAGCAGAGGTTTCAGCAGTCTCTCTGCTTCTCCCTCGAGGCTGCTGGACCAAAATCACACCCTGCATTTCACGAGATCAACCAATTATTTTAAAGCAAGGCCTTTGGCTCCCAATTTGCTCATTAAAAATAAACCCAACTTCACTGCAGTCTCACACCCCAACACCTTGTGGCCTCCCAGGGCAGAGAGATGTTGCTCAAGGAAAATAAAAACTAAAATAACCCATAAAGGTATTCAGAGATGGGCTACAATGATTTTTGAGGAGCCTTTGTCAACCATTCTAAGATAAAATCTAAAATAAAACATCCAGTGTAGCCCAGATTTGGTTTGACCTTGTGATATCAATCTGTAATGGAATATAAAAGTATGCAGCTAAAAATAGCATCCTCACTCAGTTCTCCTCCTTCTGTGCACACCTGCTGTACTGGCAGGACTTTTTAATCTCATCCTGAGACAGTTTTAGTCTTACCAATTTCTTGGAATAGACAGGGAGTCCAAATTCCTTGGATAGACAGAGAGATGGCCACCCCTGTTCTCCTTGCCCACAGTTTCCATGGCTCAGCCTTCCCTCTGCCTCCTTCCCATCCTGCTTGTCCCCAGCTGACCCTCCAGCTCTGCTCGGCCACCTCAGAACATCTGGATTATGATGAGGAACTGAAAACACCGTGGAAATGGTGGGAAAGGAAAAGAAGAGGAGCTGAAAACTGCTTTTCTTCAGCCTCTTGTGGTATTTGCTAAGCCCCTGCAGGCAAATGTGCTTTGAGGAAGAGACAGGTAGTCAGCAGAGCTCATTTCAAGTGGATTATATTTTATGGACTCTGTCACTGGAAAACTGGTTATTGTTAAACAGCCCTGTGTTAAGTTGGCAAAGTACAGGTAAAGAAGAGCTACTGCCAATGTCTTTATCAATGGGGAAACACCACGGGAGAAAAAAGAGCCAGAAAAGCTCCAGGACAGGCCAGGTCCAAGAACCTGATTATTTGGAGAGTGAGATCCTGACAACAAAACAGGAAAGGAGAAAATCAGGCTGCCTGGGATTCAGCATGAGACCATGGATGTCCTTTGGTGGGGCTGCTTTCAACAGAGGGAATGGGAATGAGATCTTTAAGGTCTGTTCTAACCCAAACCATTCTGTATTTCTATGATTTTATGAAAGGAGATGGGTAGGTTATTTTCTTCTCCAGAGAGTATCAAGTATTTCTTTTTGTTTAAAAAGAAATACTGTTGTTTGTCTTGTTGTTTGTTATTGCCTCCACCCTAAATTTTGTTGATCTGAGTGTCATACTATGCCCCTTTCTTTTTCTTTTTCTAGGCTTCCTTTTAGGATTTCTCAGTCCTCATTTTCCACAGCTCCATAACAGTCCATTATACCCAGCATATGCTTCCAGTTCACGTGTGAGAGCAGAAACCTTTGCCCACAGAGAAGCTCCTGCTGTGCTCATTAGGATCTGATCTACCCAAAAATCTCACTCTCTTTGCAGATAGGGCCAAACGCCAAGGAGCTGTTCAGGCTCGTGGAGGATTTCATTGATGTCATCGGCTTCCGCATGAAAGATTTCCGGGATTCCTACCAAGTCACGGACAATCTGGGTGAGTTCATTTGCACTCCCCACATCAGGGAGAGACCCCCAAAAGCTGTTAATTACTGTGCAATATGGATAACCTGGGCTTTGGGGAGGGAAGGAGGGGAGGCAGCAGATGGTGGGACATTAAAAGGTCTGGGGGAAGACACGGACGGACATAAATATGGGGTGGCTTTTCTCCAAAGAAGTTGGGATTTCACGAGGAAGAAGAGACATCCACAGAGAGACCTGAGAGATATCTACAGAATGGAGAACGGATGACGAACTGGGCAGAATTAGATTCTTTCTTTTGTTTTTTTGAACACAAGAACAGCTCAGCAGCCAATGGATGCGGCGAGCAAGCAGCAGGCGGTGTTTGATTGATGCTGTGTGCACAATCGCAGCGTGGAACTTGTTGCCAGAGGAGGTTGCAGAAGCCAAAAAGTACAGATGGGTTCATGATGGGATTAGGAAAGTGCACAAAAGAGAGGTCCATTGGTGGCTGTAAAAGTTGATGATCTGGATGCAGCCAGGAGCTGAGGAAGTCCTGCTGGTTGCTGGGAGGGCAAACCAAGATATGTGTTCTTTCTCACACTTCTCATCAGCTGCTGCTGGCCACTCCTGGAGATAAGATGCTGGAGCAGACTGACCTCTCCTTTGCCAGATTTAGTGCAGGCAGGACCCTTTCAGTGCATCACAACCGCTGGTTTTATCTTCTTTCGTGCAGAGACGTTACCCCAAGAGAACATCATTCCTATGGCTCCCAATATCCAGTCTAATTTCCCACTGATACTTCCAATGCTTTCCTGAGCACCTGTGGAATTTATTGAAGCCGGTTTCACTTACTGATTTTATTTCTTGCTTCCCTCCAGTCCTCGGCATTCACAAACTGCCTGCAAATGCAGCGACTGACATCACCTTCCCCATGAAAGGCTGGAGGGGAATGGTGGACTGGGCCAAGAACTCGGAGGACAAGGTCACCGTCTCCAAGAGCATCCTGTCTTCAGGGCTCTCAGGTAGGCAGCACAGCCGGGGCATTCCAGCACAAATTTTCTCCTTCATTTTCTAAGAGCGGTTCCTTCCATTTGCCTGGTCTTCAAATCCCCTTCCAGCCCAGCTGGATTTGCTCACAGATATTTGGACACCAGAAGCATTGATGAGTGCAAATAAGGCTTTCAAATATGGCCTGACCAAGAGCTCCACCTAAACTCCTCATCAAAGTTCAGGGGCAGGCTTAGTGCCTGGGTGTGGAAGTTTAACTTTTCCTAAAGAAGGAGCAAAAATAGGCAGACAATGCTTTAGGTGGCCCCTTAAGACTGGATCCAGACCTGGGAGGGCCATCTGAGGGTGAGTAGCTGAGCAGCTGGTGGGTCTGAATCTGCTGCATGGACAACCTTTGATAGATCTGGGGGTTTATGGCCATTGTGTGAAATTTCCTGCCCCCAGAGATGGAATTCAGAGGGCATTTATCACTGAGGCTCCACATCAGGGCATAGGTAGGACCCTGAGCATGGAGGTGGTGCCTCAGCAAAGGTGGCCTCACTGCCAGATCTGGAAGAAATCTAGAGGTTTCTGGATGATCTGATGGATGAGAACCACCATCACTCAAAGTGCTCACCTTTTGGCAGAGATGCTTAACATTTGGCAGGATTGAGCCCTGAGTTCTCAAAAGCAGGACCCTAAATCGGGCTGATTGCTGAGAAATGATGGGATTTACTTTTGGCACTCATGGCTTTGAGAGCTGCTGGCTCCCTCTTCCTTGGAACAGGGGCTGGAGACTGAGCTGTTGCCACAAAAGACCTTTGGCCTCTTGTTGTCACGCCAGGACTTTTTGTCATGGGCTCCCCTGCTGGGGATGGCATCAGCCATCATTTCATTGGGAAATCTGAGGCCAGGAACAGTTAAGTGACACCCCCGAGGGTAAACAGTGAGTCACTGGCAGAGCAAGGACCACGGCAAACACTCCTTGTGTTTTGTTGGGCCTTGCAGACAGCGTGAGCTCCCTGGGAGAAGCTGGAGCACATTGGGAGCATTATCCCAATTTCTTTGTGGATGCTGTGGTGCCTTCACCTTTGGAAACCTTTAACCACTTGTTGGACAAATTGCTGGCACCAGACCCAGGCAGAGCTGATCCTGCTCTGAGGCTGAGGGCCATTCTAAAAGTACCCAGTTCCCCATGGAGCTGTTTTCCAGATTTCTGTTGGAAGCATCCTCACACAGAGATGCTCCAGGGCCCCCGAGCTGTAGTGACTGAGCAAACAAAAGGTGACATCCACCCTGAAGAAACAACTTCCCATCAGTGCTCACCTCTCCATGGTTTCCTGAGCACCACCCAGGGCTCTTCTGACCCTGATTTGTTCAGTATCTTGTGCTGGTGGTGTAGTTTTTGAGGGTTTACTCAGTGATTCCAGCAGAAATTCACCTCTATTAGTTTTGATCCTCACTTTTCTCTGGCTGCAGGGAAAGGGAGTAACTATCCTGAGCAAAGTGATGAAGACAGGCAGCTTCGTGAGACCAGATCCAAATCCCTCACTGCTGGGAGCTGACTTTGAACAGTCAATTTCGATGGGCCAACGCTGATTTATGCAGTTGGGTGACACAATTGCTCTGCAAGCCTGTCTGTCAGTCTCTCCCAGTTCTGTGCTCAACAGATATCCCAATTTGATGATAAGAAAGATGGACATGCAGAGCTGTGCCTGTCCGGTGCTGATGGAGCAGACACACTGTCGGCTCAACCTCAGTACAAGACATCAGAGAAGCCCCACCTGGTGCTTTCCCAGGCTCCCTCAACACTGTTTTTCACCCAGCCACTTGCTTTTCCTGCCCCTGAAAATCCAGCCCTGGGGCTGCCTCTGCTGTGGTTTATTAGGGGAAGTTCTTGCTTTTTGCAGCTGGGCACCACGAGGCAGTGACAGAGTAGGGAGGAGGAAAAGCAAGAGGAAAAGGAGGAGGAGGAGGAAGAGGTCAAGTGACGTGCCCAGAGGTCACACAGATGATTCAGAGGCTCATCTGGATCTGCTGCAGCCCCCAGAGGCAGCACATGAGTTTTGGGGTCAGAGCAGGCACAGTGGGACCACTCCCCTTCCTGCTGCCCTTGTCGGCCCGAGCGCGGCTCTTCTCTCTGATGCCGTGATAGCTGTGGACGGCTCCAAAGGCCTCGAGGTGGCTGCAAGAGACCTTTCCCCCCTGCAGATTTGTCTGTTGTGGTGCTGCCAGAGGGATTTGGGGGTTTCTGAATGGGGGGTCCATCCAGTCCATCCATTTGGGATGAGTGAGCCTCGGTGAGGGCAGAAATCTGGGATGCCAGGTCACCCCAAAGGTGCTGAGACCTCTCTGGGGACCAGTGAGACCCAGTGTGGTGACAGCAGCCACTGCAGCGATGTTGGCATTGGCCATGCCCCAACAGAGAGCCCTCCACACGAGGCCAAATCCCACCCTTGAGTGTCCCATGGGGACAGTTGCCACCCCGAATGTCTCAGTGCTGTTGTCTTCTTCCCTCTCCTCTGGTGTCCTGCAGTGTCGGACGACTCCTCCGTCTTCGTGGTTGGGACCGTGCTCTACCGGAACGTGGGCAACATCCTCTCCCTGCAGAGGTAAGAGGGGGAGCAGCTGGGAAATCACCAGGATCGTCCCTCTGGCTGCAGGGCCTCGGTCTTCCAGGGAAAAGTAGAGATCACTGGGTGCAACGAGACGGATTTTGACCTGTAGTGGGAATATTTTGGCACCCGCGTTCAGGTGGGGCCAGGCTTGTGCATCGCGTGCCGGAGGAGCAGCAAGCAGCAGCCCAGATGTGAGAGGAGGAGGAGGCTTGGTGCTGCTGTCTCATTTCTCCCTGCCACCCTTTGCCCTCCAGGAATGGAACCTCACCCTGCCCTGCTCGTCACGAGGGATTTTGGCTGCGCTGACAGATGGGGGATGCTCAGCTGCCCCGATCTCGCGGAGAGCTGCCAGCCACACTGAGCCCTGGAGAGCAGCAGGGCTGAAGACAGGCTCGGGGAGGGGAGAGGGGAGCAGAGCACGCCTGGCTGCACATGTCTGCCATGTTCCCAGCGCTGCAAACTGCCTCGGGCACCAAAGCTTTTGTGTTCAGCACTCCCTTTCCTTTTCTTCGCTCCTCTCCCTTTTCCTCTTGCTCTTTTTTCTTTTTTTTTTTCCCCCCGAGACTGGTACTGAGGCAGTAAATTAAGCATCCTAAGGCACCTTCTAAATCTGTTCTGCACTGATTAGCGTGAGCCCATTTACCATAAACACCAGAGCATCTCTCCTCACCGATAATCATTTAAATACCTCCAGATTTAGCACTGGCAATGGCAAAAGAGCTCGGAGTGAGTGCAGAGAGGAATTAGCAAGTCAGCCAACTGTATTCTGTAATATCTTCCATTACAGCAGTGGGAATTAGATCAGAAGGGCAATAAACATCATTGGCTCAAATGATCCAGCGGTATTTCAGCTTCTTCTGGCCAAGCGGGGAATGAGCTCTGATAACCAGCAGCTGCGGCAGCCACAGCCTCCAAACGGCATTCCCACAGGAGAGCTGATTTAAGATGTTCCTTAATTAAAGGACAGTCCCTCTTTAAAAAAATCTCGAGCCTTGAATCACCTGTGGAGAGTCAAAGGAAAAAAAAAGTGGAGAAATGAAAGCAGCAGCAGCAGTAAAGTACCTCTTAGTTCAGCGCTGTGCAAATGGACACAGCATTAAAAAGGAGAATGTTGTTAAATAACCATGTAGCTGTCCATGGGTAAGAAATATTTCTGACCACTGAGGAGAGCAGCTATTCCTGGGTTCATATAAGCAGTGCGGACCCACACACTGGATTCGGCCACTCTGATTCAATGCAGAGTGATTTTTCCAGAAGGGGGAAAAAAAAAGTAGATTTAACTCAGCAAACAGCACCAGCTGAGCTGTTCCTAATTGTCCCAATTTACCTCCCCCAAGCAGCAATTCCATCTCTGAGTAACACATTACGCTGTCCCCTTGGATCCAGAGAGCCCAGCGGATCTTGGCAGCTGTGACAATTGGGATGGGGTACACGCAAAACCTGATTTTTTGATGGGTTACGTACAAAACCTAATTTTCCAAGCCAGGGAGGTGAGAGAACACTTGGTCCCAGCTGGACTCTGCTGCAGAGGACAGGGGCAGCAGTGAGAGCCACCAAACACATTGTCCCCATGTCCCCAGTGCTGCATTCACAGCTCTTTGCACTCCCTTGGTGGCCACAC
This sequence comes from Origma solitaria, assembly GCA_013397895.1. Taxonomy (NCBI): domain Eukaryota; kingdom Metazoa; phylum Chordata; class Aves; order Passeriformes; family Acanthizidae; genus Origma; species Origma solitaria. The sequence goes on along the minus strand of VZRL01000811.1, from coordinate 237,623 downwards.
AGGAGCCCTCTGAGCTCCTCTGAACTGCTGCTCAAACCCGATCTCCACGTGTTTTGCTTCTCCCCAGAAGCTGGGCTGCAACGTGGTTTTAGGAAAAACAACTCATCTTCCCCCTGAAAGATTCCCCGTGATGCTGAGTCCTTCGCCGCCCCCGACAAGCTGCTCAAATGCTTAATTACCTTCTCTGCCAGGAGTCTGTCTCTCTTTTTAGGGCTGAATTTGTCTGACTTTCCCTTCCAGGCATTGAGCCTTTGGGTGGGTGACTGAAAAGCCCCCTGCATGCAGAGCTGTCAGACAAGCCTTGCAACAGAGAACTTTTTGTCCTTTTTGTCTGGTTTTCTGGCACCTGGATCGATTTTGTGCCTCTGTTTTGGACTCCCCTTGCTGTTTCCCCGTCTCAAAGTGAACCTGAACCCAAGAGCACAGTGGAATGCAGGCAAGGAGAGTACAGGGAGAAGTCGTTTGCTTTGTTTCAGTGAAAGGGATCTTAAAGGTCATCTCGTTCCACCCTCCTGCCATGGGCAGGGACATTTTCCACTATCCCAGGTTGCTCCAAGCCCCTTCCTACCTGGCTTTAAATATCTTCAGGCATGGGTCAGCCACAGCTTTTCTGGTCAACCTGTGCCAGGGCCTCACCACCCTCTGAGCAAAGAATTTCTTCCCAACATTTAATCCAAACCCCTCCTCTTTTAGTTTAAAACCATTCCCCCTTATACTGTCATTATCTGCCCATGTAAAAATTTGCTCTCCATTTTTTATAAGCCTCCTTCAGCTTCTGGTTGAGCTGTGGCTTCTTGGCCACTGATCACCCTTCACGCTCTGCACCCAGTGACTCCTGTGTCCTAACGCCTTGCCACGCTGAAAAATCAAATGTTCTTTCTGTTTTTGTTTGCTGCATCGATTCTCACCTGGTGCTGAGCCTGCACAAGGTTTCGGTGTCATTCACACTGCTCATGCAAATATTCAGCAGCACTGACCCAAGAACTGACCCTTGCAGACACAGCCTCTAATGAAGACATGCACTGGTGGTTACCTTTCAACAGATCCCATTTTTAGCTTCTTACAGCTGCCTACTCCCATTGATTTACTCCTTTACTTTTCCTTTGTACCGTGCTAGTTGGGCTTTGTCACGTCATTCTTTTTTTCTTCATTTTTCTCTCTTTTTTTTTAAGAGGAAAATATATATTTGACTTTTTTCTTCACCCTGTTAAATCAATGTTGTTGTTCCCTCTAGTGTTGGTGGAAGAGTGGCTTTCTGAGCATCTGCTTACACACCCATGGACAATTAAATTTTTTTTTCCTGTTTTTTTTTTCCTTTAAATATTTTTTTTTTTTAAAGAAAGTGCAAATCTTTCCCATCTAATTTTTTATAAAAACAAAGATAAAACCCAGAGAGCAAAGTGAAAGATTTTAGCAGCATCTGTAGATTTGGTGAAGGTTTGGAAAAGGAAGGATTTCCCTTGTCCACAGATGCCACATGGGCTGGGATCAGCCTGATCTGGGCACCACTCCTCTACCAATTCCTTCATGGCAGAATTTTCAGCTGCTGGTTGTGGGGGACATTTTGCTTATTTAAACACCAATGAACTGAAGGAAAATGAGGAAACTCTGTGTATTTACATTTTCATTGTCCAGGGAAGTGCCTACAAAGAGCTTGGCTTTCCAAGAATGGGAAGTATCTCCTCACTTACTGCCCCTCCCAAGAGACAAATCTGCCAGATTTATTGCAATATTTGTCTGGGCACAGACATTTAGACATCTCCATGAAAGGTTTGGCCTTTTTCCGTTTGCTTTTGGTCCTCAGGGAATGAAGATACACAGCAGTGCCTCCAGACAGGATCATGTGCTGCCCCATGGATGGGCAGCCACGCCTCAGCCTCACTGCAGTGCACCTCAAGCCAGCCTTGGAGAGAGAAAACAAGAAATTTTTTGGAGAAGCCCATGAAATCATGGAATATTCTGAGTTGGAAGGGACCCACAAGGATCACCATAGTCCAAATGAGCTGCTTCCTCATGGCAGGGACAGAAAATGAGTCCATGGCTATTTTATTTCTGGGCTAGATACAGACTCTAAGTTTAATTGCTTTAGGGATTGGTAAGGTTCATAAAATGGTTTGATTCCTGGAGGGGTAGATGTGGATTGGCTGTGAGGGGAGCTCAGAGAGCAGAGGATGGGCTCCATCAGCAGCAAGGGTCTTTGGGGGTATTTTAAAGTAATGGGGTCAAACCCTTCTGCACTGGGTACTCTAAACCTTGCACCACCAGTGATGGTTGCAATGGGATTCCCTGCCCCACAAAAACCTCTTTAAAGCCTCTCTTTCCCCTCTTCTTCTCAGGAACAGCACCGTTCTGAACTCCAAAGTCATCTCCGTGACTGTGAAGCCATTCCCTCGGTCTCTCCTCACCCCTTTGGAAATCGAATTCTCCCACCTGTACAACGTAAGTGGTTCCTGGGAACCTGCCCTGTCCCATCTGTGTGTTGCTCCTGCAGGTGCAAGGGAGGAGGTGGTTGTGATGGGCTCCTGACACCTTTTTCTTGGTCCAGGACCCTTCAATCTTCCCAAAATCAGGCTGCATTTCCAGAGCAGCAGCACAAAGCCAAGCTTGTCCCCAAGCTTGTGAACACATCATCTCATTATGGGCATCATCACAGGAGAATAATTATGCACCCATTAAAATAACTTGACGTAACAATGGTCTTCCTGGAGGAGGGAAAGGAAGGGGAAAGGTTGTTTTCCATTAATTCTGGAATATTGCTGATGTTCTCAGTGCTTTCCAAGGCAGTCAAAAGTTCCCTCCAGGTTCCTCTGCTCAACCCCAAGCAGATTTATGGGATGGACATTTACATACCCCAAGGCCCGTCCTTGCTGTGGAGATGAGATGCCCTCCTGAGGCTCCACAACATGAATATTAGATCTGTTGTGTCTCTGGACTCTCCTGGAGGGATTTTCCAAAGCTGTCTCAGACAGCTGGAGTCAGTGGCAAACTTCTTCCAGGGGGCTTCAAACACACCTGACCCCCTCCTGCAGGGCTCTGCTTCTCCCGAGCATCACGTCCCACAAAAGCTCAGGCTGTATTTGATCCACTTTCCAGAAGGGAGCAGCAAAAGGATTCTGTGTGAGAGGAGGGATAAGGAGGAATATCTGTGGGTTGAGTCAGGAGAGAGGCAGAGTCAAATCGCTCTGCAGTGGTCGTGATGCAGAACAAACCAAGGCGCGTTTTATTCTGGTTTTTCAATCTCAGGCTCAAAGAAGCCATTCCGAGGGCTGAGATCCATGACAGCTCATCTGGTGGAACTCAGGCACACCATCCCTAGAGCAGTGGAAGGGGTTTTTCAGGTCCCACATTTTTCATTCTAGTCCAGACGCTCCATAAACAGTGTGACACTGATTTGTTTCTATTTTCCCTTTCTCTTCTCCTGGCAGGGAACCACCAACCAGACCTGCATCCTGTGGGATGAAAATGATGGGTGAGTTCTGTGGGTTTCCCTTTACTCTCACAGCTCCATTTGGGGTTTTTTGGGGGTGAAATCATCACAGTTTTAGCAGCGATGTGTCAGTTTTTGTTCTCTCCGCTCAGTATTTTCTTCACCCTGGTGGGGAGTGCGTTTTCCTTCACACTTCTTTCTTCCTGCACTGCTTCTTACTGAGCTGTCTTTTAGTGTAATTTTGGATTTTTCCGCATAAAGGGTACATGAACTGGGACCCAGGAATGTGGAATCATTCAGTTTGAGCTCAGCAAAGCAGTGCTTGGCTCTCTGCAGTGCTCACCCCAAATCGTGCACCTAAAGGAGAGTAAAGCAAAATCAGTTGCAAATATGGCCTGTGGAGGTGAAGGTCAGGTGATATGAACTTCCCGTTGAGCTGCTGTGATTTGGAAAAATGATTTTTGCCAGAATTCCAGCGATGACTGGCGCTATTCAGGAGGGTTTGAGTGATGTGGTTGTGGCCAGCAGGGAAAAAAAACCCAATCCCAAGTTACCATGAAGAGTTTGGACAATAAATCCCATATGGGGAGTAGTTGTCAAAGAATATGCATCCTGGAAAGAAAGAAAGAAAAAAATCTACTCTGAAAGTGAGATCTTAAATCCTGAGTGAACTTGACAAGGATACAAAGTGTTTGATTTAATGGTGGTTTTACTTCACTGACTTTTGCATCTCAGTTTGAAGACCTACCTGGCTCCTCTTCCACTTGCAGTCAGTTCCTCTCCTTGAGATCTCAGACATTTGGCACATACCCCTGCATTTATTATTATTTATTATTATTATCTGCAGCATCTGAAAAATGATTCCATTCTCGTTCTTTTATGCTCCATTAAGTAGCATATGCACACAGAGGCAGGCAACATATTTACACTCAGCTCCCCGTTCTCGTTGGTCTGGGATTAATTTGGCATTTCTGAGTGGATCCACAGAAAAGCTGAAGAACGCAGAGGGTCTCCCTGCTTGTGGAATCACACTCCTGTTGTAGCCCGGGGCAGAACTGGTCCCTCTGGCTGGTAGTGAAAATTGCTGTAGCATTAGAAGATGGTTGAGACGCAGGTGAAATTCAAGAAATTAATATAAGGGGATTTTATTATATTTCAATGATGCCTTAGGATTTTAGCTGCTATATTTTTCATGTTTCTGTAGTTTTAGTGTGTGACTCTGGACTCCATACAGAGTGCTAAAATCTGTTCCCAGCATTTTTTAGACAAAACAATTCCTCTAAAACTTGAGATCCAAGGACACTTTGCTGCCTCAGAGCCCCAAGATATGTAAGCGACAGTGAATTGGGGGGAGCAAACTTGGAGTAATTGACATTATCACCTGAAGGCGTAATTGGAGAATTGAGGCTCGATATGTTAATAGAGAGAACTTATAAAATATGAAAAACTCGTGACTCACTGTCCATTTTGGGTGTATCTTCTGGAGTAGGCTCTATCTGCCCTAAATGTACCTTGAAGGCCTTCAATAAATCTAACTGCTTTTTATTCTCTTCACTTTGTTTGGCCTCTGGTTTAGGGAAGACATTCAGGCATCATCTCTGTGCCAGAGAGCAAACAGAGTGTGTGGGTCAGCACAGAGAATTGGATTGGTGGGCAGGTTCAGGAGCAGGCTGGGGTTGGAGCTGGCTCTGCTAAATCTGCTGTTTCTCCCATGCTGGAATGGAATCAAAGCACTTGTACAACAACCCAATTCCTGGCAAGTAAAGGCAGGAGTTGGAACCATTGGCCCTTTTGCTCTGCACTCCATCCCATCGCTTTTGGCTTTCCAAAAGCAGGGAGAGGGCTGTGTCCAGGAGGATGGAGATGTTTCCCTGCCATGCTCAGACCTGGATTTAATTAGCGGCAGTCTGAGCATGAAAAGAGCAAAATCCAGTTTGGCTGTGGCTGGATCTGAGGGACACTGATGCCATTCAGGGTGGAGACAGGAATCTGTCAGAGCTGGCACTGGGAAGTGCCTGCTAGGAGACAGATGAAGGTTTGCCCAGTGCTGAGCATGGATTGAGAGGTTTGGATGCCATTTCTGAACTGGAAGCAAAGCAGTGCCCAGTTCAGCATCCTCAGCTCTGCCTCATCCTGGAGAATGGTTTGGGTTGGAAAAGATCCTAAAGATCATCTCATTCCAGCCCCTTGCCCTGGGCAGGGATGTCATCCCCTAAACCGGGTCCCTCCCTGTCCCAGGAGCTCTGGCTGCTCCACACTCTTCCTCCCAAGGCTCAGCAGCTTCTTGGACTGCCTGTTGTCCCTCTGGGAGCACAAGATGTTGGGAATGCTTTCAGTCTTTCATCCCTGCATCCTCATGGCATCAAAGAATGGGAGCTAAGAGCCGAGCAGGAAATTTCTTGGCACCGACACCGCGGTTCAGTGTTCACGGATGGATTCCAAAGCCCCCAGCTGATCGGTTGTGCAAACGTTGCTGCTAAGCTTCCACTTTCCCTGTGTTTTGGGGGTGTGTGTGCATGCCTGCAAGTGTCTGCAACCAACATTTACAATCCCAAGCAGCTGAAAAGTCCCAACTGCTGATGTCAGCACATTTTTGCCAGGGGGATGTTCCAAAACTTAGAGCTGATCCGGCGAGCTCTGGCAAGGGGAGCTGCCAAGCTGTCTGTGCAATATTTTAAAAAGCGGATTTGCACAACATTTTAAAGCTGATTTGCTACCGCTGCTGCCTCCTGGGAAAGTCTAATGAAAGGCGAATTATGCAAACCCTCTTCCCCCGGTCCTGACTGCTCACCTCGAACTTGAACAGCACTCTGGAGCTGTCAAGGGTTTTGCATCACAGTTTTGAGAAACTGTTCCCTGCTTGAGGCAAGGATTTTTAGTAGAGGTACAGGTCCTGGTAGAGGTCACGACTGATGACTCTGTGCCAGGAAATCCTGTGGTTCAGCCACACTTGTGTGGTTCCCATCTTCCCCTTCCTGCCACTTCTCTTTTCAACAGGAGGTTTTCCCACTGATCACTTTCATAAGGTGGTTGTGCAAATGGGTGAAACTAAAGATGCACCATCTCTGGACATGTTCCAGGCCGGGTTGGATGGGGCTCTGAGTAACCTGGTCTGGTGGAAAGTGTCCCTGTCCATGGCAGGGGGGTTGGAACTAAATGTTCTTGAAGGTCCCTTCCAAGCCAAACCATTCTGTGATTCTGTAAAATCCCATTTCCCGGTTCGGACCAATTTAATGGATTTACAGCTTCATTTCCCTGCCTGTTCTCCACCCTGCTGTGTTCCCTGTGCAGCCCGAGCCAGCCTGTTGAGGTGTTGCCTGCTCAGAAGACACCGTGACCTCCTGAGATTCCTCTTTTCCTGCTCCAAGGCAGGGTGGCCAGGTGGAGCCTTCCCTCACTCACAGTCACCCACCTGAGGCTCCAGATCTTGGTGACCCAAATACCACACAATTCCAGCGACCCAGCCTCCAGATTTAACCCCTTGAATCCTGTGGCTGAACAGGTATAGAGGCAGGAAACCTGGAGCAATCCTCCCATGAGAGCTCCTGCCTGTTCCTGCAGCCACCTGCACTTCCAATCCCATCCAGAGCATGCCAAAACCCTTTAAAGGCCACTTAAAATCCATGGGCCGTGAAGGGTTGGACTGTAAAATTGCAATTAGAACAGACAATTATCAGGTGACCATGTGCTTCCTCAAAGATGGAGCTGTCAAACAGAGCACATGTAGAAAAAAAAAGAGAGGAAGAACCCCTGAGTGTTCATTCATTTGCATTTAGATGGATATTTAAGCTTGTACTATTAACAATGGATTTTTGATTTATTAATCCCAGCCCCTTTGAGTGACTGTGAGATTTGTGGGTGGCACCTCTTCCTCTCTTTTCTCTTCCCCTTGCCCCCAACTCTTCATGTCATGAAACAAGAGGGGAGAAGATCAGGGACTAATTTCTGTTGTGTTGGGTGCTGCGAGTGTGATTAATGAGCTTAGCATGGGCTGGGTAAATTGAAAGTTGAAATCAGAGAATGATTTGGGATTCTCTGGCTCTCCTCCAAGGGTGTTCATCCAGAGTCATTATTAGCTGCTTAGCCCTGATGAAGTGAAAACCCAGGCAGGGTCTGGTCTCCTGCTCCCTCTTTCTCCTACTGGGACAGGAGAGGAGTAGATAAATACAGCCATGGATGTGTGTTCATGTTCTTGTGCATCACCAGAGTTGTATTTCTCACCTGCCGTGCCCTGGTACACAGCAGGGATTTCAGGCAGTGGGAACGGGGAGACAGAGCCGAGGTTTGTTTGTTGTTACTGGTGACAGCATCACTTCACAACTCCCTGAAAAGAGATTGCAGTGAGGCTGGGGTCAGTCTCTTCTCCCAGGTGACAAGTGACAGGACAGGAGGAAATGGTCTCAAGTTGCACCAGCAGAGGTTTAGATTGGATATTAGGAAAAAATTTCTTCACTGGGAAGGTGGTCAGGCTTTGGAACAGGCTGCCCAGGGAAGTGGTGGAGTCACCACCCCGGGAGTGTTCAAAAAATGTGTGGATGTGGCACTTGGGATGAGGTTTAGTTGTGAACATGGCAGTGCTGGGTGAAGAGTTGGGCTCGACGATCTTTTCCAGCCTTAACAATTCCATGATTCTGTGGCTGCAGAGGAAAATCTGAGGCTATTTAATATTACAGAGCAGTCCTGCTGCCCCATGGGGCTGATGAGTCTGTGCTCAAACCATCAAAGCTGTGTTTGGGTGTTCTTTGGGCATGGGATCAGGTAAATGAGGACTGGTGTGAGACGAAAAGGGACAGCCACAAACCACAAAGTGTGGGATGCGTGACAAGGGCGTGGAGTGATAGGACAAGGCGGAATGGCTTAAAAGTGACATAAAGTAGGTTTAGATTGGATATTAGGAAGAAATAATGTACTGTGAGGGTGGTGTTGGAACCCGGGAGACTGGGATGCGCAGAAAAGTTGTGGATGCTCCATCCCTGGAAGTGCTCAAGGCCAAGTTGGACAGGGCTTGGAGTAACCTGGAATAGGGGAAGGTATCCCTGCCCATGGCAGGAGGTTGGAATGAGATGATCTTTAAAGTCCCTTCCATCCCAAACCATCCTGTGATCCTGTGAATGTCTGGAGAGGCAATGTGAGATCAGGCTGCCTGTCTGAGCCACAGGTGAGCACTGATTGTCCCCTCCTTGGTGACAGCAGGGACCAAGCCAGCCGAGGGCTTGTATTTCAGCTCCTGGTGCAGGAGAGAAAATCAGGCCATGCAGGTGTGAAATCCAACCCCAGAAATACAAAAGGGAGGATCCAGCAGGTCTGCATTGCCAGGGGAACCCTCATCCCACAGGGAATGCCTGGCTCCATCGAGCAACTCCTTCCTGCTCCTCTGTCTCCAGGAGGATCATTGTAATAACCAGAATTATAATAACCAGGCATTACAATAACTGATCTTAAGAGGCCTTTCCAAACCTTCCAAAATATTTGCATAAAAGCTTTTTCGCTCTTGGAAGAGAAAGCATCTTGGGAATCCGTGGTTTTAATTCAAGGACACCCTCAGCTTCCCTTGGGAAAGATCCTCTGCTCCGGTAATTAAAGCCTTTCACCTACCTGGCTTAGGAAATGCAAACCTGGCTCTTCAGGAAGGTGACCTGTGCGAGTGAGGTTAGGCGTGGAGAGCAAAACAAACACTGCCTCAGCTCTGGGGTGAGGCAAAATCACTTGGAAACTTGTGGGATCTTAAAATACAGCTCCCGCAGGCTGAGGGCAGTCCTGCTCGTGGAATTTTTTCGGACAGGGACAGCCTCAGGGGTAGGGTGAGTGTTGGTCCTGGAGATGGTCACACAGGGAGAGTTCTGCAGTGACAGAGTAAGTTTTTTGGGGGTGTTTTTGTTTGTTTGCTTTGTCTGGAACAATTCAGAGGAGCCCTCAAAATATCCTGGAAGGAGGAATTGCTTGTATAATTTTTTCATAGGGTAGTTTTACTCTTTGATATTTACGGTCCGGCTATCCTGTGAGCCTTGAAGCGCAGCTGCTCTGCCTGAAATCCCTGGTTTTGGGGTGGCAATATCCAGTGAATAATCTGCAGAATCCAAAGCTGTTTGAATTCCTGACTGCATGTCCTACGGGATTACAGCAAAGTCCTTGCAAGGCAGCACGAGGAGCAGGACACAGCGTGAGCTCCATGGGCTTCACCCCACTTGTTGAAAGAGAAAGGCGTGAAATTTTCTTTCCTGTGCTTTTTGGGGCTTTTTGTGATCCCAGCCTTGCATCTGATCCCCTTTGGAGGGCATGTACATGTCCCTTTGTTCCACTACTCCCCACCACCAGAAAAGTGTCACACAGGATTCGTCTCATCTCTAACATCCCACAGAATCATTTTGCTCATCGCATCAGTAAATCCATCTCTCAGTGCCTGTCTTTTGAAGAAAAGCTTTCCTAAGCCAAGGAACAGCTCCTCTTTCCCCCTGTCTGTCACCCAGCGCATTAATGACCCTGCCAGAGCTGGAGATGAGGCAGTAGCAGCCTGTCTGTGCCGACAGAGATAAATGAGTGCCCCCAGACACAGAATCACAGAATGCTTTGGCTTGGAAGGGACCTTAGAGATCATTTATTCCCCTGGCCATGGACAGGGACACCTTCCACTATCCCAGGCTGCTCCAAGCCCTGTCCAACCTGGCCTTGGACACTTCCAGGGACGGGACAGCCACAGGTTCTCTGGGAATTCCATTCCAGGGCCTCACCACTCTCCCAGGGAAGAATTTATTCTTTATCTCTAATCTAAGTCTGCCCTTCTTCAGCTTAAAGCTATTCCCCCTTGTCCTGGTGCTCCATCCCTTGTCCAAAGTCCCTCTCCTGCTCTTTTGGTGCCCCTTTAGGCTCTGGAAAGGGCTCTAAGGTCTCCTTGAAGCCTTCTCCAGGTGAATACCCCCAGCTCTCCCAGCCTGGCTCCAGAGCAGAGGGGCTCCAGCCCTTGAAGCATTTCCATGGCCCCCTCTGGACCCTCTCCAGCAATTCCACATGCTTCTGATGTTGGAGGCCTCAGAGCTGGACACAGTCCAGGAAAGGTCCCACAGGAGCAGAGCAGAGGGGCAGAATCACCTCCCTCGACCTCTTGGTCTGTTACAACCCCAAAGCCCCGTGAGAAATCAGTGCACTGCTCTCCCCTTTGGACCTATTAATGTCATATTATATATTAAGTACATATTAATTATATATTTTATATATTTTTACTGCAACACTCCAACTGTGGGGGAGCAACGCTGCCCTTCATGTGATCCCATACTGTGCTGGTGTTTGCCAGTCCCCCTGCTCCAGCTCCACTGCCCTGAGTCACTTTTATCCCCCACACCTTCAGCTGCAAATCCTGCCTTTCCCAACTGCTCCTGTGGACGTCAGCGAGGGAAGAGAGCATCACGCTTGCACAGCCTGGCCACGCAGGGGCATGAAGGGAGGTTAATCTGAATATTCCCATTAGTTCCCCTGTGTTAAACCCAGTTAAAAGTATCCCTTAATTCAGCCTGTCTGACTGCACTTGCAATGTGCATCCAGGCAGATGGAATTACGGTCCCAGGAGCCTTTTTTTAGCCCTGGATGAGAGCAGACAAAACAGGGCAATGCAGTGAGACCCAGCCACACCTCCAGAGCCTGAGGATTTATCCCTGCTCAGCCTGGCTTCTGGGGCTGCTGGAAGCACAAAGAACAGCTTCCAGGGGGATATTTTTCCAGGCACCTTCCTTATTTTGGGGACACCTTTTCCAGGGAATTGTTGCCTGGATTCCAGGTGTGGCAGGAGAGAGGTGGCCAATTCTGTCAGCACAAAGCAGCAGAGCACAGGGCTGTGTCCATCCCTGTTTGGGAGAGGAATTACACTCCTTTGGCCTTTGCTGAGCTGCTTCCCAGCACTCAGAATTGTCCGCGGGTCTGCAAAAGCAGGTCCTGGCTTATTTTCCAGTGCCTTTCACAGCACAGGATGCAGGAGAAGCTGTACAGCAGAGCATGGAATAATGACTTTTGACAGAAGGGAAAAGCGGGAGAGGACAGAGGACTCAGAGACTCTGAATCAAATGGTCCCTTGCTTCCCTGGCAAAGGGGTCGGGAATATGGGTGGAATAAATTAATTCCCTCTGCAGAACTGGCAGAAGCCAGACCCTGACACCTGGAGGAGGCTCCCCCTGGGAAGGAGCTCTGGGTTCAGTGACGATCCCCAACCTCGGCTCAGAGCTGAGGGTGAGAGCTGGAGCCTCATGGGGTTCAGGATGGTTTCTGTGTTCACATGTGTTTGTGCTGTGTATTCTGAAAAAAATACCCAAACAAGCACCAGGAGCAGCTGAGGGAGCTGTAGGGCTCAGCCTGGAGAAAAGGAGGCTCAGGGGGAAACTTTTTGGCTCTCCACAACTCCCTGACATGAGGGTGCAGCCAGGTCAGGGTTGGTCTCTTCTCAGAGATAACAAGGGACAGAACAACAGCAAACAGCCTCAAGTCACACCAGGGGAGATTCAGATTGGATATTAGGGAAAATTACTTCACGGAAAGAGTGATCAAGCCCTGGAACAGGCAGCCCATGGAGGTGGTTGAGTCACCATCCCTGGAGGGATTTAAAAGACGCATGAATGTGGCTCTTGGGGATGAGGTTTAGTAGTGAACACGGCACTCCTGGGTCAAGAATTGGGCTCGAGGATCTTTTCCAACCAACAATTCCATGATTCTGTGGCTGGCTTGCCTGCCCTGCATCCCTGCCAGCTCTCCTGGAGCCGTCTGCCATGGACATGCCAGGCTGCTGAGGGATTTTGGTGGCTGATGGTGGGAACCCACCTTGCCTTCCCAGGCTGCGTGAGAGGACTCCAGGCTGAGGCTGTGCTAACACATCCAGGCTGATGGAGAGCTTTGTGTGCTGCTGGAGAGCTTTGGATCACAGCCCCAGGCTTCTAAGTGTGGGGGGAAAAAGGCAGGTTGGGGAAATCTGCCAAAGAGCCTGCTTTTGGTGTGCTCTAACTCCAGGGACTCAACAGCCAACAGGGTGCAGCTTTGAATCAGCTTCAAGGCAGGCTCAGGTGCATGGAGGAGACTCTGAACACTCTGTGTGTAAAATTCAGGCTAGAGTCACTTTATCTCCATGCACTTCCTTGCTGGATTGATTTTATTCTCCCTTTATGAGCACAGGAAAGTCTGTGTGGGTACAGAGCACCGCTTCCCAAATGGTTCTGTCTCTAAACCTGCAGATCTTATCAGGTCTATATCCTCTGGAATATTGGCTTTGCTGGGAGATGAAGGCTCCAGAGCAGCTTGTGCAGGGTTTGAGGGAGGTGTGTTCGGACCACAAGTGCCTCAGGGCCAGGGTTAGACAAAGCCCAGACCATCAACACCAGGTAGATGTTTAAGAAGGTTGCTTTATGTGTGTTTGTTAAGAACGCAAGAAGAAGTTTCCCCACGAGGCTTCTTTGCTCAGCTTCCTTGCAAGACTGAGGCAAGTTCAGATGAACTTCTTAAAAATGCCTCAATTTTAAATGAATTAATGAACTGCAGGCCTGAAACACAGCAATACCCACCACAACCAAAATTAATTTATATTTCATCATAGAATCAGAGAACGATTTGAGTTGAGAGGGACCTGAAAGATCATCTCATTCCACTCTTCTGCCATGGGCAGGGACAATTTCCACTATCCCAGGTTGTTCCAAGCCCCATCCAACATGGCCTTGAAAAATTCCAGGGATGGGGCAGCCACAGCTTCTCTGGGCAACCTGTGCCAGGGCCTCACTGCCCTCACAGGGAATATCTAATCTCTAAAATTAGATATCTCCCTAATACCTAATTTTATCTATTTTGTCCATTCCAGTCCCAGACCCCTCACTCTCATGATGGAATCCCAGGGGGAATAGTCAGGGTGAAGGTTTAGGAGTCCACGCCATTGTTTAGAGGTGATGGAGTGATAGGAAATTGGACAATGTAGGATGGACTGATAGGAAATTGGACAAGGTAGGACTGATGGCTGTGGTAGAAAAGGTTCAAGAAGTGGCACACTGTGAATAAGGATGGGGGAAGTTTGCCCCTGTTTTTAAAGGACTTGTGTTCATTTTCACCTGACTGCTTGTGCACCGCGCTAGAAGACGAAATGTTCTGATAAAACCGCGGCAAAAAGAGGCCGCGGTGCCTGAGATGCAGCCCTTGTCTAATGATGAACTTTCTGTGTGTCTGGGCAAATCAGTGTAAGCTTTGTGCCTCAGTTTTCCCTGAGCCTGCTGTGCTAAATAACATCAGACAGCTCCTCTAAATGTCAGGAAATCCGGGAATGAAGAGCTCCTTTTAGTGAGCAAAAATAAATATTCCTATTTATCACTGAGAACTGGTTATCTAAAGGTGAGCTTGATGGTCAGAGTGGTCACGCAGAGGAGCTCCTGTCATGTTTTTTGCTTTGTATGGGCAGCAGGGAGTGTCACCACATGAATTTTAGTCTTTATGAGGTGGAATGAGGAGACTCGGGGCCATCGCTGCTCACATGAGGGCACGAGACACCAACCTGTGCATCCCACCTGAGCTCTCTGTGGCCTCTCAGCCCCATGGCAGAGAGGATTAGGAAATCCATGGAATATCCAGCCTGCTCTGACAGCATGGCAGCTTCTCCCAGCAGCCCTCCTGAATGGCGATGAGCAAAACTCTCCTCCCGGAGAGGACAAATCCTCTGTGCCCTGACCATCAGATTTATTTGGATGCACTTTAACCCTCAGTCAGAAAAATAACTGATGCAGTGAGGTCAGAAAGCCCAATTTCATGGAATAGAACGATTTTCAGACTTGTCAAGGCTCTTCCCAGGGCTTTGCAAATCCTTTAATTCAATTACAGCGCTGACCAGTTGGAAGATGTGCACTCATCTCCCAGAGCTCCCTTGTGCTTCAGGCCAGAGCTGCATCTCCTGGGGGTTTCATGGACATGTGGAATGCTGGTGGGATGTCAGGAGGGGATTTGCTGCTTGTCTCTGAGGGAATAAAGTCACCCTCTGCCAGAGCCTGGTGCATGGCAGGGTGAGGATGGGAAGGCCCTGGCACAGGCTGCCCAGAGAAGCTGTGGCTGCCCCTGGATCCCTGGAAGTGCTCAAGGCCAGGCTGGATGGGGCTTGGAACAACCTGGGGTAGTGGAAATTGTCCCTGCCCATGACAGGGGTTTGGAATGAGATCATCTTTCAGGTCCCTTCCAACCCAAACCATTCTGTGATTTTATGGTGGTGGCCTGAAACCTGACCCAGCACGAACCTTGTTGCGGAAGCTCATGGTAATCAGGCAGTCAGCACACGCAAGACGGTGAAAAGGCAAAATTTATCTACAGTTCTTTCTTTATATATGCATTAATAGTCTAACAATTATTGGTCGACAGTTTTCCACCCACCAAAAGGATTGGCTGGAATCTTACAGCATCCAGTACCAAATGAAAGATTAGAAAAGCACAAGAATTCAGCTTATCTCTATTCCCCATGAGAAAGAAGAGAAAAACTTTTAGAATAGTGCATCCACACGAACCTCGATCTTCCTGGGTTTGAGGAGAGCCTTTCCTGCTGCTGTGGGTGGAAGTGCAGGCAGCAAAAGGGGCAGGAAGCATATCAGCATCCCTCATTTTTGGGGGATGGATCCAATCCACCACCAGCCAGCCGAGGGGACAGAAATGGAAAGGGTCACAACTGCACTGAGGAGTGATGAGCTGTCCCCAGAACCTGAACTGTGTCATTTGCAGGTGGGGAAGGAGAAACTGAGGGAGGGATTTATTCACAGCCACCCAGGAGGAGCAGAGCAGAGCCGAAACTCAGCCCTCCTACCCTCTCTCATGGCTCTGCTGGGGGCTCTGAATAAAAGTTGACTGTGGCCTGAATTGGGAGGAGCCCAGAGGAGCTGGGCCCAGGGAATGCTATTCATTTTTAGCTGTGGTTATTATTTATTTAATGGTGCAGAGAGCTCATATGTCAAATCTCAAGGAATGCTGAGCATCCTTCAAACCTCAGCAAGGCTCCTGACAGCTTCAAGGGCACTGCACAGGATTATCCCAGGGATTATCAACATGCATGTGATTTTTTTCACCCATAATCTGAGGCTGGGGCCTGGGCAAAGGGCTGTTGCAGGTTTTTTGGCTGTCAGCTGGGATATCTTTGGCTTTAATCTTCCAGACACAAATTGAAGGTGCAGTAATGTTTCACTGCTGTTGGGAATTGTGTTCAGACTGATCCTTTCCAGTCCTGATATTCCATGTATTGGTCAAAACAGTGCTGGAGAATTTCCTGACATTTAAAGTATATTCCAAGGGCCTGTTTAGTCATCGGTAGTGATGAGGGAGGCAGAACTCTGTGATGCAAATGCCTAAAATCCAGGCAGCTTCAAGAAAAATGTGTCACCAGAGCTGCTGCACGTGGAACAACACAAGGAGAGAGGAGGGAGCTCCCTATGTCCAATATTACAGCAGGATCTGGGTGAGGAATCTCAGAAGTGGCATTGGATTGGAATGGAATGGCATGGCATGGCATGGCATGGCATGGCATGGCATGGCATGGCATAGAATAGAATAGAATAGAATAGAATAGAATAGAATAGAATAGAATAGAATAGAATAGAATAGAATAGAATAGAATAGAATAGAATAGAATAGAAGAGAATAGAATAGAATAGAATAGAATTTTCAGTTTAAAGGGACTTAAAACAATCATCAGCTCCAACTCCCCGACCAATTCAGGGCAGTGCAAAAGGTCCTAAGGGTGTTTTCCAAATCCCTCTCAAACACTGACAGGCTTGGGACATTGACCACCTCTCTGGGAAGCCTATTCCAGTGTTTGACTACCCTCTGTGTAAAAAAAAGCTTCCTAAAATGCAGTCTGAAGCGACGGGGAGGCACATTCCACCACAGTGTTCCCAGGAATATCATGTTTGCAGGACAAAAATTGTTTTGATTCTTTTTCCAGGTAGCTATAAAAAGAAAATCTCCTCTCCACCCGCGCTTCTGGAGGGCTCTGTGTTTGTCTCCACTCAGGCATTGACACCTCAGAGGTGTTGTTAGGAACAGTATCGTGGCACTGAGAATTTCCTTCTTCCCGGCTCCTTTCTACCCAACTCGCTCAGTTTACAAGTGGAAAAGATGCTTTTGCTAATTGCCAGCTCTGCCAGCTCCTCCTGGGCTCTGGGAAGTGGCTGAGACTGTCCTGCCTGTCCTGTCTCCAGCAGCAGGGAAGAGCTGCTGCCGCAGTCTGTGAACCAGGACTTACATGATTCCTATACTGTCATGCCCGAGCATTTCACAGCTTTCAATGTGCTGTTATTGCAAGAGGAGCTGAACAAAAAAAAAAAAAAAAAAAAATCTCCTTTTCTAGGTCACTTACAGTTTGGAATTTTCTTTTGCATTTGCCTTTATCCAGATTAGTGGTTTTGGAGGGTTTAGGAGGAGGCAGTGTTGGTCCAATGACAAGTGTCACTTTGTTTTGGAGGCTTTCAGGGGTGAGACGGCTTCAAAACGCAGCAGAACTGACAGGAACTCTCAGAACATTTTCTGCTGCTCTGAAGCGGGAGCGACGTGGGGACCCGCTCTCAGGTCCCCTGAACAAGGAGCATTTATTTTTGTCCTCCTGGCCTCCCTCCCGCCCCAGAAAAGCTTTCAGAAGAGGTGGCCTGGGAGCCCCCAGCTTGCAAGCAGTGCTCCTTCACTCTGACACCGCTTGTCATCTCAGGAAAGAAAGGAAGATCAAACAGGAGGATGGAGTGGGAGCTGTCACATCCACTGTACTTTTCCTGCTCAGTTCTGTTCCCCTTGGGCAGGTGAAGGCTGGGACCAGCAGCTTCATCCCTTTGGTCCTAACCCACCTGTCTCCTCGCCGCTCAGTCTGGGTGGATGACCTTGATTCACAGGCCAGCAGGGTTGGCAGGGTCATTTTGGAGGAGTTGGGGAGAATACAGCCAGATTTACACCTTAGCACTGTGGTTTCCAATTTTTATTTTTTCCTTTCAGGACCCCTGAGTGTCAAACTGAATATTCTGTTTAACTTTCTTCACACACACATCCACACACTTGGACCGCCTTTGATTTTCAGGCTCTCTCTCTCTCTCTTCCCCCAACTTGTTCTGCTTCCTTGGTGGCTCCAGAAACTTTCTCCCCTGCAGAATCTCCACTGTTTATTCCTTTATTCCTTATTCCAATGCTTATCTGCTTCTCTCCTCTGGGCAATCCCCTCTACCCACCTTCCTGGCTGGGATGGAAGGAGCTGCAGCAGCAGGAATTCCCCTTTTTCTACCCTCTGCAATCTGATCTCCTCCTTTTGGAGACTCCCGGTGATGCCTTATCCAGGATTACCTGAAACAGAGGCCAGGCAAGGTTAGGAGAATAAAAAGTGGACAAATTTATTAAAGGCCTTTAGGTACATTCAGGGGAAACAAAGCCTCCTCATGAGGCTACACCCAAAAATGGGCACAGGGTCACAAGGACTTAACATTTTGTAAGTTCTGTCTTATTAGCATATTGGGCCTTAATTCTCCAGTTACACCTTCAGGTGATGATGTCAACCACCCCAATCTTGCTCCCCCCAGTTCACTGTTGTTTACATATTTTGGGGCTCTGAGGCAGCGAAAGTGTCCTCTGATTTCCACTCAGAGGAATTGTTTTGGCTAAAGGTGCTGGGAACAGAGGTTTTTGCATTTTATATGAAGCCCAGAATTACACCGAAGCTACAGATACATGAAGAATAGAAGCTAAAAATTCTAAAGGCATCGCTGGCTCCAGGTGCCAGCTTGGCTTTCAGAGAAAACATCCTGGCAATGTGCAGTCCCGAGCCAGAGGATAAAAGTTTCCTGCTGGGATTCTGCATTTCATCTGTGATGGTGATACTGCCTGGCTCATCCCCATGCTCCCTGCCTCCCCTGGGCCCTGGGAAAGAGCCTGCCAGGAGGGTTGAGTGCATTCGGTTGTTATTGGCTTAATCCATGAGATATCAGTCAGTCGCAGGGGAACTTCTGAATTTCCCAGCTTGGGAGCGATAGGCCCAATCCTGATCCCTGTATCAGAAGCCTTGGGATGGCAGGAGCTGGTTCTCCCTCCGGAAGGATGTTATTCTCCCTCTGGAAGGATGTTGCAATGTGGAAGCAGAGCCCAAGGAATCCGCTCAGGTCTGCGGGAGGTGCAGAGGCAGGGCTGGAGCGATCGCCTGCCAAGGGAGAAGGCAGAGATAGATGTGTTTGGCACTGGTTTATGTGCATTTTATTGCTGGGCACATTGGGAGGGGTGGATGGGCAGGAAATAAAGGACATTTCACCCCTAGAACTGTGCCTGCTGCTGCACCATCAGCAATTCCTGCAAGAAAGGCCCCTCCCGGTGCTGCAAACCCCAGACAGGACAGCGAAGACATTTTTTAGTATAAACTGCTTCAGCCAGCACAGTCATCATTGCTGCTGCCTTGTAACTGGCAGGTATTTAATTAGCTGAGGAATATTCCACATCTTCTCACTAAGTGGGAAGTCAGAAACTCCCTTTGGGATGAATGCTCTCCCAAATCTGTCACTGCACCTCAGCTGAACCTCAGCACACAAAGCACAGCAGACAGTGGAGTGCGAGTTTGCACAGATGCTGCAACATCTGTCCAATTTGGGCAAGGTGTGTGGCTGAAGGTAGGGGTGTCACTGAAAGTGGGAATGGAGTGGAGGGGAATGGAATGGAATGGAATGGAATGGAATGGAATGGAATGGAATGGAATGGAGTGGAATGAAATGAAACTAGAACAGAGCAGAACTGAACAGAATAGAATTAGAATAGAATAGAATAGAATAGAATAGAATAGAATAGAATAGAATAGAATAGAATAGAATAGAATAGAATAGAATAGAATAGAATAGAATAGAATAGAATAGAATAGAATAGAATAGAATAGAATAGAATAGAATAGAATAGAATAGAATAGAATAGAATAGAATAGAATAGAATAGAATAGAATAGAATAGAATAGAATAGAATAGAATAGAATAGAATAGAATAGAATAGAATAGAATAGAATAGAATAGAATAGAATAGAATAGAATAGAATAGAATAGAATAGAATAGAATAGAATAGAATAGAATAGAATAGAATAGAATAGAATAGAATAGAATAGAATAGAATAGAATAGAATAGAATAGAATAGAATAGAATAGAATAGAATAGAATAGAATAGAATAGAATAGAATAGAATAGAATAGAATAGAATAGAATAGAATAGAATAGAATAGAATAGAATAGAATAGAATAGAATAGAATAGAATAGAATAGAATAGAATAGAATAGAATAGAATAGAATAGAATAGAATAGAATAGAATAGAATAGAATAGAATAGAATAGAATAGAATAGAATAGAATAGAATAGAATAGAATAGAATAGAATAGAAGTCCACGGCCTGGTTTTTTTGGGGAACACTCTGTCCTTTCTGCTTCCAGGTGCACAGAGATACAGCAGGATGGGGAGGAGGGAGGAGAAAGCCTAATGGAGAAATATTGCTGGGAGTAGAGAGGTTTCCACCAGCCTGTATCTCTGCAAGCCGTTTTCATTAGCAGAAAGTGGCTTTAAAAGGTTTTGTTAGCAATCCCTCTTTGCATGAGCTCCAGAGGGGCTGGCAGAGTGTTTGGGCACCAGCGTGGCTTTGGTTAAACACATTTACAGCAGCAAAGCTGGGAAATGACTCCCCCTCCTCCCCCGTGACCTGCTTTCCTCAGAAAAGCACAAGCAGATCCTTGTCGCTCCGCTCGGCACCTGCTCCTTATTCCTGCTCCTTGCAAAATGCTGGGGTGCTGTGTCTCCACACCTTTCTTTCCTCCCAGACATCCATGGCAGGGGAAAGCAGGAATTACAGCAGACCCGACCGTAGTCATGCTGTCCGCATAAAGCCAGGATTGCATGGCAGGGGAGATCTTCCTGCAGGAAAACCTCTGCCAGCTTTGCAGGTCTGGAGCTTGATTTGTGTTTGCAGCTCCTGCCCGTGCAGGCTGGAGAAGCGAAGTTTGCTCTGCTGCTTTCTGGTTTCACTACAATCCTCAGCTTGGCTGCCAGTGGCTCCCTGCATCCCTGCATCCCTGCATCCCTGAATCCCTGCATCCTCACAGCTGCCAAACTGTGACAAGGTACCGTTCCCGGCAGCTTGGCTTGGAGCTGAATCCAGCTGCCTCACTGCTGCTCTGTTCCCACTCCTCCCGAGGCATCTCACCTTCTCCCTCTGATCCATCTGGGCCCTGCCCACCAGGGAGATGTTTACATCGACCCCCCTGGTGAGAAAACATCAGATCAGCCCCCGGGAGGGCTGGGAACGGCTTGTTCAAGGAGAGGGGGCAGCGCGATCTTAAACATCGGCATCTATTTATTAGCGTTTATTTAGCCATGACTGCGCCAGCCCCCTCACCGCATTAGCATCAGCTCCATTTCCCACAGGTTTCCTCCCCTTGTGCAAATGTAAATCCAGAGCAAAACCTCTGGATTCTTTCAAACACCCACGTAAGTCAGGGCAGAAATCACACCAGTCCCATCGGGGTGGGAGTTTGCGGTTTGCTTTGCATTTTATTCTCCCCTTCCCTCCCAAAACTTGTAATGAACCAGCATTTCATGTGACAGGACATTTATGGCTGCTCTAGGCACAGCATAGCAATGAGGAGGTGGTGCAGCATCCCTGATCCAGGATCCAAATAACCTTCAGGAGCAGGCAGATGTTGCTTCCCAAAATTTGAGCTGGGAACGAGGGAGGCATTCCATGCGTTCAAGGAGCTGCCAGCTCTGCCTCACTCGGCTGCTCTGCTCCCGTGAAATGCTCATTTTGTGGAGAGCAGAGGAAAAGGAGGCCAAAAGGAAAGGAAGGAGCAAAGGAAAGGAGTGGCAGGGAAAAAGAGTTGAGCTCACACTGACTAAACCTCATCTTCAGAGCAGCATCCCCATGTCCATGTGGGAGAGGGGATCTGTGTTTTCCTTCTCTCACCTGGCTCCCTGAATTCCTTGTGCTTGGCTCAGAGCTCTCTGATGTCCAGCTGGAGGTCTGAAATTCAGTTTGAGTTTGATTTTGGTGTTTTCCTGAGGTTCTAATCATGGGGAAATCATGCCAGGAACAGCAAGGCTCAAGGCTTTGTCTCAGAGGAAGGGTTGTGCATATGGGACGGGTTCACACAGCCAGGTCGTGGCCGCCCCAGCCCTGGTCCAAGGTCAGGCTGGATGAGCAACCTGCTCTAGGTCAGTCATTGCTCATTGCAATGAGCTTTAAATGTCCCTTCCATCCCAAACCATTCCAGGCTTCTTTTCGGGGTGCTCCTAAGCCTGTATCACCCACCAGAAAAAGTCTCACCAGAATGCCCGAGAGACACGATAAAAACGCCTCAGGGTTTTAAAAAACTGAACTTCACGACCCCATCCAGTTCCTCCACCCCGCTCCTTACCCTCACAGGAACAGGATCTTAAATGCTCCAGCAGAAAATGTGAGTTGCTGGTGCTAAAAGGAGGTGGCAATGCATGAGAGACCTTTCTCCCGGCGATCCCAGAGCAGGAATGTGCAGTGGTGCAAGCACCTGATGTGTCACGATGGGATGAGGATCCTGTGCTCCCAGGGTTGGAGCCAAGGGGTGAACCTGCTTCACCTGCTCCACTTTGATGGGGATGCTGCCTGAGCTGTCTCTTGCTTTGGGCTGTGAAGAAGCAGGTGTGAAAGGTGCACTCCCACGTCGAGCTCGCCCACCATTCCTCTGGAGCTGTCTGGCAGGAGATAAATTAGGAAATGCTCAGTGAGCAGAAAGTCCCAAAGGGCTTGGCAGCTCCCCTGGATTCAGAATGATTTGAAAATACCCCCAGAATTTGTCTGTGCAGTGCCAAGCCCTTCTCGAGTGATTGCTTGCATCCCCTCTCCTTTATTTCAGTGCAAGGCTTTCAATTTTTTAGGGTGATTGCCTTTCCTTTGCCTTTAATTCCCCTTCTCAGCTGGAAACACCAGAGCGTGAAGCCATCCAAAGTTCTTAGGTCCAGATATCTCTGTTACCGTGAGCCAGCTGCATCTGTGAAAACTTTATTCTTAGGAGATTTGTGTGGGTTTTGCTAAATGCATTGAAGCAGTTTGTACTTTTAAAGGGCCGCATCTCCACCTTGGTTACGGTTAATCTTTAATCCAGCATCTTCATCTTTGCCTGCAGCACCTTAATTTGGCTTATTGATTTAATTTCTTTTACCGTCTGCTACCTCCTCCCATTCCCAGCCCCTCTGTCATCCGCCTGATTTATTTTTCTTTGTCTCTTTATCCTCTAGCCCTGCACTCAGCCATTAAAATGTTCTGATTTAGGTTTCTGAGAAGCAGCATCCCCTGGAGCTGGGGTTTTGGTAGCAGGAGAGCCATCCTTCTTCCCAACCTGGCCCTGGGGCCTCCTGTACTCTCGGAGACAGGGCTGGGATGTTGGCAGCACTGTTTGTTTGCTCTTTTGGGAAGTGCTGTTTGGAGGTAGACAGGAGGCAATCTGTGCCTCCATCCCTGACTTCGCCACGGAAAGCTGGGAAGAGCATCAGGATGGACATTTCAGAGAGAGGGAGGCTGAAAAACAGAGAGCACGAGTGACAGGAGATCGGGACCAGAGCTGGGACTTGCAGACACTCTGTTCAGAGCTAACAACAAACTTCCACCTCCCTCTGTCCTTTCAGTCCCACACACCGGAGATTTTGGGTTCCAAATGCCCTGGTGGACAATCCCACTGTCCAGTGCCAGGGTTTGGTGTGAGTTTGGGGTGATGGCTGTGGTCACCTAAATCCTTCTGCTGCCCTGAGCTCTGGCTGAGGACTGGTTTGGGGCTCCGAGGGGCTTTAGGCTCCATTGGGGTCATCCAAGAAGTTGGAAGTGCTGAGCAGTGAGCAGGACATGTGAGAACAGAGGGCGTGAGACATTTCTTCCCAGGTGTTCGCACTGCTCTCCCAGCCTTTAATCCGAGTGCATTTGTTCATCCTTGAGCAGCCAAAGGGAGCTGCTCCAGCTCGTTCGCCGCTGCCTGCAATGTCCTACATTTCTATTGGCACCTGCTACGCTCAGCAAAAGCATTCCCTACCTTGTTCTCCCATCCTTCCCATCTTTCCCATGAGGCTGTGAGGTCCAGGTGCAGGAGATGGTGTATCCTGCAAATGCGCTCGGTTCCTTGGAGGATTTTCCCTGGAATGTTTTCCGTGCATATGACAAAGCCGCTGCTCGTCCCTTGGGTGCGTCGATTGTTGTTTTCTGTGCAACCAGGAAACTTTCCCAGTTTCCCAGGGACGATTTTAGGATGATTGGCTCTTGTTTGAGGCAGAGGAACAGAACTGCTTGGACCAGCTACAGGTTAATTCCTGATGTGGAGCAGCTGCGTTCTTTTCTAAACAGAAAAGCAGAGTCCCATCTTTGGGGCCATGATGCACTTTGATCCTCCCTAGCTTGAGAGGGAATAACTGCAAAACCAACCCTAGGACGCTGGCATCTCTTGGTAATTGGGAAATTACAGCAGGAAAGCTAGCATAGAAGCTGAGGGAGTGAGCTGAATATCTTTGTGTCCAGCTGGAGCACGTTTGCTCCAAGGGGCAGTTTCAGGAGGGTCCTGCAGGGTGGTATGACACAGGGACAACCTGGCTCCAGTTCTTGCCTTGCAGGACCTGCCAAAACATTTGCACACAAGCTCAAGGACACCCAAGGAGCTGCCCCTGGAGAGAACCGTCCTGCAAAGCCTGGATAAGCAGCTGTGAATGTCACACAGGGGTGGGAGGGAGGCAGATCCATCACTCACCGATTTCACCTTGTCCTCTGCTGGAAAAGAGCCCTACATGATAATGAGAGCAGCCATCCTCCTGCTCACCTCTCCATCTCCCTTTTGTCCCACTGATACACTTCCCTCTGCTTGGAAAAGTCAACTTCACAAAGTCCCAACCTCTGTTTACAATACTTTCACAGCAGCCCTTTTTTTCGTCTTTTTCCCAAGGTGATCGTAACACCCAGTGAGGTTAGGCAAGACAGGGAATTGGTTGAGTCACCAGCCCTGGAGGGATTTAAAAGATGTGTAGATGTGGCACTTGGGGACATGGTTTAGTGGTAGGTTTTGCAGTTCTGTGTTAACAGTGGGACCGAAAGATCTTTTTCAACCCAAATCATTCAAGGATTCTATGATTTTTATTGCTCTCATACTCTGGTGTAGCAGGAAAGATCCAATGGGGCAGCTTTGTCCCAAAACATACCTTATTTATAAGATTTATTTATAATCTGATACCATTTTTATTTTATTGATTTTATTCATAAATCTTATTTGCAATCTTACTCATAACTCCTAATCTGGGAGTTATGACTTTGACTTCTTACATTGAGGGATCCCAGAGATCCTGTAAAGGTGTTTTTAGCTCTGGATAACAACAGGAAATTTAAGAGCAGAGGATAAAGTCTTGAATGGATAAAATGTTGATCTGTTGTGGAAATAGACTGAAAGGAGCTTGTAGTGTGACGGGTGTTAGATATTTCTCCCAGGTAACAAGTGACAGGATGGAAGGAAACAGCCTCACTTGCGCCAGCAGAGATTTAGGTTGGATATTAGGAAAAATTTCTTCACAGAAAGGGTTGTCAAGCATAGGAAAAGGCTGCCCAGGGAAGTGGTGGAGCCACCATCCCTGGGAGATGTAAAAAAAAGGTGTGGATGTGGCATTTGAGGACAAGGTTTAGTGGTGAACATGGTTGATGGTTGGATTTGATGATTTTGAGGGTGTTTTCCAACCTTAGTGATTCTACAATTTGATGATTCTATGGAAGCAGTCCAAGGTCATCTTCTTCAGCCACCAACATGAGCTGACCTGATGATACCAGAGTTTGCAGTGTGGCTAAATATGAGAATTATTTTTCTTTTTCCTTCTTAAAGCCATGAAGCTGAGGGATTATAGGGAGCTGTCGGCTTTTCTGTTTCTATTTCACAGCGTTCTGTAGAGGAGCTTGAAAATGTCATCCTTTTAAAGGAAAAAAAAAAATCCACAAGACAAAAAGACTGCAAATATGCCTTACAGAAAAAAAAAGAAAAAAAAAACCCAAACCAAAATGAAAACAAAAAACCAAAACAAACAAAAAAACCTCTCATGATACTTCAAGTTCCAATCCTAATTTGATACTGTGGAAGAGAACAGATTTGTAATTATTAAACAACCACTAGAACTGGGATAATTCAACCACAGAATGGTTTGGGTTGGAAGGGATCGTAAAGATCAGCTTCTTTCAAACCCCTGCCATGGGCAGGGACATCTTCCACTATCCCAGGTTGCTCCAAACCCCATCCAGCCTGGCCTTGGACACTTCCAGGGATGGGGTGAAGAAGGAATATTCCCCTGGGCTGGATGATCAGGGGCTTTTGAACATTGTGACACCTCACAGGGATTTCCACATTTATTTCTGATTTAAAACCAAGAACCCAAGACCGAGCGCCTTTGGTTTCTCCATTTCTTCTCTGAGTAGTCCATGGTATCACATCTTCTGTATCGAAATTCTGACACGTTCAGGATTGTTCAGTGAAATATTGGGTAGGACAGAGGAATCCTTCTGGGGGCTCATGCCAATGAAACATCTGTCCCGTGACTGCCTTTGGAAAGGAAGTTTGGTAGAGAAGCAGAAGGAAATTGGCATCACGGGCCAAGTTCTCCCCCATCCCTCCATTCCTCATGCACTGAATCATAAAACCACAGAATGCTTTGGGTTGGGAGGGACCTTAGAGATGATCCAGTTCCAGCCCCACCCCACAAAACCAAGTTGTCCTAATCCCCATCCAACCCAGTCATGGTTGAAGCAGGTCCTTGGAGACCGAGACGTGGTACAGGTTTCTCCTTGAAGAGGTGATTCCTACATTCCAGGCCTTCTTCTGGAGCAGTGGAGCAGGGATGTAAAGGAGGAAAGTGCTCATTAATTACAACCACAAGCTCTGGATTTGAAAGGCAGAATCCAGACCCAGGATGATGGTGGGAAGTGCTGAGCTCCCTCTCCGCTGGGATGGCCTGGCCTTGTGATGAGAATCATTAGAACTCAGCGCCAGCTGCACTTCTGGTGCCTGCAAAGATTATCTCCAGATAATCTTCGGGGTATTTAGGCAGCCATATGCTTTATTTCAATGGTAATATCTATTTCTTTGTGCGTTTGAACATTGTTTATGTTAATTAAGGCTTCAGACTGGAGGCTGCATATGGGCTGTTTCTTTTTCTTTTTTTTTCTTTTCTGGGACTAATTTGCAGATAGAAAGTAACCTTGTCCCCTGAAAATGCTCCAATTCAGTTTGCTTTGCTTATGAACACAGCTGGGCAAAGGCCTTGCTTGTCACCTCCTTATATCTTTTTCTGTTCCTCTCTCCCACACACATTAAAAGAAAGTCCCAAATATTCATATTTTTCCACAGGTCAGAAGCCTTTCTTAAATCATTGTTACCCTAATTCCACTTCTGTCAGTTCTGAAGGAAATCACCCCAAACCACCTTGAATTAGGGGTCTCTAAAAAATAAAATCGAACTAATATTCCTGCTCTGGTTTCATTTTCCTTGAACCAAGCAGCTGGATCAAGAGTATGTTTTCTCCTTTTTCCTTTTTTTCCATTTGCATTGTTTTTTTCTAAAGAGCTAATTTAATAATAGCTGCTACTCTGACTATTGATCCTTTCAAACGGACAGAATCTTGTTCTGTTCAGTGCCAGGTCTGTGCTCTTGGGGTAGAGATGAGAAAAAAAGGTATGAGTGCCAAGCAAAACCCATAAGGAAACTGAGTAATCTGAGTAGTTGAGCACGAAGTTTTATAGTGGATTTTTTGAGTTCCTGTAAAGAAACCAGGAAATTCAGCTAAGGGATGTGTGGATGTATTTATTGACTGTTTATTCCAAATATCAGAGCTCTGTTAGTGTCCTCTTACAGGTCTGTATCCATTTCTATCTCCTTCGTGTGCCTCAGTTTCCTTCTCATAGAATAGTCTGGGTTGGAATGGATCTTCAGAATCATCTCATTCCTGCCATGAATGAATTCCTTCCACTGTCCCAGGTTGCTCCAAGCCCTGTCCAACCTGGCCTTGGACACTTCCAGGGATCCAGGGGCAGCCACAGCTTCTCTGGGAAACCTGTGCCAGGACCTCCCCACCGTCTCAGAGAAGAATTTCTTCCTAATATTTAGTCTGAATCTCTTCTCTTTCAATTTTAAGTTGTTGCCCCTTTTCCTGTCACTCCATCCCTTGTCCAAAGTCCCTCTCCAGCTCTCCTGGAGCCCTTTTAAAGAACTGGAAGGGACTCCAAGCTCTCCCCAGAACCTTTTCTTCTCCAGGTGAACACCCCAATTTCTCCCAGCCTGGTTCCAGAGCAGAGGAGCTCCAGCCCTTGGAGCATTTCCATGGCCCCCTCTGGACTAACTCCAACTAATTCTTCCTGTGCTGAAGATCCAGAACTGAATTCGGCACTCCAGGTGGGGTCTCACCAGAGCAGAGTAGAGGGGAAGAATCCTCTCCCTTGACCTTCTGTCCACATCAGCGGAGATCCAGCCCAGGAGCCCAGGACACATTTCACTTTCCTGGCTTTGAGCAAAATAAGATTGATGCATTTGATTCCTTTAAATGAGTTTAGGGAAATTGCTGGACGGTCCTTTATTTCATTGGAGCTTCAGATTCCAGTTTGGGTCACATGGATTTACCAAACTCGTGCTACATTTCGAATTCAGAGGCTCAGAAGTGCAGGATTTTTCCAGGAGGTTTGGTTTTGCTCCAATAAGCCTACACCGACTTGCTAGATGTGTGAGATGTCTCACAGGATTTTCAGTAGCATAACTGAGAGCTCAGCCTGGCTTTGAACCAGTGGATTGATCACAGAGAGGGAAAATTATCTCTTGGATAATAGAATGACCCCTGTGAAAGAGTTTTGCGGGTTTTATTTAGTTCTTAGGAAGGTCTAAACTGAGCAAAGCATGAGCACTACTTTGGTACTGAGGGTGTCCAAAACATTCTGAGCAGCTGGAGTGTTAAAGATTGATTTGAACCCATATTTAGCTCAGTGTTTAATGAATTTCAGCATTTACCTCTCTGGCATGAGACCCTTTGTAACTGCTTTAGCAGCCAATCAAAGATTTATTTTATTTTATTTTTAATCAGCCTCTTTTTTTTCCAAAAGTGAAAAGCTTTTCATGTCCCTTTCTCTTAGGAACCATCCACTCTTTAATTCAACCCCGAGGTCCTGCACAAACAGTGACTCTGACACAGTTTTTGCAGAAATATGATTGCAGGGTTTTTTTGTGTCCCGGGCTATTGTGCAGAGCCAAAGTGTCTGAAAGGCGCTTTGGGGCAGCCTTTGGCTGGAAATGAAAATTGCTTTTGGGAATCCCACAAAAAGGATTAACTTTGACTTCATCTCTGGTTTGTTCTCCAAATTAATAATCAATCTGCCAGCTGGACACCTGCCAAGCACTCGCCTGGTTAGAGAAGGGGGAATGGTCCATGTGAAACAAGAACAGTCAGAGAACCACAAAGTTGTTGGTGTTAAGAAAAAAAATCTGGATATTCCTTGTGTTTCTCAAATCTGAAATATCTACCCCGATTTTAAAAATGCTCCATGGCTCTTCCCAAAACAATTGTGCAAATTCCTGTTCAGAGAAGCATTTCTGTTTGAGAAAGTCCTTAAGCATGTGCTGAGCTCCTGTTTAAATCTACAAGACAGTGCTTAATTGCTTTTCCCCATCAAGTGCTCGTGTAATGTTCAAAGTCATGTTGTAACATATGGTGAGACATTTTCCTGTGCAGCATCATTGGAATTACACCGGAGATAAATCTGACCACGGGCATTAGAGACAGAACCAACTTGTCAGGTTCCCTGCTCACCCTTCCAGTACGTTTTTTACGCCAGGCTGGTTTGGGGATTTCTACAATTCCTTTTTGACTGGATTGTAATCACTCTGACTACACTCTCCTCTAATATTCTGCCCACGTTTTCCCTTTAGTAGAGTTTCCTCTTTCTTCCCTCCACTCTGGAGACCGCCTGGAAAGAATTCTGCTCCCTTATTAGCGTACCTGGATTCAATATTTGTGAAGAAATCAAATTCTGCTCTTTTTTTTGCCTCTGAGCTTTGAGCATGGGTTTCCCAGCACAAACCCAGCATATTTTTATGGAAAAATCAAAGGCTTTTCTACAGATTTACAAATGAAACCTGGACACACAGGCAGGCAGGCACATGCAAACACACAAATGCTCCTTTCCTTATGGACCTGTTCATTAATAGCCCATTGTCTTCTAGAGCTTTTAATCAGGCCCAGGATGAATGTATTTTGCATTTAAATGTGAGACATGCCCTTTTTCAATATATCTGTTCAGTAATTTGAAATTCTGCCAGTGAAATAATCTTTATATGGCAAAATTCAGTGATTGAATTGTTTAGGATTTCAAGTCCGCCCTGAACTTTTGGTTCAGGCTTTCAGTAATACTTGATGGGTAGGATGGTATCTACATCCAGCAAGAGCCAAACTCCCTCAGATGTGTTTCCCTGGAGCATGGAGAGATCCCATTAGATCTCTGTCAGTGGTGTTGAGTGTGGGATCTGCAGCCGGGGATGCTGGACAGGCTCAGACACTCCCAAACCATGAATGGGACCACCCAAAATCACAAGATTGGCATTACTATGAGGTCTCACAGCTGGAGGTGTTCACCTGGAGAAGAGAAGGATTCAGGGAGACCTCAGAGCCCCTTCCAGTGCCCAAAGAGGCTCCAGGAGAGCTGGAGAGGGTCTCTGGACAAGGCATGGAGGGACAAGACAAGGGAGAATGGCTTTAAACTGGAATAGGGTAAGATTAGATGGGATATTGGGAAGGAATTCTTCCCTATGAGGGTGGGGAGGCCCTGGCACAGGTTTCCCAGAGAAGCTGTGACTGCCCCATCCCTGGAACTGTCCCAGACTGGGCTGGACAGGGCTTGGAGCAACCTGGGATAGTGGAAGGTGTCCCTGCCCCTGGCAGGGGTTGGAATGAGATCTTCTTTAAGATGCTTTCCACTCCAAACCATTCCAGGGTTCAACATCCACGCTGGGGATCGGTGAGAAGAGGCTGGAGGCTCTTCTGCCATGTCCTGCTACCTCCAAATAGGTTTTCCCAAGCCATCCCCAAACTCCAGCCCCAAAGGATGCAGAGGTGTTCGTATCAAAAGGGTTTCAGAGGAATGAGAAGAGGTAATTAGGGAGATTTGCAATGAGGAGGGAAAGGATGAAAGAAAAGTTATTCTTCTGAGAAGATTAAAACCAGAGGAATGGACATGGTCTTTGGAGCATTGAGTGGTTTAATGACTGGTAATGACTAATTAATTAATAATCACGGGTAGTAATGAGGGGCAGATTTTCATTTTCTATTAAATGGCATAGCTGGACGTATTCTGAGGTGATTTACACCAAGTTCCTGATTCAGCACATCCACAGCACCCATCCTTTATGTGATTTATAACAGCTTTTAAAGTAAGAACGGGATGGCTTTGATCCAATTGCTTTCTTTGAGTCCAACAGGATAAATAAGCAGGCACCAGACCAGGTCTTTGAAGAGCAAAAGGTGGTTATTTTAATTTTTAATCTTTTTCTTGCCTTGATATCACTGTGTACTCTTTCAGTGTGCATCTAGAAATGGATTTCAGGCTGTGCCAAGTGTTGCTTTGGCCCTGGATAGATTTTATCCTGATATCGCATTCAGTGCTGTTCTGTCAACTTTTCTGCCATGGGAATGTGAGACCAGGCACAGCATCTGGGGAGTGCTATTTGTTTTCTGATACTTTCCCTGGGGTTTCCTGTTCTTGTCGGTTTTCTGATTTATTTTCCATTTTTTTTTTTTTTTTTTCCCTTTTGGATGAGGTTACTTCTCTTGATGTATGGCCCAGATCTGTCCTAGTCTACTTTGAAAGCTGCTAAATGAGTAAAGCTGGACTTCGGGATTGGAAGTGATGTGAGGGCAAATGGATTCCTACATTTGAAGAGAGTTCAGGTTCCTTGGATCAGGGGGAGTCTCTGTGTGGCAATGTACACAAATTTGATGCTTTAAAAATGAGAGGTTTTAGCGTTTCTATTTGTTGGGAAAGGCTGCTTAAAAAGAAAAAAAAAGGGATAGAGTTAAGGATAAAAGGGCAGGCTGAAGACCTGGGAAAGTCCAGCCTGGAGAAGAGAAGGCTTTGGGGAGACCTCAGAGCCCTTCCAGTGCCTCAAGGGGCTCCAAGAGAGCTGGAGAGGGACTTTGGACAAGGGATGGAGGGACAGGATGAGGGGGAATGGCTTCAAACTGACAGAAGGCAGGGTTGGATGGGATATTGGGGAGAAATTCTTCCCTGTGAGGGCAGAGAGGTGCTGACACAAGTTTTCCAGAGAAATTGTGGCTGCCCCATCCCTGGAAGTATCCAAGGCCAGGTTGGATGGGACATTGAGCAGCCTGGTCCAATGGAAGGCATCCCTGACCATGGCCAGGGGTTGGAATAAATGATCTTTCAGGTCTTTTCTAACCCCAACCATTCTATGATTCCAAAATTCTGTAATTAGGAGCCTTTTAAAAACACTTTTCTAGACATCCTTAAACTCAGAAATGAAAAAAAAAAAGATAAACAGAGGACTAAGAAACCCTTCAACTAATGAAAAACCCCCACAACAAGCCAAATGCACCAATATCTACAAGAGTCTGTTCCAGAGGGAAAGTAAAAGCTGTTGTGGAAATACAAACAGAGGATAAATTAGCAGCAAGCAATGCAAATTAAAAGCTTGGAAAATACAAGAGAAAAAGGTGTAGGAATTTTATTTTTCAGAGCAGCGAAAATGAATAAAAAGGAAAATTTAGAGTCTACTAAACCCATAATAAATCCTGATGGTATTGGTTTGTTACTAGCTCGAAATGACAGATTTATTTATAATAATGCAGGAATTTCAATAAATGCCTGTATTCTGTAATTGGAAGAGAGCCTGGTTCCTTAATCCACATCCCAGCCTAATGAAATACTTTTCATTACACCAGCAGCTGGAAAACCTGCTATCCGTCATCCAATAAAGTGAGATGTGTGTAAGAGTGACAAGACAGAGCAATTTGGAACACGAGGACTTTAAAAGAGTGGGTTGAGACTAATTGGGGATCATTGCTCTTTAGGAAAAGGAAGAGTTCCCAAAATCTGGAGAGAGGACTATGTGTGTGTAAGCACAGCAGCCTCACATCTGTCTAAGGCACAATATCCATCCTGAAACAGGATCCAAAAATTTAGGGATTGTGGGTAATATTATGATTATAATTGAATACTAGCATGCTCATTAAAACAGAGGCATTAGTAGCAATCAACTTATGGAAAATAGATTTTGTCAAGCTAAATTAATACTTTCTAGGAGAATACAGAACTGGTTGGTAGAGCCTGAGAATTTGTCATTGTTTGTACACGTCATAAATAAGGCATTTTTCTCGGTGACAGTGAATAAACAGAACAACTCAATAATGCAGATCTTGGAAATATGAGCAGAACACAGAGGGGAGAATACAGAATTCAGATTTCTCCTCAGATTTGGATCTCCCAGTCCTTTCCAAGAAGGGTGTTGGGAAATGCCAGAAGGTGCATGAAAGAGAGCAAAGAACAATATGAGGATCTGAAAGTCTCCAAGAGATGATGTGACAGCTCAGAGAAGATCATGTGAAGAGCTGCTGATCTTCAGCAGCTTCTTCATGGGATTTATGTCCCATGAGATGGATGTTGAGAGAACCACGGGATAACAGAATGGTTTGGGTTGGAAGAGACCTTAAAGATTATTTAGTTCCAACCCCCAGCCATGGGCAGGGACACCTTCCACTATCCCAGGTCACTCCAAACCCCATCCAACCTGGCCTTGGACACTTCCAGGGATGAGACATCCAGACATTTAGTAGGGTCCAGGCATTTAGAAAGCTCTGGATGAGCACCAGAAAAAAATAAGTTCTGTGTGTTTCCTACAACTTCTACAGTAAAATTAATTTGGCTTTTTAAAATGATTTTATTTTTAACTGTGAACCGTGCTTTAATCCAAACCAGAAATAATTCAGGGAGGCTCAGTGTCATGTGTTAAACAGGATCTGAGTAGATAATGACGGCAAGATGTGCTGATGCTCTGTCACCCTGTGGGTCCCCAGCCTGTGGTGGCACAGGGAGGTGGAGGGAGGCTCGGAATCCTTGCGTGAGGAGCAGGTCAGAGCATGCACCGAGTCGAGACCTGCAAAAAACTTGTCTGTGACTCAGGGCAGGTCTCTGGAGCCAGCAGAACAGAGATGTCCAGGCCATCTGTGATGCACCCAAGGCAGCTGAGCAGCCTGGCTCCATCTGGAGCTGCCGTGGGCTCGCTGCTGGCATTGCTGCCGAGGTCTCCTCCTCTGAGGATGGTCAGCTGTGGAGATGGGACATCTTTCCCCCATGTCCCTTCAGTGAAGGCAGATGGCCTTTTTGCTCTGCCTCCACATCCTGTCTCGAGCTCCTGTGAAGCGCAGGTTATCCACAGGGATCCTGACCTTCTCCTCATCCACTGCATTTCTGCACTTCCTCTCCACATTTGCACTCCATGCGTGACCATATTCCAGGAGAGAGGACTGGACAAGGCACAGAAGGAATGGGTGGAAAATGACTTTTTGTGCTTCTTGGGTCCTGACTGTCCCAGCCCACGAGGCAGAGCAGGAGATTCCCCTCTTCCCCTCCACGCTCACATGGAGATGGACTGCAATAATTTTTCCCCATGAAACCACCCCACCTGTGGGACGAAGAGCTATCTGTGGCCCCTTCCCCATTCTGCTGCAGCCTGATAGGATGCCAGGAAAAAGCAGGATTTGTCCCTTTGATGTCTTCAGGTCCCTTTGGCCATGAGGGAGGAACATCCCTGCCATGCCCAGAGCTCCATGAATGTGGGGAAGAGCTGAGGGGGCTCCTGGCCTGGCCTGTGGAGATCCTGGCCACAGAGAACTGGCAGGAATGAGGGGAGGGTGGGAGCAGTGAATCAGGATTCCTGTGGCTGGGGGAGGTCGATACACATCTACATGGGGTGTGAAGAAGGGGTTTGGGGGATGTATGGGGAGAGGGGTGGGGCTATGGGGGAGCGTGGCATATTTTAGGTCTGTGCAACAAGTCTCTAGTGTTATATCTATATATGGGATAAGTGGGATAGAGCTCTAGGGATGGGGAGGTGTATTTGAGCTGTGTAGGGACCGGGCTGTTGGATTATTTATCCATGTGTGCCATGTGGATAATATGGTGAGTGTCACAGGGCTATAAGGTTGTGCATAGGTATTTGGGATAAATGGGGCAGAGCTATAGGGTTAAGGATGTGTATATAGAATAAGTAGGACAGGGCTGCAGGGTTAGGGTGGTGTATATGGGATATGTGGGGGAGGTCTATAGGGTTAAGGAGATATATATGGGATAGGTAGAAAAAGGCTAAGAATTAAGAAGGTTTATATGGGGTATACAGGGCAGGGATGTAGGGTTAAGGTGTATTTGGGATAAGTAGGACAGGGTTATAGGGGTCAGAGGGTGTATATCAGATATGTGGGGCAGGGCTATAGGGTCAGGAAGGTATATATGGGGTATGTGGGGCAGGGCTATAGGGTCAGGAAGGTACATATGGGGTATGTGGGGCAGGGCTATAGGGTCAGGAAGGTATATATGGGATATGTGGGGCAGGGCTATAGGGTCAGGAAGGTGTATATGGGGTATGTGGGGCAGGGCTATAGGGTCAGGGATGTATGTATGGGGTATGTGGGGCAGGGCTATAGGGTCAGGGAGGTATATATGGGGTATGGGGGAGAGGGCTATAGGGTCAGGAAGGTATATATGGGGTATGGGGGGCTGGGCTATAGGGTCAGGAAGGTATATATGGAGTATGCGGGGCAGGGCTATAGGGTCAGGAAGGTTTATATGGGGTATGCAGAAATGTAGGGTTAAGGTGTACCTGGGATAAGTAGGACTGGGTTATAGGGTTAAGAGGGTGTATATCGGATACGTGTGGCAGGGCTATAGGGTCAGCAATGTATATATGGGGTATGCAGGGCAGGGCTATAGGGTCAGGAAGGCATATATGGGGTATGCGGGGCAGGGCTATAGGGTCAGGAGGGCATANGGTCAGCAATGTATATATGGGGTATGCGGGGCAGGGCGATAGGGTCAGGAAGGCATATATGGGGTATGCGGGGCAGGGCTATAGGGTCAGGAAGGCATATATGGGGTATGCGGGGCAGGGCTATAGGATCAGGAGGGTGTATATGGGGTATGCTGGGCAGGACTATAGGGTTACTCGCCCATGTAGAGGCTGTGGGATGAGGCTGTGCAGTTATATACGCACACATGGGACAGGTGGGCTATAGGGTTAGCGGGGCTGTATATGGGATATGTGGGGCAGGGCCATAGGCTTAGGGTGGTGTGTATGGCGATCGTGACACCGGGCAGCCCGGGGGCTGCGGGGGGCCGTTCTCATGTGCGGGGGGTGATGGAGGGGTCAGAGCGGGGCGGGGGACNCTCCCTCTCTCCCCGCTCCGCCGCCCCGTCCCTCCCTCCCTGCTCTCCTCCCTCCAGCAGAGCCTCCGCCTCCGCCTCTCCGCCCGGCGCCTGGTCCTGGCGCGGCTGCCGAACGGTCCCGCTCGACGCCTCCCGGACCAAGTGCCTGTGTGACCGGCTCTCCGCCTTCGCCATCTTAGCCCAGCTCAGCCCCGACATGGTGAGTCCCGGCGGCGGCACCGCGGAGGGAGGAGCGGAGGGGCCGGGGAGGCGCTGGGACACACGGGGGACAGGGCGACACGAAGCGCGAGGGAAGGGGACGCGGCTGGGATGCAGCGGAGCATCCCCGGCGCGCGGCTCTCGGGTACCGCGGCGGCGCGGCGGGGGCAGCCCCGAGCGCCGCCGCCGCTGCTGCAGTCCGGTGTCACCGGGACCGTGGCGACACAGCGTGAGGCTTTGCATAACCCTCCCCCTTCCTTCCCCGCCGTCCTTCCTCTCCCCTTCCCCCCGACCCTGACCGCAGCTCTGGGGACACACGCGCACATCGGGGGTGCTGCCGCGCTGCTCCCCTCATCCTCCCCATCCATCCTTCCATCCCTGTGCCGCTCCTCGGGACGTGAAACCCGCGGAACGTGGGGACCCGCCGGCCCCCCGCGGGCGCGTTGTCTCCCGTGGGCTGCCCACGCACGGAATCTTCGCACGTGGCTTATTTTGGGGGGGCGGAATCGCCCCGCTCCGCCTCCGTCCATCCCTCCCTCCCCGCGTGTCTCCATCCCCGCCTCGGCGTCCTCCCCGCTACCCCACGCAGTTTCGGGGTGGGGTGTTGGGGGGGTCTGGAATCGGGGAGCGTGGAGGGGAGGAGTTGCGAAGTTTTGGCCGCTTGTCGGGGACACCAAGTCGGTGCCGCGTCTCGGACGGAGCCTCCGGAAAAAAAGTGCGAGATTCCTAGAAATTATCGCTGGGCGGCTGCACCCTGAGTCAGAGCGCGGGGAGGGTGCCAGGGCACTAAAGACGACACCGGGGTGGTCAAAAGACCCTCCGCGGGCTCCTCTCTTCCACCTTGTGCTTTTGGATTTGTTTTCCTTTTTTTTCTTTTTTTTTTTAAATAAGTAGTTCATCCCTTTTTGGACAGTTCCCAGGTTCACAGAGCAAAGCCACCCCCTCCTCCAGCTAAAGCTTCTCCATCTGCCTGGGCACTGGGAGTTATTGGGCCCTTCCAATTATTTACTAATTATGGCTTGCTTGTTAAATGCTGGCTTAATTCGGCAAAAGGGGAGGGGAAAGGAAGAAAGGAAGGGTGAGGGTGCTAAAGGGAGAGGGGGGATCACATTTTCCAAGATGAAGGTTTGGTTTATTATTAGAAACACTAATGTATTTGGTCCACTAGTTACCATGGAAACAACATCTGCACTGAAGTGGTTTTAAAGACACAGTGTTGGTTGTGTTTGCCCGGCCCGAGCAGGCCCAGCCACCACAGGGCTGGGAAATGGGCTCTGGGGTGTTGGGAAGAGCAGCTTTCAGGGTCCTCTGGAGAGAGGCACCAACTTTGTGGTCTCAGGTAGAGATATTCTAGTTGAAGGATGCTCAGAGGTAGGACTGGGAGTGTTTTCCCGCTTGGCAGGGGTCTGGAAGCAGCTGGTTGCATCAATCTGGTGTCCCTGCACCCATCTTCTTCCATGGATTGTTGTTTCCTTGTCTTCCAACCATAAACCAAGCGGGCAGGGAGGCAGCTGTTGGATTAGTGCTCTCCAGGAGTGTGTCCATCCTCCTCAAGGTGGGCAGGGTGATCTCAGGTGAGCCAGGTGGGATTTATCCCCTGCCCTGTGAGCTTGCAGGAGTGACCTGGAATGAACTGGATGATCTTTCACCCTTCATCCAAGGCACAGAAGCTCAAGGCTGCGGCTCCAGAGGTTGTGATTGATGGGTGACCCTTGTCTTGCATGGGAAGGACTCTGAGATATCCTGACGAAGTTTAGGGAGGTTGCATGGTTGGGGAAGATAAACTGGAATTTCTGCTGCAGGGAAGCTTCCCAGGCAAAGCCTGGAATGAAGCAAGCCCAGACGTGCAGCTGAGCTGCAGGTGAAGCTCCTCTGCTGATCCATCTTCTGGAACTGGGCAGAGCATCAGGCAGTGTGGGAAAAGCAAAGGGAACCTTTGCCTTGGCTAAAGCAGAAGTTTCTCTAATGTAGGCTCTATGTTGACACAGTGCTTGGTATGATTTAATTAAGCAGACTGGGAAAAAAATGGTTAATTGGACATGGCCAGATGCTGCTGCTCCCTCAGCTCCAGGTGTTTGGATGTTATCTGGGTGGCACAGGGTGGTGTAAGCCCTTTATCATCCATGCCAGTATTTTTGCATTTGAGAGTGGGCTTGTCTGCAGGAGGATACAGCTTCCTTCCCCCAGGCATGTTTTATTATATCTGCAACTAAACTCGCAGCTGCTCCTCTGGGGTTTAGGCCTAAAACTGCTTCTTTTGACCTCTTTCCAACTCCTCTGGCTGCTGGTTGGGTTATGCTTTCCCAGCTCATTTTTTCCCGGCCCTGAGTCCATTCATGAGCATCAGGATGAGTCCTTTGGCTGTGTTGGGGGCAAAACTGGGGCTTGGATATCTCCTGAGTCCCCCGACTAAGACAATCCAAGGGTCTGATGATGTGGAGCATCCTCCAGGCTGAACCAACTGGGACCCATCTCCTGCCCTGTGAGCTCGCAGGGCTGTGCTCATCCAGCTCCTCATTCCCTCGGTTTCCTCCCCAAATCTCATTCCGAACAAGCCCACGTTGCCTCCCGTCCCCAGAGGTGGCATCTCGTCATCGTTGGTGTCTGCGGTGGTGACATTTATAGTGCAGTTTTTCATGTGCCTTTGGAGCTCTCAGGACAAGAAGCTCCGTCCGCCTGTGTCATTAATATTATTTATTGCTATAAATCTCCCTTCTGGAGCCTTTGGCCCTGGCAGCTTGAAATATTTGTAACCCTGCTATGGGCACAGCTCCTTTGCAGTGAAAAAAGACTGTAAAAGGCTTTTGGGACGACTGTTGCTGCTGATTCGGACTGGCCAAGGACAGTTTGCCTGGGCTGGGACCTGAGAGTTGCTCGTGTGGTGGGGAAAGGAAGCAGTTTTCCTTGATTTCAGTGAAGCTGGAGGCTGAAAATGCTGTGTTTTGAATCAGTTCGGGAGACAGACATCCCTAAACCATGATGGATCTGTTCTGATGCAGCTCAAAAGCTGGTGTTCACATTTGTGTTTGATTTCCCCTGCTATTTCCCCTCGACAGAGGCAGCCTCCTGCTCTGGTTTGGCACACGTGCTGTTTGACCATCATGAAAGATTAAAACCTCTTAAACTAAGGAGCACAGACAAGCATTTTGGGACTGTCTTTTTGTTTTAAGCTTTCTACCCTGCCTGTCTCGGTAGGGCAATGCCTGTGGTGCTCCACCTGCACAATAGCAGTGCTAAGAGAGAATGAGGGCAAAAGGAAACTGCAGAGCTGCATTTGAGGCTCGTGGTGCTGTTTTTTGCAATATTTCTTGGCAATTTTTGGAGGTGGGAAGGAAGCAGAGCAGGAGCCTGAGGATGAGCAGCAAAGCCTTTCACTCTTTGGTTGTCTTGTTGGAGTTTGGCTCGTGTTGTCTTTGCTGCCTTCCTGCTTGTGCTTGGCCTTTGTGAGCTCAATCAAGCTTTAAAACTTGGTTTAGGACAGGTTGGATGGGGTTTTGGGAAAGCTGGTCTGGTGGAAGGTGTCTCTGGCCATGGCAGGGGGTTGGAATGGGATGGTCTTTAAGGTGCTTTAAGGACAATTCTGTGATTTGTGCAGCACTCAGGGCTGGAGTGAGACTACAAATACATCTCTGCTCTCTCCCCCTCACTGGTGTTACCTGCAGAAATCTGATCAGAGTGAGGCATCTGAGCTCTCCTCTCATTTCTAGGCTTGGTGAAGATTCACAGCTGGTGACAAGAGCTTGTAGAGGTGCTGAGTTTGGGTCTGCACTGAATTTTTGGGACATCTCACCTCCATGTCAGTGTTTTCTGGCAGGCAAAGCACCACCAGGAAGGGTTGTAGAGCACCTGTGTGATTTTGTGGGGTTTTTTTCTGGCAGAGTGAGTGCTGGCCAGGCAGGTGAGTGTCCACAGTGAGTAGATCTGTGAGATGAGAGGACACAGCCTCAAGTTGTGCCAGTGCAGGTTTAGATTGGATATTAGGAAAAAAATTCTTCATGGAAAGGTGTGCCAAGGATTGGAGCAGGCTGCCCAACGGAGTGGTGGAGTCTCCATCCCTGGAAGCGTTCAAGAAGCACCTGGATGTGGCACTTGGGGACACAGTTCGGTGGTGAACATGGCAGTGCTGGGTTGATGGTTGGACTTAGTGACCTCAGAGATGTTTTCCAACCTTAATGATTCCAGGATTTATATCCCAGGATGTTGCAAGAGGCTTTGTTCAGTGTTGTCTCCAGATTGCACCATCTTTCGTGGTGTGCTTCCTACTCATGGGGAAAAAGCTCTTCTCTCGGAACATTTCCTTTTTAGTCCCTGAAAACATCCCATTTTGGGATGGAAGGGACCTTCAAAGACCTTGCTGTGTCCCAAAGATCTTCCCCCTGAAAAGATTACCCTGTGCTGTGGAGCTTTCTGTACTTCATGGACAGTGCACACACACAAGGTGGGTTATTTTAAGCTCCTAAAATTCTGTAGGGCCTCTCTTGCACAGGGAGGGGATCCAGGTTTTCCAGCAGCACAAAAAAAAAAAATTGATTTTATGAATCAAATATTTTGCAAGTGTGTAGCAGTTCTGATAATATTTTGATGGAAAATTATTGCGGTTTCACTTAGATAAGACTGAAGAACTTCATTTGGAGGTGAACATTTTCACATTTATATTATTCCATCATTTACCACGTGAGATTTGGAGTCTGGATAAGAACAAAGCCTTTTGCATACCTTGAGAATTGACAGTTCTCGTGTTCACAATAGTTTCCAGGTTTAGTTAATAATGATGCTGCTTTTTCTGCAGTGTTAACTCTTTCATTCGAAAGTTGGATTTTTCTGAGGAAGGGAAGTTCTCAGTTTTGCCAGGCTCGAAGTCTTTGAGACATCAAACTATGATCATGTTGTACAGGGGTTTGGGGAAGAGTTTTGTGTATTTGGGTGTGTTTTTGAGGCTACAGCCAGAGCTTTTCTGTGCCTGTCAGGGAAATTGTGACCTTGAGCTAAACACTTCCCTGCTTTCTGCTTCCCTTTCTCCAGCTGCAGCACCCTTGCAGGTGACACCCCGGGCTCTGTGCATCCACATTTGCACAGAGCCCTGAGCCTGAAGGGTGCTCCAGGAAGCCCCAAGTGCTGTCATTTCCCTGACAGAGCATTAGGAGCCTTGGCTGGCAGGAGCTGTGCCAGGGTGAACATTGCTGAGCCGCGAACATTTGGGCTTTTGAGGTCCAAATCCTCCGTGAGCTCCCGCGTTGGAGCTGCTGGCACCTCTTCCTGCAATCACCCCGTCCTCTCCAGGATGCTGCTGTGTGTAGAGTGTCTCTCAGGAGCAATGATTATGCCTCTTGAGCTGGAAATGTTGCCTAAGATTTCCTGGGGATTTGTGCTGCTGCCACTGAGCTCTCCCTGGGCGCGGAGATGCCAAGGTGGGAGTGGCGAAGGGCCACTCCAGCTGGACTCCTGCTCATCCTGGGAGAGCTTCGTGCTGGGATTGGGGAAGGATATGGGCTAAGTGCTGCTGGGGATTTCTGGGCTTTGCCCATCTCCTGCTCCACAGCAGGAGCAGCTGCTGTGTTTTCTCTGGGGTGCTTTTCCCCGAGGTCCGTGGCAGCCTGTAGGAGCAAGCTGGTGATTCTGTAAATCAGGGGCCGGTCTTTGCTGTGCTCAGCAGGGAGGCTCTTTTCACTAAATCCAGTTTAGCTCTTGTGAGTGTCAGCAGGCGTGGAGAGAATGGAGAAGACAGGGTAGGAACCAGCTGGGCAGACAGTTTTCCCCTCCTAGTCTCTTTCTTAGGACGAAGACGATGTGTGATGCTCTTAGAGGGCCAAACGGGCCAACCCACAGCCTAACACCCCTTAAAAGAAGTTCATTATTTTTCCAAAGTGCCCTCTTATCAAAAAGGACTGGATTGTGTCCCTACATCACTGCTTTGCTGGAAATCACCTGGTTTTAAAGGCTTACTCTTGTCACTGACGTGGAGTCTGTCAGTTTGTGTTGCAGAGTGAATTTGGGCTAAATCTCATTTGAGTTTGGAGAGGACACGGAGTCAATGCACGGATAATTTATATTGGGTTTTAAGAGGAAGGGCATCACTGGCAGAGCTTGTGGTGTGCTCCAGGTGCCAGAGGCAGCCTGGGTTTGTTATTCTGCTGGGAGAATTGACAAGATTGCCACTGCTGTGTGCCGTACACAGATCTCTAATAAAAGATCCCATTAACAAATAAGTGATTGATATTGGAACATACACAGGCAAGGCATGAGAGACGAGTGGGATCGGAATTCCCTCTCAGCGCTGTGCTGTGCTTCTAGCAGAGACAACACTTGAATATATTAAAAGAAGACAGGTAGCACAGGAGGTAATAATAGGAGGATTTGGCTCAGCATAATAAGCAGTCATCCGGCATCCCACCTCCTTGGCGGCTGTCTGCGGATTCCGCTGCCTGTCGATCCGTTGGGTACTCGGGGAGATATTCCCGGCTGACAGCTTTCCCCCCACTGAGTTCCTGCTCGGCGCTGGTGGATTCGCCCAGGTCTTTAACTCCTGACAAAACTCCAGCTGGTGGGATTGCAGCAGCGTGGGGCTGCAGCTCTGCCCCCACCAGCCGGAGCCGGCGCAGCCCTGGCAGGGACTCTTCTGCAGGCAAATGCTGCATCACCCTCCCATATCTCTCCATCTGAAGGGGACGTGGGAGAGGAGCAGGATCAAGTGGCTGCGAGCTTAAAGCCGTTGTGGGATTCAGTGCTTGAGCGTGAGTAATGCCGAGCCAAATTCACCCTTCGGTGGAAAGGCGAGAGCGGCACTGGCATTAACCAAGGGACCCCAGGAGCAGAGCAGGGCAGGGGTTGGTCCCTTGTCTTCAGCTCAGATTAGAGCCTGGCAGAGAATGCCTGGGAACCTGTGTGTCCAGGCGTTCCTGAGGGCTTTGGTGCTTTTTCTGAGCTGCAGTGTTTAGTGGCTTGTTGCCATGAAGGCATCTTAGCAAGTGTGACAGCTGCCCTAGTACCCTGCCCCGGCTTAGTGCTCGGCTAAAGGAGGTGTGGATTTAAGCCAGGACACCAGGGTCTTCCCAATTCCCACTTTCCCCTTTCCTACAAGCTCGGAAAGCATTGCTTAGCCTCAGTTGTGGGCAGATTTGAGGGCCAGAAATGTGAACCAAGTGGGTGAGTGTTAGCTGCCTGGGATTGCTCTGCTCTGGGTCCAGGCAGGATGACTGGCACGGCCCAGAGTGTGGGAGGGTGTGTGGGAGAGGACGATGTGTCAGAGATGTTTGGTGTGGTGCCTCCACATTGATGGCTGAGCTCTGTGAGACATTTTGGCTCTTCCCTCAAGGAGAAAAGACTGAGGGGAAAGAGGTTGATAATCTTCAAACGGGTAGAAGGTGGCTGTGGAAAGGGAATAATCTGCTTGCAGTGTCTGCTGGGGATTGCACTCAAATTGCAGAGTGAGAGATTTAATTTAGGCACAAGGGAAAACCTTCTGACTGCAGGGATAGTCCAGCACTGAGTCCATCAGCAAAGGTTTTCTTGAAGAAGCTGTGGGTGGTTTTGACGGCTTTTCAGCAGGTTGAGCCATGAGCTGAGCTTGCCAGGTCTTTTCCACTCTCTTACCTGTAATTCTGTGATGCAGATCCCCTTCATGTCTGTGCCTTGCTGTGTATAAGGAGGAACGTGGCAGAGGGGCAGCACATTGGTG
Organism: Origma solitaria; assembly: GCA_013397895.1. Lineage (NCBI taxonomy): Eukaryota > Metazoa > Chordata > Aves > Passeriformes > Acanthizidae > Origma > Origma solitaria. Next base: position 193,886 of record VZRL01000811.1, on the reverse strand, counting down.
GGAGGTGGAGGAACAGGCTGGAGTCACGTGGGGAAGCCAAAACTCACCGAGTCTGTCCACAACTTCCCGTTTCCACCTGTAACCATCGATCCGCTGTCATTTCATATTTACAATCTCCAGTTCGGACCTCTGTGTCACCTGGGAGGCTTCAGCCGTGAGAGCACAACCTCAACCTGCTCCGTGCTGAGCCACCGAGACACCCCCGACTCAGGAGTGTGGGAAATTCAGCTGAATTTTCCATCTGGAGCACAGGGATGCCGCTGATGCCTTATCAGGCTTGGGAAAATATGAAGCAGACACAGCAGTACAGGGAAAAAGGGAATTTACCTCGGTTTAATAGGATCCTAGGTGCCCAGGCTCATCAAAGGTGGAAAACACACCGAGGAGTGAGCGATGAGCTGGAACCAAGCCCCCCTACAATCCCTACAGGATTTTGATGGATTTCACAAAATTAGCATATCTACTTAAAATCCCCCAATAAGAAACTTAATAAATGATGTAATTGCCTCCTATTCTAATGAACCCCCCCAAATGAGACTACAGCCTAGTTTACAAAAACATGTTCCAAGAGAGAACTCTGTCCAAGGTTGGAGCCTCTAGTTCTGAGATAATATGAACATTTGGTTTTCCTCACTTTGCAAAACCCCAAACTAAGCTAAATATCAAACTGCAAGGGTTATGAACACGTAGGGCTAAAGTACAAGGAGTGTTTGCGCAGGGTACAAGGAGTGTGTATAGAGGGTAACAGGGAAGGGAAAGGGTATAAAATATATAAAAAGGGCATAAAAAGAAAATACAAAAATCTCTGGGGTGCAGGCGAGTGTGGGGGCCCGCGTAAACAGCACAAGGGCATTACTCATCGCGAGCCGCGGAAAGCCGTGGCACATCTGCCGTCTCCAGGATTGGTCTGTGGGCACCGCACCAGGGGGGGTTTGAAGCTCTGGGTGGCTTTCGAGGAGGTTCGCAGGGAGCTTCTTGCAAGGCAGGGGATGGCGTGGGAGCATCACAAAGGGGCTGGGTTGAAAATGGTAACAAGTGGGTGCTGGAGGCTGTATTTCATGGGCTCGTGGGGTGGGAGTCAGAATTAGTGCTAAATGAGATTAATCTTCCTTTTCAAAGCGCTTCAGGGACTGTTGGAAGAGTCAGGCGAACTATTGAGCGTTGCTTGTCTTTCTTCTATTGTTCTGCTCCCATCTCCACAGTACTTTGGTCTGGAAAAGACATTCTTCAGGTAAATTTGACAATCTGCTTCACCACTGAGCCCTTTGTGCCCTGCCCAAAGGCTGAGGTTGCCCTTAAATTGCCATGCAGTAGGAAATGGATAAGTCATTACTGTTATTTTACAGCAAATGTTCATTTAAACCCAAATTGAAGCAGTTTATGAAAGGTTTGTGCCCTTCATACTTTTGCTATCAATTGATAGCTGAGTGTATAAACCTCCTGGTGAGATTTTGGTAATCTTTAAGGAAAAATGGGCAATATGTGTGGAAAACAAATGTCAGAGTTGTAATTGGGAGTATTTGTGCTCGAAATGTCCCTCTAAATGTTAGGAGTGTCTAATCAAGAAACTGGTACTGGGCTGGGTGTGATAACAGCCAGCCAAAACTCAGTCTGCAGCTCCATTCCTTGCTGCCTACCTGCCCTGCTCACCACAAGCTTATACAGAATATACTCAATAAATCTGTGAAAGCAAAATGACTCCGCTCTTTTCCCACAAGTGAGACAATGCTTTCATTTTCCTTGATGAATGGTTCTTTTTCCTCTTTTTAAACATGCCAATCATGCCAGCCTCTCCCCAGGTGGGGAATATCCGACTGCTGGGACCACTTTGAGTTTGTTTATATCAGCACAGTACAGCTGTAAATCCAGGGGCTGTTACAGCTTCACTTTCCAGTCACTCAGCTGTGAATGAGTTGGGGGTTGGGGTTGAAAGCTGATTCCTCGAGGGCTGCTTGGGCATCACTGCTCCACATCCAGGGGATTTGCACCAGGGATTCCCCACGTGGATGGAAACATGCAGGATCCCAGGGGTACCTCAGATTGCAGTGGGAATAAAGCTGTCATTATCCTGATAACAGCAGAACAGCCCACTGCCAAATGGCTGCAATCCTGTCATCTTCTTTTCTTAGCCAAGAAGCCCCTGAAAGCCTCTGAGGACTGGCAATGAGCTGGGGACATCTTTTACTCCAAGGTTGTTGGTTCAGCCTTGGTCTGGGTGAGGAGCCATTGCCAGGGCAGGGATCTTCAGTGATTGAACAGAGATGGGAGCATCTACAAGCAGTAATTAAGATTTGTTCAGCCTGGAGGAGAGGAGACTGAGGGGAGACCTCATCAGAGTCTGCAGCTTCCTCATGAGGGTCAGAGGAGGGGCAGCACCTCTTTCTTCTCTCTGTGACAGTGGTAGGACCTGGGGCAATGGCTGGAGTTGTGTTAGGGGAGGTTTAGGTTGGACATCAGGAAAAGACTCTTCATCCAGAGGGTGGCTGGGCTGTGGAACAGCTCCCCAGGGAATGGTCACAGCCCCGAGGCTGCCAGAGCTCAAGGAGTGTTTGGACAACGCTCTCAGGGAAAAGACGTCGGGATCCCTCCCAGAAAATCCTGTTGGTGTTCTCCATCTGTGGGAATTGCTTTTGGGGTCACAGATTTTATCTCAATTCCGTGATTTAGGGCCACACCAGCAACTCCCTCCAGCAGTGATAGAGCCACAAACTTGGGAAAAGTTGGGAAAAGCTCCCTGCAGCCCTTCCCGGGAGCGGGTGGGAGATTCCCTGTGAGGAACAACCCAGGGTAGGATTGTTGGGGTGCAAGGCCAGGAGTTGGACTGGATGAGCCTTGAGGGACCTTTCCAACTCAGGATATTTTATGATTCTGTGAACTAAGGGGACTTGGATAAAGGCAAGGTTTAAGAGATGCTCCAGGCATGGCTTGTCCAGTCCTTGTTCACAACTGGTGCTTTGGAGGAAGCTTTTTGCATCAGGACTGGTCTTGAACGGGCGAGGGAAAAGGGAGAGTGGATATTGCTCTCCATGGTGGTCAGCAGATGGATGATCTGAGCATCTTGGGCAGGAGTCCTCCATGGCCTCAAGATGTTCCTTCGGCTCCTGAGCAGGGTCTCTCCAAAGGGCAGGATGCAGGGAAAAGGGGAAGGAATGTTTTGCCCGTGCTGTGGGGAGAGCTGCTGGTCTGGCACCACTCTCCAGCACGCCACTGATAGTGTAAAACAAACAGCGGGCTGGTTTGGAGTAATTTGGTGAAATGCTGTCGCCTGGAATGGAACCAAAATACTGCTTAAATCAGGATAAACACAGTCTGGATTCTGCTCTCAATTTCCATTCCCAGTCTGCTATGGACTTATTTTATTTTAGCTGTGTGTAAATCTTAGCACATTTCCCTGCAAGGTGCTCAGCTGGGAAGCTACGAGGGACGAGGGCAACCAGCTTTCAAGTCAGTTAGGGAATTTGAACTGGTTGTTCTCTGTGTAGCACAAGGAAAGGACAAATCCAAGCAGGAGGGAGCAGGAAAGAAGACTCATTTTTAAAGTAGTTAGAGCATATGTCCCTGCGGTAAAATAATGCCAGTAATGGTAATAGTGGTGTAGTAACAATGATTATTATGATAATGATAATAATTGTAAGTTCCATGGCAGAAGCAGCTCTAGAAGAGGAGCAGCTCCAGCAGCTCCTGTAATTGTCCCTAATATTTAATTTTTATAATTCTCCCCGGATGTGTCTCAGCTTGTGGCAACCAGCAACGTTCAGGACATGGCAAGGTCCATGAATCGTAAAATCGTTCAGGTTACAAAAGACCTCCAAGATCATCAAGTCCAACCTTCAACCAAATCTCACCACAGCCCCTAAACATATCTCAAGGTGCCACATCTGCTCCTTTCTTGAACACTTGGGATGGTGACTCCACCACTTCCCTGGGGATCCTGTCGCAATGCTTAACCACCCTTTCAATGAAGAAATTTTTCCTGATATCCAAATTGGACTTCCCCTGGTGCAATTTGAAACCATTTCTCATTGTCCTATCATTATTTGCTTGGGAGAAGCAGCTGACCCTCACCTCATCTCACCTCACCACAACCTCATTTCAAGGCGTTTTAGAGAATAAATGTTCCACTAAACAGTGTGGACAAGTCCCCTCTGTTCTGAATGTTTGTGTGAATACCTGCATTGTACCACCTCATCTCGAGGCAGTGGAGTGGATCCTGGAGCATTTGATTTTCCATTTTTGACACGGCGAGATTGAGGTTTACTGTTTACCGCAGTGCCCGTGTCAGTGCTGCTGCACAGCATGATTAAAGTTCACTTCTGCCCCTGTTTTCTCAGAGGCAAAGAGCTCATACCCATGGAGGAATTGGCCATTTTGATTACTGCCAGCTTTGTTGTGGAAAATGGTTTTATTTTCTCTTCAATATGCTTTAAAGGGAAAGGCTGGAACAGAACAAATTTTCCATATGCATGAAAAGCAAAGGTTTTAAAACTGGGCACGCCATCTGACCAGCTCATAAAGAGTTAAGCCCAAAGCTCTCTCCTGTCTCTCCTCCATCCTTCCCAAAGGTCTTGCAGAGCAGAGAATAAGGTGCTGGCGCTTGATTGCTGTGACACAGCCCCAGGAACCCCCTGAGGCATTTGCACACAGCAGGAATCTAAGCTGAATTAAGCTTTGGAAAAGAGATGAAGGGCAGCATTATTCCCTTCCATTTCCAGAGGATCAAAATAGGCCCCCAGAAGATAAAGCCAGTGTTTGCCACCTAAATCAGATCAGCTGAGAGGCCTTTGAAAAGATTGGCTTAAGTGATGGAGCCGCGTGTCCACAGTTGACCTGCAGGCGAGCTGGGAATAGACCCCACTCTCCTCCTTGGGGTCCCCTGGCTCCACATGCTCATTCCCAAACCACAGCTGGCACAGGGATGCAGAGAGGCTGAAGGTGCTTCATCAGAACTCCATAAAACCGGGATTTCAGTAGCTTGGCCAAGCGTGGTGCAGTCAGAAAGGGACGAGGAGTGAATAAAGTTTAGAGTGTTTTAAGAAGTGATGGTGGAAATGTTTGGGGACAGCTGGGTGGGCAGCAGGGGAGTGGTCCTCAGCATTAATATGAGTCTGATCCATCCATCCTTGACATCAGGACTGGACACTGAGGCACTCGGAGTGCAGCCTGGGAGTTCCAGAGTGGCAGCGAGCTGACTGTGGCGTTGATGACTGGCAGGTAGATAATGCCCGCTCTTAACTCCTTTAATTCCCTGCCAGCCTGGAGGAAATTATCCTGACAGTCCCCATTAAGGAGAGGCTCCATGACCACTCCTCTGCCCTGAAAACTTCATCAAGGCTGTTTACTAAAAGCTAATTGTCACGTTGTATCTTGAGAGTGTTTTCAATAGCCACTGAAGAGTTAGCGATTGTTAATAAATAGTAACGTGTTGAGATGTCTCTCTGGGTGATTTTTGTGTGCTGTAATTACACAGAATTGCTCGTTAGAATGGCCAAATAACATAAAAGGAGCCCTGAGCTCCACAAATGTGTTCCTGATAATGGGTGACTATTAACTTTGACATGGGAAATCTGTGGTTTTGATAGGAGGGAAGCAAAGCAAGGGAAAATTCCTCTGGACCTGGTACAAAGTGTCAGGGGCTGAGTTGGGAGGGTGTCACATTTCCCAGAAGGAAGTTGGGAAAAGATTATTTACTGATGCCTTTAAGTGATCTTCATGCAGGACCTCAAAGCCCTTCGCAGAGGTGAAATGATGGAGAAGAGAAGGCGCTGGGGTGACCTTATTGTGATTTTTTCAATATATGAAATGTTGAAGGTAGAGAAAGAGGATAGGGTTAATTTTATTTCAGGATAGGGTTAATTTTAATAGCTAGTAAGGGACTAAATGTTGGATTGTTGGGTACTGCCATTGCTGCCATGTAGTGGCAGGATAAGGTAGAATGGCTTCAATCTGAAAAAGGTTGGACTTATATTAAATATTTGGAATAAATTTTTTCCTGTGAGGGTGGTCAGGCCCTGGCACAGGTTGCCCGGAGAAGCTGTGGCTGCCCCATCCCTGGAATTTTTCAAGGCCAGGTTGGACAGGGCTCTGAGTGTCTCTGCCCGTGGCATGGAGGTGGAACGTGATGATTTCAAAGGTACCTTCCAACCCAAATAATTCAGTGATTCTGTGGAAACAGAGAAATGTTTTGGTCCCTCATCACTCCTCCTCTGCCTTGAGTTGAGTGAACCCTGTAGGCCCTCTGACAATGCTGACCCACCAAAAAATCTCCTTTCACCCCTTGCCCAATCCCGCCAAGAAGAGCTCGAGTCCTGCTCTCCCTTCTCTCCTTGTCTCGCAATCAGTGCAAGAATTGAGTGTTCTGGGGGAGAAAACTGAGCCTTCCCTTGAGCAGGGCCAGGATACATGGAGCTTTCCAACAAAGTATAAATGTGATATCCACAGGGCCTGAGCCTGGATGAGAAATCTGAATTGGGGATTAAAAATATCAGTGGTTTTTTGGCAGATGACAAAAGCGCAATTCACCTCTTGGTCACTCAACCCTCCTGAGCTGTTTTCTCCCCCACTGACACACACACCCTGTTTTGTTGAGAAAGCTGTTTACTTCTGTGAGTCCTGGTAAAAACATTGTTTTCCAGCAATTTTAACAACTCCCTCCCTGCTTTGACAAGAGTTGTCCAACCAGCAGTGAAATCAATACAATGTGGCTTAAAAAAACTCCACAGGAATCGTGAAAAGCCTCTGGGCCAGTGGCACAGCAAAATCATTCCTGTGCAATTTTTAGAGTAAATCGCATCCAGCTGGTCCAGTTCTTTGTCAGGAGAGTGGAATGAGCCTTGCTGCTTTGAGCTCCTGACCTGTGAGGGGAGGGAGAGGGCATTTCTTGGTCTTGGAAAGATGTAAAGGGCACTCTGGTCACAGCCTATGAGACAGCTACAAAAATTATAAAACCAAATTCCTCTCGCTTGCGCCTGGTGGTTTAACAAGGGGGAAAGATACAAACTGCGGCTCGGGAGGCACATGGAATAATTTAGGTTGGGAAGAAACCTCCCAGACGATCGAGTGAAATCGTTAACCTGGTAACGCCACGTTCACGGCTAAACTGCGTCCCTGAGTGCAATATCCAGACCTTCCCTTAATACTTCCAGGCATGGAGATTCCACCACTTCCCTGAGCAGCCCGTTCCAACGCTTTTCAGGGAAATATCTAATCTAAACCTCTTCTTGTGTGACCTTAGGAGAAACCCTGTCACCAGCAGAGAGGTGTGGCTCTGGAATGGGCACCTGTGGGGTGGGAGCTCTCCATCCTGGAGAATTCCCAAAGCTGATCCAGACAAAACCATCACTGACCTCACCTGATGGTGGTGGTGGTCTTGCTCCAAGCAGCAGATTGGGTTGTAAAGCCATAGATGTCCCTCACAACTGGTGCTTCTGCAATTCTCTGCCTTCATGAATCTTTAATTTCAAACGTGCAGGAAGTCAGGCTCGAGGCAATTCTTCCGAATAGCAAACACATTTCTAAAACCAAACAAAGCCCAGCCCCCCCCAAATTCCAAACTCGTGTGCCTGTGTTTAATTTCGGAGCAGAATAAATGGTTTAATTTTTCAGTGACTTTATTGGTGTTATGTTGTGCCTATAAAGACCTTGTTCAAGCCTTTCTTGGTATCAAGGATGGGAAAAGCAGAAAGGACAGCTTGGTTGTAAGGTCTGGGGCAAACTGCACAGCATTAAGAAATACTTTGGTCTAATTGGAGCCTGTTTGACCCTGGAGCCAGAGCAGGGTAATGGAAAAAGCACAACTCAAATCGAGTTGCTTTTCGCAGCGTTTTGCGGAAAGCCAGAGAAGGAAACGGACAAATGCAGAGAATTTGAAAGGGGGAGAGCTGGAAAAACGCATTAAGAGCAAGAAGAAAAGGCAGAATAAGTCGTGGGAGATAGCCAAAGGAAGGGAGACACAGAGAAGACAAAGGAGAGCAAAAATTAGGGAGAAAGGAAGAGAAGGGAAAAGAAGGAAGCAAGGTGAAATTGTAAAGGAAAGGAGGAGTGTCCTTCTGCCCTGCCAGGCAGAGCGATGAGGTGGCAGGACAGCGAGTGGCCCCAGGCAGCAGCGCTCGTTATTTCCATCCTGGCTGATGTCATTGATTGCCTCCCTCCTCCCCTGTCACGCCTGGTGACAGAATCGCAGCCGTTGCGACTCAGAACGACCTGCTCTGTTCGCCATCGGCCCAGGGAGAAGTTTTCTTTCCAGCTCCAAACAGTCACAGCTTTGTTTGTGTTTCAGGAGACTTTTAGGTGTCCTCTGTTAGCAGATCCTCTCTGGGACCACCTCCAGTCCAGGCAGGTGGAGATCCTATCCCTAGCCTGTCTTGCAGAAAAACCAGTTTATTCCTCAGCTGTGGTATGGGATAATCCCATAGGACTGTTCCCTCTCTTACCTTGACATTTTTTTCTGTTGGCGGCATCTTTACTTTTTTAACCAATCTTTATTCTCCTGTTTTTCCTTCTTTAAGGAGATTTCCCTTGCAAGGCTCAGATCCCTACAGCATCTGACCACCTTCTGTCAGGGGGTTTAATTAGTCAGAAAAAAGAAAACAAATGATGATTTGTTTGCCGAAGGGAAGATGTAGGGGATAGAGAAAGGAAGGTGGAAAGAACAAAGAAACCTTAATAATGAAGGAAGAAAGCAGAATCCTAAGATATGGAGGTTTAAGTCTTTGGGACTTATTTAGGATGACAGTAAATGGCCTCAAGTTGCACCAGGGGAGGTTTAGATTGGATAGTAGGAAAAATTTATTCATGGAAAAGGTTGTAAAGAGTTCAAACAGGGAAACAGTGGAGTCACCATCCCTGAAAGTGATCAAAAAACATGGATGTGGCACTTGGGAACATGGTTTCATGGTGAACATGGTGGTGGTGTTGGGTTGATGGTTGGACTTGGTGTTCTTTTCCAACCTTAATGATTTTATTGTTCCCAAAGGAATGAGCTCCTCTTCTTCCTGTGGCCAGCGATTTTTGTGGTTATCCACCCTCATGATGCCAACAAAAATCCCATCAGGGCTGGACCAATCCTTCCTTCTCTGTAGAGTGGAGGGATGAGCTTCATGGCATCTCTTCAGCAAAAATCCTTCTGCTGGACATGGGCTTTGTGAATATTTGTACGATGAAGAAAGAGGTGCAGATCAGAGTCTTTTCTGTGGGATGGGCTGCAGATGGACATTAGTTATGACCCTAAATCTGATTTATGCTTGGCCAGTTGTCATTTGTGTAATGCCTTGTCTAGGAGCAAATATCTGACCGAGGCACGGTCCATGCACAAGATCCTTAATTTGGTGGAGGATCTAGGAGAAGGTTATGGCTGATGTGGGAAAGTGGATAGGGAAGGCAGTGAGAGAACCTGAGGTCTTTGGGGTGGAGGGATATCAGAGAGGATGCGGGAGGGAGGACAGCTGGGATTGCTGTGTTGGGATTTAGGGATGCAGCCTGCTTGTCTCTTAAAAACCAAACTCCATTCCCTCTCTTGGTCTCGGATGGTTTAGGAGTGAGTTACATGTTGGGCTTTTTTTTTGCTTTAATGGAGCTCCTCCCCCACTTTTATGCAGTTACCCATGAAAAGTCAGTGAAATGAGACCTACTTAAATCAAATGTCACAATCGATGCTCATCCCTGGCCACCATTTGTGCGATGTGAACTCGAATTGCCGTGAGGGGGGAGCAGGGAGAGGGAAAGGCTTGGGAGAGAGCTTGGAGACAGCGAGCAAGGAGCAATCCATGGCTCGGTAGCTTGTGCTCCTCAGTGCTTTTATCACAGCCCTGCACCTCTGGAGTGGGACAGGGCTGGTGACCACTTCGATTCTACGGGGGAGGAGCAAAGCTGTGGCTTCATACAGGACATTGCATCCATCTCTCCCATATCCCAAATTGGAGTCTCTTCCACATTTTAATTTATAAGGAGCAAAATATGCGATATCAGCACTCACCCTGCCTGGGTTATGTCCAAATTCGATTTTGTTTGATGGGAGACAAAATCAAAGTGTTGATATTTTCATTGAAATTTCTATATGTTTGCCTCATTCCCAAAAAACTGCTTCTAACCTTGCCATGAGTATTTGCCAGCAGTAAATTCTCAGGGTGGGAACACAGTCATAGGACTTTAAAAATTCCAGTGATCCAAGTCTCTGTAGAGGTTAAGGGAAAGAATCCACAGGTGACCTGTAACATTTTTTTCATGAGCATTTTGGGAATCTCTGAGTGGAGGAAGATGCAGGATGGGTTGGTGAGTTCAGGTTTCCTTTCTGTACCTGGTCTGCACCCACTGAAGGTCCCTCAGACAACCTGTACTCCTTTGGGTGCCAGCTGAGCATTCAAGACATTGAATGTGTGTAACTTCCCATCCGTAAGGGGAAGGAAACACCCAAAAATTTTGGTCAAAAGGAATGGCAGAAGTCAGAGGGGTCACAAAAGCTTTCCAAGTTTTATTAGTGAATTACAGGTGGAAATTGGTATGTTAGTCCCTCCTAGTGTAAGCACACAGCAGTGGGTTTTGGATAAAGGGTGAAAAGGGAAGAGAAAGGGAGATGGATTAAAGAGGGGGAGAGAGAAGCAAAGGAAGAAATAAGGAAAGGGAGAAAGAAAAATTACCAGTCCTGGCTCCAGCATTGATCCAGCTGATGGAATGGCCAGAAGCCTGGAGTCCCCATGTGCCCAGGGAGTGCATTTTTATAGATGAGTTTTGTGTGCTTTGGAGATAAGTTTCTCTCTTTCTATGCAAATCAGTTGTCATGCACAGCCTATTCTTCTAGACCTGTCTGGAAATGGTTTGGAACCTTCAGGGATCTTGGATGGTCTTGATCCCCCCTTCAGTCCATGCCCTGTTCCTGACCTCATTCCTGTGCCTGTGCTGTGCTGTGTTGTGCTGATCTCCGGAGCCAGAACAAGGGTTTTTTCCCCAGAAAAGTGCTATTCTATCTCTGCACGGTCCCTTTTGCACATCCTGTTCTTGCTCCCAGTGTGTTATTGCCAACAATCCTTGCTTGGCTCCACGACCATCCGTGTTTGAGATGTGCACATTATTCCCCTCATTTTCTAGGCTTCTACAGTGTGTCTCTAAATTTTATCTCAGATCCCCCGAGTTCTTGTTTCATCCTTCCCGACAGATGCTGTGGGGTTCCCTGAGCGGTGGGGTGAAAGTTTTGCTCCTCATTAATTCCCCCTAATTGCAATAGGTGCCCTTGTTCAAAATAAGCAAATAAGAAGGATCTTCCCAAGCCCTTCAAAATTCAGGGATAATTCAGCTCAGACCTCTGTGTATCGATGTTTTTCAGCTCTTTTTGTGGTGGGCTCTGTGGAGTAAACCTGCAGTGGCTGCTGGCCTTGAATGAGTGGACACAGTTTTGCTCTGCCCATGTGTTGAGCTGGCCAGGCTCCATCTAAGCCCAGCACTGAGCCCTGCCTGATGTATTTCACTTTGCAGAAGGCTCAGTAGCATGGAACAGAGCTGCTGTAGCCTCAGCTCCATGGCATCCCTCTGGCTGGAGGTTCAGGCTGAGCAGCCTGCCAACTAAACGGTGTAGTCAAGTCCTTAGAGGACCGCCTGTTTCATTCCCAAGTTCATGCATAATTTACTTTTTTTAAAATTTTTTTTTAATCTCCTGTGCTAAGCCCTTGCTGTGTCAAAAACCATCTCATCTCCATGAGTGAAGCGCTAGGTGTTGGTGCTGTGCCAATCTAATGACAACCTTGACTGGGCTCCCTCTCCTCTGCAAACGCTGTAATCACCCTAAATAGAGAGTTCTCGGGTGTCTGTCCTCGGTGGGGCTCTGCCTCTCTGCCTTCCTGCCAGCAGAGATCACTGATGTGGAAATGAGAAACGTGCCGGGGGAAAAAAAAAGCCTGCGGCAGAGAAAGCCAAGTGGGATAGAGCTCCTCACTCCGAGCTGAGGACAGGGAGAGTTCAGTGATATCAGCGTGGCAGATGTTGGGTAGTTACAGTCACAGGAGGCAGAGAGCTCCATTAGAGAGGTTACAGAGTGTGTTTGCCTTTGGTGCTGCAAGAGCTGATGTTCTTCTGTATTCAGTCAGGAAAAAAGAGCCATTCCACACCAGGTTTGCCAGCCTAGATGATCCCCTTCTATGAAAAAATGCCTTGTGTGGTAGTGGAAGAGAAGTGAATTGATGGATGGTGGGTCCCTGGGGAGGGATACACATCTTGTTTTTCTTTCCCTTGCTTAATTTCATCCATTTCCAGATGAATGTTTGTGGTTGGTGGAAAATTTTCACCTTCTTTTCATCCTCCACCCTTCACCACCACCATCCCAGAAGAGCTCATTTGTAATTGTTCTGTTATTGCTTCATTAATTATCTTCCCAGTCTCATCCTGGATATGAAGGGCCTGATCCTCCTCCCGTAACCCACACCTTTTGCATGCCAGCCTTCCCTGGATATCAGAATTGTTTCCCAGACTTGACTCTGCTCTGTGGGAGCAAAATCAGGTCCAAAAAAAAGTCTGGATCAACCAGAAACAGATCCTGGTCTCCTTCCCCCTTTATTTGTACGCACAGTGTGATGTGAAGGTCAGCTGAGTTGACACACCAACAGCTGTAAGGTTTTTGCCATAGAATTTTGTTGGTAGAACCGGCTGAGCTTATTTTGTAATGTCTCCCTTTCTCTCTTTCAGAACATGGAAAAGGTGCTGGTCCCCTCTGTCACGTTAATTGTAGGCTGTGGAGTATCCTCGCTGACGCTTTTGCTGTTGATTATCATTTATGTCTCTGTTTGGAGGTATGGCTTTCATTCTCTTCTCTTCTTCTTGGGGAAAGTAACTGTCTTTTGATCTACACGGATCCTGGAATGTTTGCTCTGTGGTTTTGGGTGTCTGGTGCTCGAGGAGGAACTGTTCGGTATTGAGTGGGCCCTGCAGAAAGTCATCCTGGTGGCTTAGCTGGCATTATCCTTCCCTTTCAGTGCCAGAGAAATTAGCAGAGTGAAATTAGTGCCATGCCCCCTTGTAGGGACATTGTTCCGTTTCCAAAAGCCTCGTGCTGGTTTCGATGCCTTTTGCGTACCCCAGGAAACCTTGTCAGAGGCGAGGTGGACACGCACGGCCTCTTGGCAGGCAGATACTGCTGCAAGGTAATTCTCTGGGAGCATCCAAATCTCCGTGACCTGCCATGGAAAAAACATCTGGCCTGAAGAACTGACAGAACTTTTCAGGAGCTTAAGGGTGTTAAACCTTAAATCATCTAAATAACTCCCCAACCTTTTGGCTGTGTTTTGCCTTCGTCTTCAGGCGCATATGGGATCCCCCAGAACATCCCATTGCAGAGAGCTCCTGTACACAGGTCAGGTGGAACCTAAAATTGTGTCACTTACAGAGGCTGAAGTGATTTTGAAGCAAAGCTTTAATGAAAAGTTGGCCCATGCCCCTTTTTAGACACATTTTGGTGACTCTAAGCTGGAGGACCTGAGGTGTGCAAGGGATTTTCTCCCTGCACTGCCTTGAATAAGTTTATCCTGCGAGATCCGTGCCTGTCCTAAATCCATGGCAAACACGCTGAGACCTTCATGGCTCTGTGCCAGGCAAAGACAAATCAGAACCAGGTGAACGTCTGCGAAATCCAAATGGAGTGGCTGCAGGGAATACAGTTGGGTATTATTCGTGGTCCTTTTGGGAGAAGGGATCAGTCTGAGGCTCTCACTTTGTGCAGTGATTCTTCTCAGTAGGAAGGAAAGGGTAAATTGATTGAATTGAGATTACTTCTTCTCCGCTTTGGTAGAGGAAAGAAACAAGAGGGTAAAAACTGAGCAAAAATGCATCTTTTTTTTTTTGTTGATACTGTGACAGTGCATAGTGGCTGGTTAATTTTGGCAGCTGAAGACTGATCTTGATAACGTTTATCTAGAACTCAGGTTTTTCCGTGCCTGGGGTATCATTGGATGTGCTCAAGTCCTTGTCCTCTCCTGCTTTTCCTCAGGCTGGGCGGCACTGAGCAGCGCCGGTAGGTCACTTACTGGGGTCACTGGTGTCAGGATCAAGTGGAAAGTTAGGCTAGAAGATTAAAGAGCAAGCGTTCGAGCCTCACCCTCTCTTTCCTATGAGAAACAGGTTCAGGATGTGAAACCCAAGCTCAGACATGAGGTTGAATCAGTTTGGAGCATGCCAGAGCCATTTGGAATAACATGATGCATTTTTTTCCAGGACTGTGCTCCCCACCCCAGCTCCAATATTTACTGTTATTGAGGACAGTAAATTGCCTGACCTGTTTCAAATATGTTCTGTTTAATTTCTCATTCCACTCTTTGCCTTATGCCTATGCCCAAAACGATCATCAGGAATGGAGGGACACGTTTATGGGAGGCTTGAATGGGTATTTCTGAGCTAGCCAAGGGTGGACATGCATTTCCAAGTGATCCTGAGACCAGCTATATCTTGATTAAAGGGCTCTCTATCCTGAGTCTCTCTGTGTAAATATTTGTAAAGCATGATCAAGTGATCTCTAGAAGTTCTCTTTGGTGCGCTGAGTTTGTTTCATTTCTTCTCTGTAGATCATGTTTTCATGTTTTCCAAACTTCACAGCATTCCTGTGGCTGAGCCCTGAGCGCTCTGTGTGTCCTTTTTATTTTAGGCATAGCTGCTGGACATGAATGTGCTTTCCTATTAATGGTCTCAGGAACATCGTATTCAACATTATCTCCTGGCTCCCACTTTGTTTTGCCCTAAATGTTGTATATTCTGATAGACAGCAGCTGGAGGAGTGCTTAGAAATGGAATCAGCAGTTATTATTCCACCCAGTGTCTCTAAAACAGAGGAGCAGCATCAAAGTGGTTCTTTTCCACTGTGCAAGGGAGCAACTCCTCATGTCCTGGCTGCCTGATCTTCTGTGGAGAGCACTCACCAGGGCTCAGCTGTTTCGGGGAGCTTTGGCCGGGAAATTTCCCATTCAGAACTCCGGACAAAGGCATCTGGAGCATGCATCCATAGACCCAGCTTGAGTATGAAACACTTCTGATGAATAAGCTCACTGAGGCTGACAATCTGGAAGCTTTCCCAGAATTTGCCCAGCTAGGGTTTGTTTGTATATATGGGAAGCAGAAAGAGAGGGCAGGCAAGAAAGAGGGAAAGGAAAAAAAAGGGGGGCAGAGTAACAGGGAGGTGATCCCAGCTTCGGGCTCCATATCAGGGAGGAAATGAATTTACCCTCCACTCCCCATTCAAAACCCCCAAATAAAGGCTTCTCCTTGGTGGCACCTACTCAGCCACTGGCATGAATGGCACGAGCTTTTTGAGGCAAGTGATCACTTCAGACACGGCCAACTTGGCACGGCCCCGCTGGAAAGTGGGAGTTGTTTCTGTTCGACGGCTGTTGGTGGCCTGTTGGTGGCCTCCCTCCAGTTCCCAGTAGACAGATGGCTGCAAAAATCTCTGCTGCAGATGGTGCATCTCTGGCCTTATTAGCAGGCTCGACAGAGGGGTCAGTGACACAGTGGGCCACAGAAGTGGAGTGACCTTGTTCCATCTCGGCACTGACTGTCCCGGGTCACAGCTGGAGGCACAATCTGTGTGTGGGCCACGTGCTCCACCGCCCGTGTGGAAAAAGAGGGGGAATCGCAAGAAAAAAATTGAAAAGTGGCATGGAAATGAAAAACCGGGGGAAAAAACCCAACCACTCAGGGGTCAGGAGAGGTGAAATGATACCTCCTCTCAAGCAGCTCCTTGACACGCTGGTATTTCAGGAGTGCCCTGATGTGCTTTCCATCCCCAAACTCATTGCGTCTCAACAGCCTCTGGAGTCAGTGACCTTTCCATCGCACAGGGATCGATTCCTGCTATCGAGCAGCTCATCCACCAGCCCGTCAGCATGTGCGGCATGGCAGGGCTTTGTCCCTGGCAGCAGCTGGGTGAGCGCTGCATCGCTGGAAGAGAACAGCCCCAGCTTTTCTCACTCCTGAGGATTGATGGAGAGGCTGTCAAGGAGCTCTCCAGGGGCTGTTCTCACTTGCTTGAAGCCCCAAGCTCTGCCTGTGCCGCCGGAGATGCTGAGGCGCTCGGTGGCCCTGGTGGGAGGTGGCAGGGATGAGTAAGTGGCTGTGTGAAGAGGGATGTGTGTACACACGGTGAGAAAGCAGCGGTGAGTCAGTGTTTGTGGAGAGGAGAGGAGTCTAATGGGGGCAGAGAAACAAACTGCAGGGTTTTCCCACCTTTTTCATCTGTCTCAGCTTCCCGCAGCGTGTGGAGATCCTCGCAGGTGGCCGGTGACAGGACCTGAGGGAATGGCTGGAGCTGTGTCAGGGGAGGGTTAGGTTGGATATCAGGCAAAATTTCTTCACTCAGAGGGTGGTTTAGGATGCAAACAGTCTCCCCTGGGAGTGGTGACAGCACCAAATATGCCAGAGCTGAAGGAGTGTTTGGAAAATACTCTCAGGCGCATGATGGGATTTTGGGGTGTCCTGTGCAAAACCAGGAATTGGACTTGGTGATCCTTGTGGGTTCTTCCAGCTCAGGATATTCTGTGATTGTGGGGCACAGGCTGGAGCAGAACTTCCCTAAATTAGCAGTGAGTTTTCCCCTGCTCTTGTGGCTGAGTGCAGCATATTTTGACGAGTTGACAGAGTCCATATATCAGCAGAGGGGTAGCAGGGAAGAACCCTGGAGTAGCTCTGTCTTTGCTGGAGATGTGTTTTCGGGCAAAACCCATCAAGTTCTATGTTTTTCCCCCCTCTGATATGAGTTCCTGACTTCTTTGGCCAGAGGGCCTGGAAAGGAATGGTGATTTCTTTCTGCGGAGCATCCTGTGCTGGAGAAGAGGAAATGGAAGGAAAAAAAGAAGCATGGCAGGAGGTCTTCTTAGCATTCTGACTGAGCAGAAACTGAACAAGGAAATGTTTGGAATCCAGGTCAGGCTACCAAGGAGGACTCTGGAAGAATTGTCCAGCAATGCAGGATTGAATTAGAATGGTCAGCCCTCAGCATTTGAAACTGGTCAGGGATGTGAAAGGCATCAAGAATGGGTTCTGTAGGCATGTCAGCACCTAAGGATCTCCCAGGAAGGTGTTGGCCCAGCGTTGGATGGAACAAGCAGCCACATGGATAAGGAAGTTGAAAAGGTGGAGGTACCCAGTGCCTTTTTGCCTTGTTCTGCTGGCAAGGTTAGCTCCCAGGCACCCAAATTCCTACACAGAGGGAGGATCCAGGAGAGAAAACGCTCCCCACTGCCAAGGAAAAGAGAGACAAGGACTGTGTAAGTTACCTGGATGTTTGCAGATCCGTGGGACAGAATGGGATGCATCAAGAGAGATGTTTGGGGTGACTGTGGAGCCACTGTCTGTCACCTGGGGAGGTTCCTGAAGGCTGGAAGAAGGCAAATGCTGCACCCACCTTTAAAAAGGGCAAAGAGGAGCATCCAGAGAACAACTGCCTGGTCAACCTGCACAGCCCCTGGGATGATTAAAGAGCAAGCAGCTCTAAAGGTTATTTCCAGGCAAAATGATGCACAAGAAAGCAATTTGGAGTAGACTGCGAGGATTTATGGAGGGCAGACTGTGCCTGGCTGCCCTGTTTCCCTTTTGGGATGGGATGGCTGGTTGGATGAACAGTGGGGAGAAGCAGCTGGTGTGGATTTTGATGTTACCAAGGCCATTAACACATATTCCAAAAGTATCCAGATCATGGAATGATGCACTGGATTGGTGGCTTAGTGGCTGGATGGAGTTCCTGCAGGATTTGATGGGCGCCTGATCAAAAGCTGCTCACATCTGGCCATTGTTTAATGTCTTTTTTAACAACCTGGGCAAGGTTTGACACTCCTGAGAGCACATCTGGAAAAGGATTGTCAATAAGTGCCAAATTCCCCCAATACCAGAGATACCAGCATGTGGGAACAAGGCCAGGAGATGCTGAGGGAGCTGGAGAATGTCAAAGGAGGCAAAGGGAACAAGCTTGGAGAAGAGGAGGCTGTTAAGGAGGAGTCATGGAGCAGTCAAACAACTTGCAGAGGTAGGCAGGGAAAGGTCTAGAGGCACCAGCTGCAGCAGGAAAGGATCCAGCTGGACATAAAGCAAAATAATCCTTCACCACGAAAGCAGTTAAGTTAAGCAGTTTAATGCTGTAATAAGTCATCCAGGAGAGGTGGTAGCAGTTCTGTTCCTGGGGATTTTCAAAAGTCGATCAGACGAGACCCTGAGAAACCTGATCTGACTTTGAAATCAGTCCTTTTTTTGGGCATAGGATTGGACTGGGAACTAGAGAAATGTGGGTTTTTTTCCCCAGCCTAAATTATTCTGATTCTGTTCGTTGCCAACCCACATCTCATTCTTTGGAGATGCAGTGATCTGGAGAACAAGATAAATTCTCAGGGTGGGAAGGGAAGCAGGGAAAAAGGAGAGTTGGTTTAAGGGGGCTTAAGGGGAAAAAAGGTCTTAAGACAGTTGGATTATCTCCCCTTACATGAAAATACAGACTAATACTTATGGTCAACTCATTTCTTACCTTTTTTGACCAGTGGAGACTTTAGAATTTCCTGCTGATCCCAGTGGGATCTTAGTGTTGCTACACAGACTTATTACATCTCCTTCCCACCAGGACAGAGTCCAAATCTCCCTTTTTTACCCCTTCGAAGTTGCTGACTGGAGATTTGATGTTTTACTTCACACAATCAAAGCATAGAGAGATTGATGTCAGCCACCAATGGAGCAAGGTCCAGGTGATGCCCAGCATTGTACTGAGCCCAGCGAAATCAGGAAATTTGGGCTCATCTTGGCTGTGAAAGGAACCAGAGGCTCATTTTGCAGGCTGTCAGCCCAGTTTCTTGCTGGGCTGGGATCCTACATTTTGCAGCCTTTTCTGGGGCTGGGAGAGTTTCAGGGAGAACTTCCTATAAACCAGATTTCCAGCAGATGAAGTAGGAAGAATTCATGCAACCTTTGCATCAGTGGCTTTTTTTTTTTTTTTGCATCCAGGAAAGCGTATCATCACCATTCATGTTCATCTGAAGATACAACTCAAGGGGAAGTTAAAAATCCAAGTTTCACAGCCTTCATTAGGTCTAAAGCACAGATTTACCCTTGGCAGAGCACACAACATGCAGTAAACTCGTCCTACCCTCCTCGTCAGAAACTCAAAACTCTGCAGCCAAGGCACGACCAACACACTCTTGCTAAAATTAATTAATGAAATTAAATTCCCAACATAAATAGTTGATGTGCTGGAATATAGGAAATAATCCTGCATTAGCCTCCAGGGATGAGCTGGTTGATTAATACATCTGTTTCTAATTTATATAAGCATCAGCATCTCCTCTTCACTCATCTGGCATTCAGGCAGGGCACTTGCAGCATCTCTGGGATAATTCACGTGTGTGAGCATCGGTGTGGTCAGATCTTGAGTCAGTCCTTGAGGACTTGCACTTTTGCAGTTCCCTCTTCGTTTTATTGGGTACATAAAAGTGCCTTCAAAGAAATTTCCCTCCGTAGCCAGTGGTTGGAATTAATTGCGGTGCGCTTACCTCGGCAGCGAGTCTGGTGCTGCTCTGCAAATCAGAAATGACAAATCGTTGGCTCCTGCAAGGTGCTGAAGGCAACAGCTCCCTAACCGGTGTCCCTGATGTCCCAAACCCACAGCTGCAGTTATGTATTTGCCCTAGTTTGGAGAAGTGTTACCAAAAAAAAAAAAA
>VZRL01000811.1:152243-174207 GCA_013397895.1 Origma solitaria | reverse complement strand
AAAAAAAAAGCTAAAAATCTAAAAATGAAGGCAGAAATGCTTCTCGGCTGCTTCTCACCTCAGGAGGGGTTGTTAGGCTGAAGGAAGGGGAATGCTGAATCGCACACACTTTGTTGTCAAGGTGCATGTGTTTGTAATCTGCTTCCATCGCCAGCATGCCTGTGGCTCTTCTGAGTCGGGAATCTTTTCTGTGTGTTGCCTGTTTGTTTTCTTTCAAGCTCCTTTTCAAAGCCCCCCCTTTCAAGTAGGCAGAGCTGAGGAAGGTTTGCTGCACTCTACTGTTTTAAGAGGGGCTCAGACTAGGCTGGCCCCTCGTTTTTTGGCTCCTAACGCCAGCATTGATGGGGGATGATGGCGACATCTTCCCCCCCTCCCTTCCCCATTTGTTCTTGTCTGTCTAGCACATAAAATCTGCAGGAAATTGGCAATTCTGTAGAGCCTGGCCTGGATTGCTGCTTTTTCAGAGGTCACCCAGGGCTGGCTGTGACAGGGTGGGTCTCCCTCCCCTCTTCTCTCGCTGCAGGTACATCCGCTCGGAGCGGTCCGTCATCCTCATCAACTTCTGCCTCTCCATCATCTCCTCCAATGCTCTCATCCTGATCGGACAGACCCAGACCCGGAATAAGGTAAGGGATCCGCTGGGGCTTTGTTTATTTGTTTGCTTTCCCCCTGATTTAGCGCTGAAATGATCCATTCAGGCAGCGCTTCCTCATTTTTCCTCCATCTGTTAATTAGCGACATGTCAAAGACACGGCTAAATGGCAGATTTCAATTTTCTCTCTCGCTCTCTCTTTGATAATTTGTCAGCATCCTCAGGGCTTTGATTAAAACCAATGTGATATTTTTGAATATCTGCCTAGAGTAGTTGGTACATGGCACGGTGAAGAAACATGGTGATTTGCAAGGCTTTAACCATTTTATTTTCAAAAAAATTACAAAGACAGATTGAGAAAAGGCTTTTAAAAAAAAACCCCAAACAAACAACCTCTCAGCTTTACATTTATTTCTCCAGCAGTTTTTATACTCTGAGCTGAAAGTACTTGGCAGATGTTAATGAACACAGACACAAAACTGTCCAACCTTTTCTGGGGATGGGAAGCATTGCCAGATGCACTGTGAGCACTGCAGGGACATGAGGGACTCAGAGCAGATCCCAGAATGACTCCAGCATTCCAGGCAAGACCCGGCGTGGTTTTCCAAGCCATGAGCACTGGTTGGACATACATCTCTTCCCACAGACCCAGTTGGGCAGGCGTGTGTTGCCTCCATGATTTTTTCCAGCTCAAACATTTCCAGGTTCCCCGTTGGCGTCGGGCATGACAAACCACTGCTCACCATTGGTATTTTCCCATCGTAAACTTTCACATCTTCCCAAAGGCTTTGACCATCATAACTCTGTTGAGCCAAAAAACGTGAGGCAAGAAGCCTCCTCCGCTCCTTCTGCTGCCAAAATCACAATCAGAAGTAAAAAATTAGTTATTACGTAGCAATAACCAGCAACCAGACTCGTTTTTTGAGGCCCTGCTTTGGCAGCACGAACGCAGTGTCACTGTTGGAAACATGTTGGGAATAAATTCTTCCCTGTGAGGGTGGTGAGGCACGGGAAAAGGTTGCCCAGAGAAATTGTGGGTGCCCCAACCCTGGAAGTGTTCAAGGCAAGGTTGGATGGGGCTTTGAGCAAGTAGAAAATCTTCCTGCCCGTGGCAGGAGGGTTGGAATGAGATGGTTTTTAAGGTCCCTCCCAAAACTCAAATCATTTTATGATTTTATGATTCCTGCAGAGAAGCTGAAGGATTTAGTGAATCACAGACTCATTTCTATGGAAGGGTTGAGATTAGGTTGTTTTAGGGAAAGCTTTCCAGCTGCTGGAGCCTTGTGTGTGTAGAGGAGTGTGGAGACAAGCACCCAACTCTGCTCCTGCCAGAAGTGCCCTTCAGAATCTCTCCTCCCAAAGCAGAGTTGTCTTTCATTGCCAGCGTGGTTAGCAAGAGGTGGAGAAAGGGTGAGCCGAGCTCCTGCCTTCCTCAGTTGTGTTTTCTGCAGCACCAAACGCGTTCTGGGAGCTTCTCTGCACCGAAATAAACTCTGAGGGATGCTCAACAGGACAAACCACAGCTGGACCTCCTCTTTGGTGATTCTTCCTCACCTCAGGACAGGATCTGGATGTGTTCCTCCTCTCTCACCCCCTCCAGAGCCCAGTTATGAACCCAGGTTCTCCCTGGGTGCTTTTTTGTCCCGTGACTCTGGGAGCTCACTGTCAGAGCTGTTGGTGGGGATTCGAAGCTCCCGGCAGCGATTGCAGGAGGCAGATTAGCTCTTTGCACATCCATATGCATGAAACCCCAGAAATAGAAAGGTTATTCTTGGATTTCCTCTCAGCCATCTAGTAAACAGTCTCTGGCAGGCAGCAGAGAAAGAAAACTATACAGAGGAGAGACGAAGGAGTGTAAATTAAGATTTTATTCACATTCAATTATCGATAATAGAGCGTCTTAAAACGTTGACGATTGATTTATAATTGCGGCTTCTCTGGGAGATTTCTACGGTGTCGGCTTCCCTGGAAATGTCAAATTCTCCTTGGATTTCCATCCGTGTATCCTCAAAGGCAAGATTCCACGTCTGGATTTGCTAAGCTTTTTTGAAGATGAAAGGCCTGGGAAAAAGCTAAAAAAAAATATCCAGTCAGCAATACGGGGATACAAAGGCAAGGGATGCTGCAGGAAGTGGCCGTATCTCCAAGGCTTATGCTGCAAGGGAAAAGATTTCTCCTCCTAAAGGAAAACAGGGACTAATGGCCCTGACAGACTGACAAGCTCTGCTGGGTCTTGGGACATCATATCCCTGTGCTCAGCCCTCCATGGGGATTTTTGGTTTTCCCCACAAGGAAGGGAAAACCTGCAGCAGAGGTTGCAGAAGCAAATATTTGCCTGCCTATCAGTTGGCCAAGTTCATTTGAGGCGATGGGTTCATTCTGGTCCAGCTGAGATGTGCATATTTCTCTTGTCTTCCCTTCCTTGCTTCTCCCCTTTCTATCAAAGCTTCTCATTTGAGGGGGAAAAAAAAAAAACAACGAACCAAATGTATCTCTGTGGTGTAAAATTTTAAAGCAAAGCTTTTCTTTCCCCTTTACAAGGACAAGCTGTGTTGGTTCGAAAAAAAATCAAAAAGGCAACGTGAACAGTGTTGTAGACGATAGCAAAAAAAAAAAAAAGATTCTAGAAAACAATCTCTTAAAATCCGTTCCAGAAAGCATCCTCTGTTTTGTCACTGTTTCGTGTAGGTTTGTAAGCTGATGATTAGGAACCACCTTTTTAGGATTCTTGTAAAATGTGGAAATTACTGGACATTATCATATTGAGCCGTGTTATTTGTACTGAACTGACATCCAGAATCCACTTACAAGCAGAATGTGGAGGGATTTGGTGTCAAATGCAAATGTGGAACAAAAAAGACAGTTCCTATCTCCAAGAACACACGGTCTCGCTTTTATTCACAGCTTCTGATAATGTCGGGTGGTGCCAGTGGATGAATCGAGAGCAATCCGATAAAATCATGATAAAAGCCACTCTGTGCATGAGAGCTCTGGGTTGAAAGATGCTGGTGGTTGAAAAAAGAGAAAAAAGAGAAAGGTTCATTGACCGTAAAGCCCAAGTCCGTGTTTCCCCATATAACTCAAAGCAAAGAAATTCTTCGTTATAAACCTCCCCCTCCCCCAAATGCCTGAAGCCTTTTTTTTTTTCATCCCGAGTCACTTTTAAAATCTATTTGCTCTCCCTTCTCCTCGGGAGCCACTGGACTTTCTGCCCATCATTTTCTTCTCAAGTCCATTGATTCACAGTTTTCAACTCACAGATGGGGGGAAAACTGGCTGAGTTAAACAGAGCGGCACCAATTTGCACCAGTGAAAGATTTGGCCTTGCTGAGTTAAAACAAAGACGAGCTTGTCAGCTTTCCAGTCCATCTCCCCGGCACTCTGGGATTGTTCTTCATAATGCATTTGCCAGTTCTTTCCCCAGTTTAATTTTAAATGGCTTAAGCTGCCTGCATTTCCCTTGTGAGATTTCCCCACCGAGTAGTAGAGCTCACCATTATGAAATTCTTTCTAATCTAAGGGGTTTTTTTTCCTTTCTTTTTTTTTTTTTAATTTTCTTCCCTGTCTGCTGGTTGTTATACACTCTCGGACAACTGTACCCTCATGTTTGCAGTCCTTTCCCAGCCCCTGGCAGCCGTGGTTTCACTTAGCTCTCACGGCTTAACTCTTTCACTCAGCGCTGCTTCCCTGGCAGGGGCACCATCCAAATTGCCTTCCTCGGATTTCATTTCCATGGCTGGCCTGCCAGGGACATGGTTCTTTGCAAACCTTTTGAGCTGAGATTAGTGCACTGTTTATTAACTGTTCTGCCCCCCCCCGTCACCCCCACCCTGAAAGGATTGTGACAATAGTTTGGATCTTTTGGGAATTAAATATATCCTGATGAAGCCGAGAAAGCACTAGGATGGGACATGGAAGGTGGAAAGTCCCTGCTGTTTTGGGGGGCTTGTAACTAAATGATCTTTAAGGTCCCTCCCCGCCTCAACAATTCTATAATTCCATGATTCTTCTAAAGTGTTATCTGTGGCCTTATCTTGCCGCTCATGCTAAATAGCAGCTGATTTCCGTGCAGTGCTTAAATTAAAAGCTTTGCTCTTTGCTAGGTCAGAGCTTGTGGAGGAGCCTTCCCCCTCCTAAACTGTATTTCCGTGCCCTGATCCCCACGACTTTCCCTTCCAGAGCCTGGTTTGGAACCGTCTCCCCACACCTTCTGCTCTGCCACCCGCTGCTCTCTCCGCCTGCCGCTCCTCTCACGTGTCCTCCTTTCCTCCTCTCTGCAGGTGATCTGCACGCTGGTGGCGGCTTTCTTGCACTTCTTCTTCCTCTCCTCTTTCTGCTGGGTGCTGACCGAGGCCTGGCAGTCCTACATGGCCGTGACGGGCCGGTTACGGAACCGCATCATCCGCAAGCGCTTCTTGTGTCTCGGATGGGGTGAGGAGCCGCGGGCTGCGGAGCACAGGAGGTCCAGGGTGCAGGAGGGACTGGTGCTTCTCAGGAGGCTCGGCAGAGGGGGCTTGAAACCCTGCCAGGGGTTTCAGGAAGGGCTGAAATGGTTAAAAATAGCACAGCCGAGAGCCCTGAGTTGAACCACCTGCCCGGTGCACCTGAAACCAGAGGAATTGAGTTCTAGTTCCAGAGGGTGGTTTCTCCTGGGGTTGGGTCTGTTTCTTGCTTTCTACTTTTCTCTCGCTGTCTGTCTCCCCCGGTGCTGGATGTGTTCCGCTGGTGCATGGTACAAGCCAAGGGAATCTCGGGGCAGGGGCAGGGATTGTCCCTGTCTCAAATTGTGGGGTCAGTTTTGGACTCCTCACTACAAGAAAGACATTGAGGGGCTGGAGAATGTCCAGGGAAAGGAACGGAGCTGGGGAAGGGTCTGAAGCACCAGGAGCGGCTGCGGGGGCTCAGCCTGGAGAAAAGGAGGCTCAGGAGGAGCCTTCTGGGTCTCCACAACTCCCTGGGTGAAGCCAGGTGGGGGTCGGGCTCTGCTGCCAGGTGAAAGTAATAGAATAAGAAGCAACAGCTCCAATTGCAGCAGGGGAGGTTTAGGTTGGATATTCGGAAAAAATTTCATCACTGAAAGGATGGCCAAGCATTGGAAAACGCTGCCCAGGGAAGTGGTGGAATCACTGTCCCCGGAAGTGTTGAAAAACCCGTGAAGAAGTGACATTTAGGGCCGTGGTCTTGTGGCAGTGCTGGGTTAATGGTTGGACTCAGTGGTCTTGGAGGTCTTTTCGGCCTTAGTGATTTTATGGTACTAAGATTCTACAGAGCAACCTGGAGTGAAGCAAACTCTGAAATGCTGTCTCCATGGCAGCAGCGCCTTTTGGAGACAAATAAACTGCGAGACTGCTGCAGACGCTTGTAACTAATTTTCCTCCCTCTGCCTCTGCCGTATGTTTAATTTATTAGCCTTAAATGATGCATTCTGTAGTAGAAAACAAATACAAACCCATAAACCTGGGCTTTCAAAGCGATAACAAGGGTGTGTTTGAAAGGAGCAGTGGCACAAAAAGTTGCTGAGAAGTGAGGAGGCAAAGGAAGGAAAGGAGAGGGAAAGCCTTGTGTGGCTGAGCTCTATTAATGTCTCATTTTACTACTGAAGTCTCACAATTCACCCCAGGCAAGAGATTTCTGGTGCTTACCAAGCACCCTGATGTGATTTATTCTGGCACATCAAGAGCCGTCCTCGTTGCAGCACCTGCATCCCTTGAAGTTTTCCCTCTCAAGCTTTTGCTTACAATGGAGAATAAATTGTGTTATTAAAATCCGGGGTTTGTGCGTGGCGGGAGCAGAACCACAATACCTGCAGAGCACAGGCTGCAGGAGGCTGGGTGTGCTCATGCATATGTTTATACCTCCTTGGTGACTCCAGCAACATCAGGGATATCAAATGCAACGGGCTAATAGCTTTTCTAGGTAATAAAAAGGGATTTTTTCTGATTTGTAAAAACTGGGACAGATGGGCGTGTTAGCCAAGGGAATTTTGGATGAGCAACATTCACATTTGTAGTCCGTGCAGATTAAAAAAAAAAAAAATCCCCCTACATGTGTAGAAGCATAATTTGCACCGCTAGTAAAATGTAGTCAGCTCTGAGCTAGGATGCACTGCTGATAAATGATGCATAATAACCATTTGGAGTAGGTTAGGACAAGAACTGAAGAACACTCTCGCCTATTAAGGCAGCAAGGGAATTCTGGATATTTAGCATCCTGCTAGACTTCAGCTGTAGAGCTGGGATTAATGGCACTTGTAAGAGGAAAGAAGCCGAAAATATGTTTTAAAGAGCATAATCTGAAATAATTAGCACAATTCACTTTGTCATGGGCTGACTCTCCCCCCTTTCCCCTCTTTGCACATTTGCATTTCTCTAAGCCCTTGTTCGAGACGTCTTTGCCAAGTTCTCAGCTGCTCTCAGCTGTGGCTCATTGAAGCTGCAGAGAATTTCAGCAGCAGGAAGGATTATTTTTTTATTTCTTCGGTCTCCTCTTGGATGTGCAGCTTTGAAATTCAATTTTTAAATTACCATTAGCAATAATTATTAGTAATAATTGCTGTCCATGTTTGGACAACGCTCTCAAGTGATCCTGTGCAGGGTCAGGAGCTGGACTTGATGATCCTTGTGGGTCCTTCCAATTCAGGATATTCTGTGACTCTCTGATTTAGAATAGGCAGATAAATTGTTCCCTGGAAACAACTCAGTCATCATATTTAGCCCCAATAAAGAAGAAATACTTTTGTCAGGATTTTTATGACCCTGTTACAGTTTCCACAACTGGATTTTTAATGCTGCCGTAGCTCAACCTCTAAGTGGGCCTTCAGCTGTTTATAACTGGAATGGCTCTTGGGAGTTATTAGCAAACATCTTTTCTAGTGGAACATGATTAACACATGGCCTGATTCTCCTCTGACCTGGAAGTACAAAACTCCTTGAAAGAGGTTTTGAATGGATTTAATTGTAATTGTGAATGTTCCATTCACTTTGCGCAGAAAACTCCCAAAGCCTTGCTGGTACTGCCTGTACCACACAAGGTACATGAAACAGGCCAATTTCTTGGAAACAATGAAAAAAATTAGATTAAAATCCGATTTTTTGGTGGTTTGTTTCCAACCTAATCCCATCTAACTTTGCTTAGACCACTGACAGCTCTCCCAGGGCGCAGCACTTCTCATTATGATGCTCTTTGGCTTAACTACCACGACGTAGCTGCCACCTGTAGTAGCTGCTCCTTGTCCAGACCCATTTCCAGCCCAAACTGAGGCTTTTACCCAGCCTTGGAATGAGCCATTCCCTGGAGCTGCCAAGTTCACAGCCCCACTCTGGATTTCTGCATAATTAGCACGTCAGAGAGAGGCACTTTGCGAAGAACGAGCTGCAGTTTTTGTCGGAGTCTTTGCCAAATTTCCTCTTTCCCAGGGTCTCTTACACCAAGCTGTATTCCTGAAAATCTCCTTTCCCGTGTGGTTTGTTCCCGGGAGATGCCATATTGATGGCACCGTAGGGAGTATGGCAGCCAGGATTTATCCAGATGAGGTGTGAAGGAGGCTCGGTGAGAGGAGCAAGAGTCAATTAAGTTAAAAATGAGGAAAAAAATGGAATGGAGAGGAAAATGGAAAGGAAAATGGGGAGGAAAGGGGGAAAAAGAAGGAAAAAGGGAAGGGGAAGGGAAGGGAAGGAAAGGAAAAAAAGGAAAAGGAAAAGGAAAAGGGAAAAAAGAAATACTAAAAGAAACACCTTTTAAACCCTCTCCCTGTTGGGTTTGGACTGATGAAATGTGACCTGTGCCCAGAAATCTCATATGGGAAGAGAAGCACTTCCCTGTAGGATAACCCTCAAATGCTCCACATTCAGCCCTGTGGCTCCCAGCTGCTGCAGAGCTTCACCAGTAATCAATGCTGGGATGATTTGTGGTGCTGAGGGACCCTTCCCAGAGGATTATTGTCTGGATGTTGTGCCTGCACATTCCTTGGATCCTGTCTGGTCACCTGCCGTGACCTCTGCAGCTCACGAATTAGGGCCTTGTCCAGGGGCACTAATCCCAGCTGGCTACTGATCCTGCTGATTCTTAATGGGATTTTCCCATCTTTAGCATTGAGACAGTTTAATTCCTCCTGCCTCAAGGAGGAGAGCTATAAAAAGCCACATGGAGACCTCCAGAGTTGAAGAACGTGATGTTACGAGCCAATATCCTGACATTTCTTTAGGGAAAGGGGAGAGCTGGACTTTGAACCTCCATAGATCCTAGAAGAGACCTGAAGTTCTTTCCTATTGCTGTTGAGAGAAACCTGCTCCATTACAGATCTTGGGGGTTCTGTTTGGGATAGGGGAACTCAGTTTTAGTTTCCTTTTTTGTCTCATTTGGGGTGGATTTGAACCTGGGTCACTCATCGTACACTGAGTGTAAACAAAGATCAGAATCCTTGGGTTCTTGGAGTTGAGTTGTGTCTGAATATTCCAACTTCAGGAGGCACCCTGGAGTACCTAAGAATAAAATTAATCAATTTAATGCATCTGAATCTACTGTGAGACCCCCCCCCCCACAACTGCTGAAACCACGGCAGGGTGGAAGCTGATTCCAGCTGATGGTATTTTATTTAATTAACAGAGGTAATTAAGGTTCTTGCTTTTGGTTCTGGGGGTCCTGAGTTCAGTCTGTGCCACAGACCCAAGCTGGGACAGATGGTGCTGGAATAACTCGGCAAAGAATGGGGAATACGGAGTGGGAGAAGGGCTGCACATGTGATTAAATGACCAATTT
Organism: Origma solitaria; assembly: GCA_013397895.1. NCBI lineage: Eukaryota > Metazoa > Chordata > Aves > Passeriformes > Acanthizidae > Origma > Origma solitaria. The sequence continues at coordinate 164,858 of VZRL01000811.1, read as the reverse complement.
CCTCCTGTCTTTTTTCCCTAGGGCTCCCTGCTTTGGTGGTTGCCATTTCCGTGGGATTTACGAAAGCCAAGGGATACGGCACCGTGAACTAGTGAGTAAAGCATTCCTTTTCTCCCTGTTTTATCCTCCATCCTTTTTGTCAAAACCTGGCCACTGACCCACAGGAGGCAGGCTGGGAGCTAAATTCCCGTGTGCTGCCCATCATTCCTCATCTCTGCCTCCTCAATCCGTCACCTGGATCGTGTATTCCTTTAAAAACAAATTCATAGGGACTACTTAGATTTAACTGTTGTATTTGTGGCATGACTTTGATCTAGATACCTTTTACTTAGAGCTTTTTAATGTATTTTTAAGGGGAAAAATGGAATATTTAAGGTTTAGGATGTTTAAAAATTAAAAACAGCTTTTTTTAAAATCTGTTTCTAGGCTTGATTGGCCTTCACATTTTCAAAAGAGCTCAGCTCAGTTTTAGGCAGCAGAATGAGCCTGACTTTTCCAAACCAAGGTTTTGACAGCAGCCTGTGTTTTCCTGTTTTTCTAGTTCCACAGGTTTTGTCTTTAGGAAACTTTTACTTGCATGTAATGGGGGAAGGGAAACAGTAGAAATAATGGAAGAGGTAAAATATGCATTAAAGCAAGGCTGGGTTCGCTCAGAGCTGAGCATTAGTATGACTTTAAATGAAAAAAAAAAAAGAGAAAGTATTATTTTTTCACTCTGTTATGAAAAACCTTAGAAATTTTATGCTTAACAACAGTCAAAGGATAATAATTTCTGTAGCAATAAATCAGGCTCTTCCCTACTTCATCCCATCATTTTCCAGAGCCTTCCTGGGCAGGGCTTTGCATCCCACACGGGCAATGTTTGAGGCTGGAGCTGTTGCTGTGGCCGGCAGCAGACGAGGCTTCGCTCGTCCCACTGAGGAAATGTCACATGGAGCCTCCTGCTCTCCCCCAGTTCCCACCACATCCTGCACACCCACGGCCAAATGGTCCAGGGTTTGCATTTTAATCGCAAGGGAGAATTAAAGCAGCGTTTTCTGTTTGCTTTGCAGCCTAAGTTCCTGCCTCCTAAATTCCTGCCCGACACGGGGGGCTCAGGATTGTGGATTTCTCAAGTACAAATCCATAGACAGAATTCCTGACGTCTGTGCTGGCATCAGGATGCATTGGCTGCCCCTGGCTTGCCTGTGCCACCCTCAGTGTGTCCTGGTGGAGAGGGACTTGTGTGACTCAGGAGAGGATAAAACACAGGCTGGGTTTTGGAAGCATCACCCAGATCCCAAATTAATTCCCTTTGGCTTTCCCATGGATCAGCTTCTTCTGACATTTCACCCCAGGCACATCCATGAGAGCAACTCACAATGAGCAAGCCTCAGGGGGATGGGAGGGAGGTCCTGAATATTTCTGCTTCTTTTTTTTTTTGGTTCACACCCCAGCAAGTCCAGTTTGATGAGCTGGGCTTCAGTGATCCCTGTGGGTCCTTTTCCAGGATATTCCATGGGTCTGTTGTCCTCTTTTTGTGTTCTTTCCATGTGTCCCAGTGTGTGGCAAAGCTGGTGAGTCCCACCAAAGTCATGAGGAGAGCAACAGTTCCCTTCAAGCACAAAGATCCCATCAGATGTTCCCAATGCTGCCATCTTGGTTTAATTCCATGCTTTGGTACCTTCCAGTACGTAAAAAAACATAGAAGAAGTCTGGAGAGGGACTTTTTCCAAGGGCATGTAGTGACAGGACAAGGGAAAATGGCTTTGAGCTGAAGGAGGATAGATTTAGATTGGATATTGGGAAGAAATTCTTCCCTGTGAAGGTGGTGAGGCCCTGGAATGGAATTCCCAGAGAAGCTGTGGCTGCCCCTGGATCCCTGAAAGTGTCCAAGGCCAGGCTGGATGGGACTTGGAGCAACCTGGGATGGTGGAAGGTGTTCCTGTGTGTGGCAGGGAGATTGGACAAGATGATCTTTCAGGTCCCTTCCAATCCAAACCATTCCATGATTCCATGAATTCCTGCTGGAATTGGCTTCACCACGAGCGAGAGTTAAGCTGAGCTCACTGGCAGTGAGTTCTGGGTTGGCAAGCCCGGATGCTGAATAAAACAGTGCTGAGCATCTCTGTAATGAGAGCTCCATTTGCACTTTGGTGCATTTTAAACCACAAAACAAATATTGCTGTGGGCCCAGCCGGGCAGAGTGCCCCACCAGACCGCAGTGCATTCACACCTAGCCCTGTTCTCCTGCTCAAAAAGGCTTAAAAGCTCTGCTCCATTCATGTGTGGGGAGCCCTTGGTTTTATCTCCTCTCCAGAGCGAAGTCAGCACTGCACAGCAGCAATTTCAGAGCTGCACTCCAAAACTTGAGGATATTAGGAAGGAATTCTTCCCTGGGAGGGTGGTGAGGCCCTGGAATGGAATTCCCAGAGAAGCTGTGGCTGCCCCATCCCTGGAAGTGTCCAAGGCCAGGTTGGAGCAATCTGAGATAGTGGAAGTTGTCCCTGCCCATGGCAGGGGTTGGAATGAGATGGTCTTGAAGGTCCTTTCAGCGCAGTTTTGTCTCCAGTTTGTAATGGGCACTTCCAATGGGCACTGCACACTTTCAAGGCCCAATATTTCCAGCTTGCAGAAGGAAGGAAAAGCTTTAATCCCAGCACATCCCTCCCTGGGAAGGAGGGGACAAGAGGTGACAAGATAAACCAGAAAGGGCTACACAGATTCTCTTAAAGCATCTTCCAGCGCTGCAGTTTCTGGCTCCTCAGAGCCATGAGCTCCCATGGTGGAGGTGGGAATTAAGCCGAGCAGGGCTCCGATCTTTAGGTGTGCACAGAATTTGACACTCAACAGCATTTTTTTTTTCTCATCCCACTCACAGTGGTAAAAAAAAAGCGCTGACATCCAACTGTGGGACGTGGTCACGAGGGCATTTTGGGGACAGCTGCAGGTGTTGAAGGCATTGCAGAGCCAATCTTGGTGTTAAAGACTCTCAGGGCAGAGCTGGTGGAAGAGACAGGGTGTGAAATGTGGGACGCGTCTTGAGGCTGGAATTGTCAATCCAGCTGCATCTTCAGGATGTGCCAAGGGTGGCCCAACCACAGTGGAGCAACCTCCAGCAGAATGTTCAGCCTGGGACCAAAGATTTCAACAAGTTTGGCCCTGACTCTTTGTTGTATATGAGATGAGGTTTTTCTCTAACAATAAAGCCACAGCTGAGCAGCTGTCCCACCAAGAAATGACCAGTCAAAGGCTTGGCCATGTCTCCAAGCTGCAATGCTGAGAGCTCAGAGCGAGTGCTGAGTTTAGGAAGGTTGTGGTAGTATTTAATATTTACCATTTAGCTGGCCAGACTGGTCCACTGAGTCATGAGTTGAGGAGGAAGAGGGAGGTTGTAATTAATAATTGAACATATTCTGCAGGATTTGGAGTGTGTCTGTTGTTCTGTGAGTGGTGATTCCCAGCAGCCATTCACTCACCCTTTATTACTCAGGACACTCCAACTCTCCATCTGTGATGAGGGTAGGAGGGCACAAGGGGATTTTTTTCCTTTTGTTGTCTGAACTGCATTTGAAATGACATTTTGCAGTTGTTTGGAGCATTCTGGGGTAGAAGCTTCACCGCCACTCTCAAACAAAGTCCGAGAGGTACCAGAGGTCTAAAGGACCTGCCACTGATCACCTCCTTAGATGAGGCTGAGTGCCTGAATAATAACCCTCCTTTTAGCTGGTGCTCCAGGGACTGCCCCTGGACCTCTAAAGCTTCACCAACCTCCTAAAGCTTGAAGTGAATAATTGAGGTTGTGCCACTGGCGCTGGGAGCTCACATCCTTCCCCACAAGAGAGCCCATCAGAAGTTTTCTGAGAGCCAATCCTGCACACAGCAAATTTCTTGGGGTCCTGAGGTGTCATTGCATCAGGGCTTTTGTGACCCGCAGGTGTCTCAGCAGCTCCTGGGTTAATTTCTGAATAAACATGGGTGGGCCAGCCCTGACTCCCTGCTGTAATCTCAGTTACACAAAATATTGTGCTGGCGCCGCCTGATTTTACACAGGACTGAGGTGAGAGCTGTTGTTTTCACGCTGGACAGTGTGAAAAAGACCTCAGTGGAAATCAGCCCTTCCCAGGACCAGGACAGAAGCCACCACCTCCCGTCTGGGCCATGGCAGAGTCACAAAAGGATCAGATGTTTTACAAAGAGGTTTTTATTTTTGTTTTTTTTTTTTGTGCTGAACACAAGAGCTGCTGTCAGTCGAGGAAACACTGCTTAGGAATTGTTAAACCATTCACTTCCTCCCTTCCAATGATGATTTTATTTTAAAAAATCAGTGAAGAGAACCCTTGGAAAGTACAAGGGAACCTCTTAGCGAAATGCAAATATTTCTGTGCCTCGTAGGCACGAGGCTAAAAGCATCTCCACTATGCTGGGGTTTGCTGTCAGTTCCGTTTCTTGGATATTCCCTCACCCTTTCCTTTCCCTTGCTGCCAGCCGGCGCCTCTGACAGCCTTGGAAATGCTCTGATGAAGGGCTCTGGCTGGGAGGTCAGGCAGTCAGGAGGGATCAGGGCCAGAGCTTGGTGATGTGTGATCTCACCTTCGCAGTTCCAGGGACCCCCCGGGAATGAGGACCCTCTTTGCACCAAGTCCTCCTCACTAATTGCAGTGCAGGACTGTCAGGGTTCTTCATCTGAGCCACCAGTTGGAAGAGACACTGAGAAAAAACTGAATAGAGCATTGGATAAAAAGGTTTGGGCAAGGATTGGGATTTGAGAGCCCTCCTCTTGCATTTAGGGAGACCTCCAATTATTAGACCTCCACATCTTCATTTTTATTCCCTCCCTCCTCAGCTGATTATCCATTTTGTTATTACAGCTGCTCAGACAGTTTGTGACAGAGCAGCTTGCTATCAGGAAGAAATCAGAACTGATTAAGTTAGCACATTACAGGTTTAATTTAGACATAAAGAAGATTCAGACCTTGGAGAAAACCAGAATATCCTAATTCTCAACTTGAAATACTTGCCTTTTTGGGGTGCCTTTTTAGAAATGCTTTGTGGTGAAAAAAATAACATTTTTTTTGCAACCGAGAATTATGAAAAAAACATTAAATGTTCCCAGGAAGGCTTTTTTTTTTTTTTTTCCTCCCTGGGGAGCATCAGTTTGCTCCTGATGCAGAATGAAAGCATCTTGCTGAGGGCAGGGGCACGCAAGTGAATTACTGCAGGGTGAGCTGAGTTAAGAGCTTGGAGAAAGTCTCCTCTCCATTGTGGTTTCCTACTCTCCTCCTGTGCTCAGTGCACGGTCATTTCCTGCTGAAACAGGATTACTCCATCCCACATTTTCTTCAGGGTTCTGCCCTGTCAAAGCGTGCAAACTTTCCCAGGGGCTGCTGACACAGTGTAAATTCCCATCCTCTCCTGCCCTGGAGCTCCTAATTTGTGTGTCCATGCCCTGAATTTCTGGATTCCCCACGGAAAATGGGAATTTCAGCTCCGGTGCTGCTGTAGCTGTTCCTGGCTGTCACAGAGGCACAGATTCCTTGTGTCCAAACCCTGCTCAGGCAGGGTCACCTGGAGGTGGCTGTTCTCTGATGGCTTTTGAAGGTCTCCAAGGATGGAGATTTCACAGCTGCTCTGCTCATCTTTTGACGTTCCTTGGACACTGTTCCGAAGAAAAAGTGCTTTTTATTCTGACTTCACAGTCAAATCTGAAAAATAATCAATCTAAGAATGGTTTGGGTTGGAGGAGACCTTCAAGGTCATCGAGTTCCAGCCCCTGCCATGGGCAGGGACACCTTCCACTGTCCCATGTTGCTCCAAGCCCCATCCAACCTGGTTTTGAACATTTCTAGGGATCCAGGGACAGCCACAGCTTCTCTGGGCAACCTGTGCCAGGGCCTCAGCTAAGAGCTCCCTCGGTTTAAGAAGGCACCAGGCAGTTCAGGAGCCCAAATTCCACATCTGGTCCGTGCAGAAGAGAGATGTCCTTCTCAGGTTACCTGGTGTGAGGGAGAAGGAACAGATTGGTTTCCAAAAGGGGCTGCACACACCTCACATTCCGCTCATTTTCTGAGGAATTCCACTCAAGGAGTACTGTGAATTCCCACCTTGCTGCTGTGTTGTTAAATTTCCCTATGGTGACAATCTCAGAGGGAGGGAAGGAATGTCCTGCACCCCTGGACCTGAGCCCCTGGCAGACACAGGGGTCAGCAAATGAGCAAGGGACAATTTCCACTCTTTCCACTCTTTTCCCTGAGTAAGTAGGACAAAAGCATCATCTTGCCAGCAAAATGCTGCAGCTGCTTCCAGGACCTGGTCTGAAACAGAGCACTCTCCTTAATTCTGCATGAATTCCCCTGTCAAATGTCATCCTGCGGGCAGATCCCCAGGCAGAGGAGCCTTTATGCAAGTTCAGGAGAAATGGGAAGCAAAACTTGCTTGATTTAAAGTCTGAGTTTTTGGGGTTTTTTTTTTGCCGTGGGGAGTCCCAGGCTGAACTCTGCAGGCAGAGGGAAGAAGCCAACATGTGCCTGTTGGGGACATTTGCCACTGGGTGACTTTCTCTTTTCTCTTCATTTTCCAGCTGCTGGCTGTCGTTAGAGGGAGGACTCCTCTATGCCTTCGTGGGACCGGCGGCTGCTGTCGTTTTGGTATTTAAGCTTGTCTGAAAGCTTTCTTTTTTTTTCTCCTTATCTGATGGCACTTTCCATGCTCTCTCAACCCAAGAATGCCCCTCTTTTTTTCCACTCATGTTTTGAAGAGTTTCCTCCCTCAGGAATAAGGAGAAAAGACAACAATTTGGGGGTGGGGTTGGTCCTGAAATGTAATGTGCCTCAGCTCTCAGCCTTCCACCTCTGTCCTCGCTGGAGCCCCCTAACATCTGATTCATACTTAACCTTGGTTTTGCTCTGTCTGCATGGAAGTGCAGGATGATGGTGGAAAACTCTGACACTGACTCCTTCAGAAAATGCTGTTTTCAGACCAGGCTGTGCCCTCGCAGCCAGCTTTTATTCCTGGTCCATCCCAGGCCAGTGCATGTGAGAAGCTTCCTTGTTTGCAGGTGAAAAGGAGATCTTCAAATCAATGCTGAGGGGGTCCTTTCTGACCCTAAAAATGTCATGTTTGCTTTGAATTCAAAGAGAAGTTAAAGGGAGCATTCCTAAACTCCAGCACCTGCATGGTGGGAATCTGTTCTCCTGTCCCATCACCCCTGGCTCCAGCACAGCCCCAACACCAAACCTGGCCAGTTATTATTTAAGATGTCACTCAAGAGGTGATATTCCTCAAAATTCCCTGCTGCTGGAGCCTCACAGGCCATGAGAATGGGTTGAAAGAACCCAAGAACTGTTGCTGCTCCAGGAAATGCCTCCTTCAGCAAATTCTGATGGGTTTAAAGCCTCCTTTGAGCCCCCACATCTTTCTGCAGTTTCTCTCCAGCCCAGTGTTTGATGCAGTGGAGCTTTGTGCCCTCTGAGGCTCCCTGGAGAGTCCCACAGGAATGGGGCTGTTGACACTCGCGGTTCCTTTCTCACTGCAGTGCCTGGGGGATGAAATGCCCCGCAGCAGGAGCTTGCAGGAGAATAACTCCACAAAAGCTCGGCCTGCCTCTATTCTCAGCGCTGTCATCGCACATCAAACCACCTTGGGGCCATCATTTCATCGCGGTGACAAAGGGAAAAGGCAGCAGTGGCCCCTCCTCTGTAGGAAATCAAAACTGGCATGAGCTGAGGGCTTTCATGTGGGGTTGTGACACAGTGATTCAGAGGGAGGAAGCTCTGGTAGTGCCCAGAGTCACTCTGCTGCCTCAAACCACCTCGCTTTTGTTGTGCCACCACCAAGGGAAGCGATGCTTTGGGGTTTTTTTTTCACTTTTAAAGCGTGAGAATAACACAGGAGCCTCTTCCATTTGGCATCTCAGCCTTCCCTCGTCATCAAGCTGGAATCGAGACTGGAAATGGGATGTCCTCCCTGAGGGGTCGGTTCGTGGAAGTGGTGGTTCCTGCAGCTGATATTTGGAAGTGGTGAATCATCTCTGGGGGTGTCTGGCCCTGATCAGCACCAAGAGAGAGGGCACACACCTCCCTTAGACTCCCTGACTCACTCCTGGCCAGAGTGATAAATGAATATCGCCCTTGTAGAGAAACCAAAGAACTTGGGGAAGGAGAAGCAGCATTGAAAGCCTTTTTATAAATGGGAACCTGCAAACGGATCAGCTCAATAAGTTGGTAATACCCCAGAGGTGCTTGGCCTGCAGCTTCTGCAGTATTCACGCCTCGCAGTCAGGCCACTGGCACTGAACACCTGCAGGTTTCAAGAATAAAGGTTTGACCTTTATTCCTAAAAATCCTGATCTGCCTTAACCATGGAGCTGTTGGAAGCAGATTGGCTCGCCCAAGAGCTCAGGTGGAGCAGCCTGGTGGTAGCTGTGTGGGGGCTGAGGACAGGGAGAGGCTCATGGAATGAAGTCAGGAAAGAATCATCAGTGGGCAGGTAGTGGATATCTCCAGGAATCTCAGACTTGGGGCTTTTCTTCTGGATATTATCTCAGAGATAAAGAAGGAAAGCTACTTTTCAAGATGTTTAGAAGAATATCCAGGTTGTATCCCTGATTTAATGAACAAGTGGAGCCAGGTTCAGGGCAGGATGCTGATCATGATGATCAGTGTACTGCATTGATTGATTGATAGATTGATTGATTAAAACCAGTGCAGAACTGCTCTTTGTCATCTCCCCTGCTCCACAGGAATGGGGATACACATTTTGGCCAGCCCTGGGAAGGATCCAGCCCTATTTCAACCCCATCTTTCCTCCTGCCTGGCTGCCCCTTAAGGAAAAGTCTCTCTTGCACTCACCAGTGATTTCAAAGTGCTGTGCAAGCTCATAACCAGGCTTTGATTTCCTGCTGATTTTCCTGTGTGCCACTCTGCCTGACTTGCCAGAGTTGTTTCTCTGAATCAATACCGTGGTGAACCCCAGAAATGGCCTCGTGGCTGTCCACTGACCCAGCAGCTGATGCACACAGACAGAACTGCAATTTCCGAGATCTTCCACGGATTCCCAGCTGTGGGCTCCACATCTGCGAGCTGGTGAAACCAGCAGGAAGATTGATCATTGTTGTGAGGATGATTTAGGCAATTAGGCAGAGGCTTGGCCCCTTCCTTTGGGCCAGGTGACTCTCAGGACCACCTCTCAGGGGTCTCTTAAACTCACAAACACGTGAAGTCCAATTTATCTCTGAATTTGGCCTTAAAACATTTCCCTGCAAGCCCCACATGCAAAACAGCATCAACCACGTGGTTCTGCCACCAGCAGCTGTTCCACTGACAGCAAAACCGGGAGAATGTCACCTTTTTCCACCATCAGTGCTGTGCCTCCACGCTGGGGGTGGTGCCTGTGTGTCACTGAGTGTCACTGAGGTCTGGAGGAGGTTTGTAAAGCAGATGCCACTGGCAGCAGATGGAGAGGCACAGGGAGGAGTTTGGGATCACTCTGCAGGGTCTCAGCTCTGTCCAGCCTGGATTTTTTTACCTGATTGATTTTTACCCCTGCTGTCATCCTGAGAAAAATGAACTGCCTGGAATTGTCCTGCTCACTGATTTTTTGGGGAAATCTCTCCATCTGCAGTGTCTCCCAAGGCATTCCACCAGGGCAGCTGATGTTTCTGCTTGCTCCAGTGCCCCTCCACCTCTTACTTGTGGTGGTTCACCAGGAAAGAACTATGACATGTTGTCTGCGTGTTCTTAATGCTGCTGCTGTGGCAGCACAGGCTCCAGAAGGCACTTTGGGAAGCAGCCAGTGTCAACCCACTGGACTGGCCATTTTCTATTTGGATTAGCCCAAAAAATTGTTGTTGTGCCTGGAGTTGGCCTTGCTGGACCTTGAGCACCGTTTGGCTTCGAGCAATTTGAGAAATTCAGTCCATCCTGGTTTGTGGAGACCTGGTGAAAGGTTGAGCTTGGTGATCTTGGAGGTCTTATCCAACCTTGATGACTCCCTGACCTCTCTGATCTGCTGCCAGCTGCATTCTGCTGTCCTGAGCTCACTGATGCACAGCCAGGGGAGGTGGGACAGTGGGGACAGGGGACACGAGGGGTGGTGGCCTCTGCAGAAGTGTCCCCTGGCTTTGGGAGAAGCCCCTCTGTGTTACTGGGTTTGACCTGACCCACTTGAGAACAAAACTGTGTGTTGTTTCTCTCTTGACAGGTGAACATGGTTATTGGCATTCTGGTTTTTAACAAACTTGTATCCAAAGATGGAATAACAGATAAGAAACTGAAGGAACGGGCAGGGTATGCCTTATCAATACATCTAAGTAAAGAGTGAAAATAAAAACCAAAAATACCCAAAGTTGTGATCAATAACCAGGCAAGGGGTGCAAAAAGAGATCTGGGATGCAAACAGAAAAAGCAAAGCCAGTACTAAACAAAATTAAAGAAAAAACCACACTTGATTTAATCTCTTTGCCTTGTCATTCAGTGCAGCAGGGACACAAAAATCCAAGAAGCAGCTCTGTGTTGCTGTGGAGGAAGGATAAAAGTTCATCTCTTTGTTAAAATGGCTTCAGCCCAGGCTGATGCATCCTCCCAAAAAGGAGGGAGAGCAAAGTAACTCTTCTCACAAGCTCCTAGAGACAGCAGCTGGAGCAGAGACACTCAGCCCTGCCGAGTGTGGCACGTGGCAGGAGCTGTGGGACAGAGAGGTCATGTCTGAAGGCTGGCAGGTGTGTCAGGGACAGCAGAGGTGTGTGGTGGAAGGGAATGGCTTTTGGGGGTCCAGCAGAGAGCAGAGCAGCAGATGGATGCTGTAGGAGAGGTGAGTTAAGAACCTCTGCTGAGAGAAAAAATTCTGCTGCCATCTGAGGTTCTTCACCTTCTCCACATTCCCAAATCCTGAGGATTTGTGTTACCTGGTTTCCTTTGGAGCATGAATTAAAGAGCTGACTCCAGAGTTCTCTCCACCCTGGTGTCCCCCAGGGGTTTGGTGGGGCAGCAGCTCCTGAGCAGGGCTCTCCTTTGGGTCACTTTCAAACTGTTGGCAGTGTCTCTTTTGCCATTACCACCACCCCCAGCAGTGTGAGAGCCCCTCTCCGTTTCTAGGAACGAGTCTGCAGCCTGCTCAGATTTATCCCTGAGCTCTGAGCGAGGGACAGGAATGGCAGGCTGACACTCAGTCACATCACATGCACAGGGCAGCCTGGCTGATGTGTTATTTTCCACCGCCTGCCTTCTTGTTGCAGTCAGAGAAGCTCTGTCCTTACTTGCTGCTGGGAAAGGCAGGGATCCGTGCTCCCATTTGTCCACTGGAATTTGATTTATCACTGTGGGTAACAGCTGTATTCTGGAAGGAAGGAGTTGTCTACAAAGAAATGAGGAGAGCAAGAGCTGTTCCGGTCCCTCTGTGTGGCCACAGGCAGAGTCTGAAACCTTTGGGGGCTGGTGGAGAAAATACAGAATATATGGATATATCCTGTCTGTAAAAGTGGAGGGAGAAAGGGTCTCCACTGAGTCAGAGAGGGCAGGGGTGGATGATACAGATGAGGTTCGATACTCCTGGCACTGCACTGTGGAGTAGTTGTGGTGGAAGGGTTTTTAATTGAGTGATGGAGGCAAAACCAAGGGTAGAAACAAAGTCTTGTCCAGCACCTCAAATCCTGTGCTCAGTTTTGGGCCCTTCACTACAGGAAAGACCTTGAGGGGCTGGAGTGTGTCCAGAGAAGGGAGCAGAGCTGGAAAAGGATCTGGAGCACCAGGAGTGGCTGAGGGAGCTGGGGAGGCTCAGCCTGGAGAAAAGGAGGCTCAGGTGAGACCTCATCACTCTCTCCAACTCCCTGAAATAGGGTTGAGGTGAGGTGGGGTTGGTCTCTTCTCCCAAGTAACAAGTGGCAGGACAAAGGGAAATGGCCTCACGTTGCACCAGGGGAGGTCCAGGTTGGATATGAGGAGAAATTCCATCGCTGAAAGGATGGCCAAGCATTGGAACAAGCGGCCCAGGGAAGTGGTGGAGTCACCATCCCTGGAAGTGCTCAAAAATGAATGGACCTGGCACTTTGTGATAGAATTCAGTGACCGTGGTGGTGTTTGGTCAAAGGCTGGACTCGATGATCTTGGAGATCTTTCCCAACCTTAACAATTCCATGAGAAACACAGGGACCTGTTCAGGCCCATGGTTTATCAGGAATGTTGATATGGCCAAGCCTTGTGGTCCCTGGGTGCAGCAAAGGGGAATTTTGGTGCCTGAGCAGTGCCATGGCCGTGATAACGAGGAGATTTGGATGATCAGAGATATCAGCTGCTGCTGGCTCGAAAAATACACCAAGAAGTGACCTTGGTGCATTGCTTGGAGCAGCTGCTAACGAGCAAGTGCTTCATTCTGGATGATGCCTTCTTGACAAAGAGAGAACTCAAGAGAGCACCCAGGCTGCAACGCAGGGTCTGGAGCAGGATAATTGCACTTGAAAGTCAGCGCTGCAGTAAATGGTTTATTGGATTAGCAAAGCCGTGAGTTGCTGCCTCTCAGCCTCTCCCTCTCTAATCCAAACTGCTCACGGAATGACCTTATTTAATACACAGCAGCTGGTTATTGATCACACTGAGTTGGGCTTTAAAAACAAAACCTGCAAGGCAAAAAAAAAACAAAAAA
>VZRL01000811.1:116624-152194 GCA_013397895.1 Origma solitaria | reverse complement strand
CACGTGTGATGGCTTTAAAAAAAATACCCTAAAGCAAAAAAAAAAAAAAAAAAAAAAAAAAGTAATTTTTCTGATGTTCTTTGTTTTTTTCTTTCTTTTCTCTTTTTTCCCCCCCTTCTTTCGTGTCCGTGTGTGTGTGTGCAGCACTTTTTAAGCCTTCTCTGTGCTCAATGGTTTTGTTCTCCCTTCCCAAGTGCCCCTGCTGAGAGTGTGGGAGCACTTTTGAGAGCCCTGGTGCCCCTTCCCCTTTAGTTCTCCGCTTCTGGCCTGGGCTTGGGAACCGTGTTGGAAGGTAGATCTGAAGAAAATCAGAACGAGTAATGGCCTTGGAGATGTTTGGATCTGAGGAGATGGGATAAAGAAACGTTGCGTTTCCTTTAGCAGAGGCAAGAAGTATGGTTCAGTGTTGCAAAAACAATTTTTAAAAAGGGTGAAAAAAACCCCACAAAAGCAGGGGAAAAAAAGAGCTATTGGATATTGAGAGGGGCCCAGCACACACTCTACAGATTGGTTGTCACAAATTCATCAGTACCAACAGTTCCCGTGAAATAATGCATGAGACACAATAGGGTTTGCCCTGTACTTAGCAGTGGAAATTGCTTTGATTATTGTTGTCACATCTGTCAGAAAATGTGGATTTTTTTAATGGCAGTGGCTTTATAGATGGATCACAAAGGCAGGCTGTAGAGAATGGGGTGTGATTACCTGGAGAGCTGGAGAAAGGCCCCAACTGCCCCAAAACCTCCCTGGGAATGGGAGAAAACCATCCCAGCAGAACGGACTCTGTTGGTGGCCAACAGAGCTCTGTTGAAGGGAGTGCTCCCAAAAAAAATGAGTGTTTTAATGGCAGGAGCCTTTAAAATCAATTTTAGACGTATTCAGCCAGCATTTGTGTGCTCACGCAGGCAGGGAGGAAGAACAAGACCATAGGAGGTATTCACCAGGGCTAATTTTAGCTGAGTTTAATCCCTCTGGGCTTCCTCTGCAGCTCCTGGGGAGACATAGGAGCCTTGCCACCCCTTGGAGGACCTTTCCTTTTATCTCTCCGTTGATCACAGAAAAAACTGAAGAAGAGTTTGCCCCAAAACCCTGTGTGAAATAATCTCCGTGCAAGTGTCCCGATGGGGTGGAACAGAGCTGGATTCTCAGAGCATAGAGAGAGGAGAGTGGTTGGGAAGATAATGAAAACTCCATTAAAACAGGAAGGGATTGGGATTGCCCTTCCTCTGGGAATGGTTCCTGGTGGAAGCTGTGCTCCTTTGGGCTGTGGATGGTGGAAGGCACTGCTCCATAAAAGGTAGCGAGTCCAGGCTCCAGTGAACACACCAGATGAGCTGTTTGTGGATGTTTAGGAAGCAGAAAAAGCTAAATTAAATGAAGGCATTATTCACTGTGATTATTTAATTAGCTACCCTTTCATGTGCACAGGCGCCAATCTAAACCTGCTACGGAAATTCAATATATTAACAACCTCATGCCCCCAACCAGAACAAATTAGGAGATGAATGTTTTCACATCTGTGCCCAGTGCTTGCAACTTTCTGCATAAACACACCCAACAGCAGCTACAGTTACTGTGTGTTACAGTGGTCTTTTGGCCAGTTCTCTGTGATTCAGTGTCATTCATGTTTTTCTGGTACAGTTTTCCATCAAATTCCTCAAATCAATCTACTTTTTTTCTTTTTGCTGCCTATCTCTGCCTCTCTCTGTCTCTCTGCTTATCTGTTCTTTGTGGCTTATAGATTTGGGGATAAACTGTCTTTTTTTTTTTTTTTTNGGGTAAAAAATTTTTTTTTTTTTTTTTTTTTTTTTTTTTTTAAGGGTCATGCACTTAATGCCTCTCAAGACCCACTTTATCTTTGGTTCAGCCATTGTCCTCACAGGATTGACACCATCTTTCCTGGAAGATATTTAACTGTGGACACAGGAGCTAATTTCCTCTGTGTCTGAAAATTTCTGTGAGATGCCTTGGTCATTATTCCAGACAGGAATGATGACTTTTGTCACCGTAATTAATGAAAACACCAATCAATAGCCACCTGAAAGTGGGCCACGGGGCCCACTGCTGCTGCAGTGTTGGTGCTCCTGAGGATTTCTTTTTGCAGTGAGACTGAACAGAGAGCCACCAAAGCTAAGAAATGATCTGTGGAGTCACCTGATCTCTCTCCCAGGCAGGGCGTGGCCATAAATCCCCTCCTGGTTGGGGCAAAGATCCCTCAGCAGCATCCCCAGAACTCCCCAGGGATGACAGAGTCGCTGTCCTCCAGCAGTGATTTCATGCCTTTTCTGATATCAGGCCCTGCACGAAGGTCTGAGGGACATTTTGCAGGGTCATTCACATTTTCCAGGCCAGATCTGATGTGGCTTTGGGTCTGTGCAGACCAGAGAGTGCACACAACCAGTAAATTCTGGGAAGAAATGGGGCCAATGCCAAGCTAATGTGGCTTCTGAGCTCCTGAAGAAGAGCTGAGTGGTGGATTCACACACATCAGCTCCTAAAAATCCCCCAAGATGTGCTTTAGCAGATCCTCTCATACCAGCAGCCCACAGTGGGCTGGTTCTGTGGTTGATCCCATCCAGAAAAAGTGGGAATAATTCTCAGGGTTCATCCCAAAGATGTGTTCAGCTCCAGAACAGGATCTGAGAGAAGGAATGTCCAGAACCAGTTCCTTTCAGGGCAGGTTGGTGGTCTGGGGAAACACCCAAGCTCAGGATTCACTTCCAGGACATCAAGAGTCCCATTTGCATGTCCTTCATCATGGATGAGGCAACCCACAAGTGGCCTCTGTCCTGGTCTCATCAGCTCCCAGTCAAAGAAAATAAGTGACTTATCCCTTGCAATGCTTTAGGACATTGCTTTAGGAGAAGATAAGCAGGCACAGCCCCCACAGCCCTACTTCTTGCCTTCTACTGCACAACCCTGCCACCTTTTTTGTTTTGGAGCAAAAAGGCCAGGAGGGAGAGAGCAATTTCTCAAAAAAATCAAATGAAAACAAAAAAAAAAACCCAAACCAAAAGAAGGAGGTGGAGACTGGGAGAGCAGTACTGGTTTCTCTTCCGTGGGTGCCAGAGAGAGACACCCTGAATCTGGCAAAACATTCACCAACACAGTTCCACCCTCTCCAGCGGCACCAACAAGTGTCTGAGTTGTTCATTTCCCCCCATTCCCTGCATCTGGAGTGGTACAGATGAGAGAGTTTTAATTCCTTCCTGTCTTTCATTTCTCTTCCCAAACTGGGTATGGTTGGTTGGTTCCCTTTTCTCCTTCCTTCCTTTTTGGCTTCTCTTTCCCTTTCCTTTCTACGTTTGTGCTCATGAGCGAAGTGTTTTGTTTTGTTTCAGTCTTTTGGTTTTAATTGCAGTCAGATGGCAGTGCCCCTTTACGGCATGACGCTCAAATGTTCCAAGTGTGGAGTAGTTTCTTCTGCTGAAGTTTCGGCCACAGCCACCAGTAACGCCATGTTAGTTCCTCTAATTTCAACTTCTTTTCTTTCTTTCTTTCCACTTTTTTTTTTTTTTTTTTTCCCCTTTTTTTTTTTTTTTTTTTTTTTTTTTGGTTTTCCTTTTGTTTTAATTTTCCGCTTTTCAGTTCATTTTTTTATTTCCCTCTTCCATTTCCCTGCACTTCACCAGCCCGTGTTTGTTTTCTCTCCCCATGTCCCTGCCCACCTCCCCGACATCCCCAGCTCTCCCTGACCTCATTCTGTGGGCCATGAGTAGCGCAGGGCTCCTGCAACATCCCTGGAGCTGATGGGCTGGATCCCCAAAAGCGCTTTTTGACATGCCTAGATTTGAGATTTAAGCATGTGAGCAGCCCATGGAAGACAAAGGGACTCTGCATTCGTTGCAAGCTATTTGTTTAATGCCCCATTCTTGGAGTTCCACACTTCGAGGTGTGATTCCCAGTAATTCTGGTGGTAGACAGGGACTCCAAAATCCAGCTTTGTCAACCACTTAATCACCTGCTTGAGTGTTTTCCTCCAGAGGCTGCAGAGCACTGAGTGTGGTTTAAGTGAGTTGGTGAATCAGTTCTAAGTGGGTTTTTTTCTCCTCTTATAAAATGCTAAAGTTAAACTTAATACCTCGGAGGGCTGCAGGTCTGATTTGATAAGTGTTGACTGCCTCTTTTGGACCCCTGAAAGCACTTGGAATTAATTCTCAAAATCTTAAAGCGTTTCATAGCTCTGAGTTACAAAAGTCAAATGCTGTTAAATCTCTTCTTAGATGCTACTGGATGTAGTTTAAAAAAAAAAAAAAAAAAGAAAGAAAAAAATAATGCCAGAGCTTTGTTCTGCTGGAGAAATTGTTGTTATTTATGGGTTTGGCTTTTTTCCCAAAGGTTAAGGTTGGAGGGAGGACCATGAGGGAAGGTTTGTCTTTCTTCCTTATCTTTTGAAAATTTTATTATCTGTAGCAGATCCGAGTGATGCTACACTTTGGTTTTGATGTCTAAATTAATACATGCAAAATGTGTGAAGGAAACAGTCTCAGATCATTTGCAGTTTGAAAATTCCTACCTTTAATTAATCTAAACTGAAAGAGGCAGCTGAGTGCCAGATCTCAAAATGTAGCAAGATAAAAGAAAATCAAAACACAAGAGCACCTGAAAGGTGTCCCTGCTCCTGGCAGGGGGTTGGAATGAGATGTTCTTTAAGGCCCCTTGTAACCCAAACCGTTCCATGATTCTGTGGTTTTCTCAGTGAAATGAAAAACTGAACAAAATCTGATTTATTTTTCATTGCTAAGGTCGTTTACTCACCTTTTGCAACAGTGCCCAGCTGAGATGGTGAGATGGAATTGGTCCAGACATGTGTACCACAAGTCTGGAATGAGCAGGTCACTGCTCTTTGGATTCCTGTAACTGCAGAGGAATGTTCAACCGGCAGAAGATTTACTATTAATAAATTAGACTCTTAAATAGGAGAGGCTTTCTGTTCATAGTAAATTAATTTTAAAAGTTAAACAGTCTCAAGTCCCTCTCCAGTAGTGTCTGACATTGGTCTGTGATAAATCACAAATTCTGATTCATCTCCAAAACAGAAAAAAAAAGGGATATGAAAGCCAGATCTCCTATTCATCCTGCTTCTCTAATTTAAGTGGATTGATAGAAATTGGAGGGCCCTCATAAGAGGGTTTTTTAATGTTTTGTTTCCCAGCAGATTGGATACCTCAGATGACAGAGTCCAGTATCAATTTCGTTGTTTGTCCTGAAGTGTCCCATGCTCTTATCCTCACAAAGGGAACACTGAGGAATACACAAATAAGTTCACTCATTTTCCCCTTGTCATCCACTTCATCCTGCAGCTGAACTGTTCCTGCTTTTCCTCCTCCAAATTTACTGTAAATGAGGTTGCTTAAAAGGCAAAACTCCGATTATGCTTCATGCCTCTGCCACCCTTCTGCTGGGCTCCATCCTCCCAGACCTTGGAACAGCTTTGCCATTGAGTTTTGGAGTCTTGAAATGTGGATTAAATACCATGAGGGCTCCTGGCTGCTCTCTGACCTGGAGTGAGCCGCAGTTGTTGGGTGGAGAGCACATCGAGGGTGTTCCTGCCTTGTTCTTGCTGGGGCTGCTCATGTCCTCCTCAGCTTCCCTTACGGAAGTTTTCTGGGATAGCAGGGAATCAGAAATAGATATTTTAGCCTGGTTTTTTTGGCTTTTGGAAATCTTTGTGGTAAAATCTGTGGTCAGAGAAGGGAGGGAAAACAGGGTGAACTGATGGGAGAGAAAAGTGACAGAAGTGGAAAAATAAGTACTGGAAATTGTGTGATTTCTTGACTTGGGAATGATAAATGGAAAGCATTGGATGTTTTGTTAGGGGTTAGCTGGACTTGACAGCTGTGGGTTACAAAAATCTTTCCCTTTAGGCTGTGCTGAAGGATATGCTGGGCAGGTTTTGCTATTGGAAGACCTCTGTTCCCAAATATCCTTCTGTTTATTGCTGCCTGTAGGGCTCCCTCAGCCTGTGAAATGTCACCCTATAATTAAATTGTCTTTGCTACCTGTGAAAATTATTTTACCTGAGATGGAGAACACATCTCAGGGGCTTGGGATTTTTTGGCACTTGCTGTGAATGGGGGAATCCACTGCAGACACCAGAGAGTGCTGAGGGAGGGAGGGATGGATGGATGCATGGATGCATGGAATGGATGGATGGATGGATGGATAGATGGATGGAATGGATGGATGGATGGATGGATGGATGGATGGATGGATGGATGGATGGATGGATGGATGGATGGATGGATGGATTGATGGATGGATGGACGGATGGATGGATGGAGGGAAGGAAGTTGGTGTCCCATCCCTGGAAGTGTCCAAGGCCAGGCTGGACCTCTGAGCAGCCTAATCTAGTGGAAGGTGTCCTTGCCCACGACAGGGAGTTGGAACTAAATTATTTTTAAAGTGCCTTCCAGCCCAAACCATTCCATGATTTTATCAATTCCTGCTAGACAGCTCACTGGAAATCTGGACTCTCAGGTTCTGACCAATGGGAGGAGATTGGCCCAAGACTAAAACCCTGGCACAGTGTATTTTTCCAGGCACCCCACCCAAGAGGCAAAGTCAGGGAGTCCTCATGACCCTTCTCATCTTCATCCCTCTTAAATCTTTAGGAATTCACATGTCAAATCTCCCATCTCAGGGCTTTGCCCTTTTTCGTGGCTCAATATTCTTTTAGGGAATCTTAGATGTCAAATTTTCTGCCTGTATTGTAATTCCAGCATTAATGTGAATCAATGCTTCCATACATGGCTGGTTTTGGGAAGGAGACTGTTCCTCAGGAGAGTGTTGTCCTCATGGCTCAAGGAATTTGGAACCATATCCTTACCTGGGATAATACCTGGATCCTGCAAGTCCTTGCTGGACTGTCAGAGAACACCTTCCTGTATTAAAAGTGGATAATGAAGCAGTCTGGTCACAGCTGCCTCATCACCTGCCTGTCTCATGTGCATAAAGTCATCGCAGAATGGTTTGGGTTAGAAGGGATCCTAAAGTTCATCTCATTCTAGTGCCCTCATCATGAACAGGGACACTTTCCACCAGATCGGGCTGCTCGGGGCAATTTAGAGGCATTTGATTTCCTGTTCCCCCCTAATTGTAGGAT
This sequence comes from Origma solitaria, assembly GCA_013397895.1. NCBI lineage: Eukaryota > Metazoa > Chordata > Aves > Passeriformes > Acanthizidae > Origma > Origma solitaria. The sequence continues at coordinate 145,089 of VZRL01000811.1, read as the reverse complement.
TTATATTGCAGCAACTGAGAGAGAAATCATCCTTTGGGGAAAATAGAAATCATAGCAGGTGTTTCTTTTTTGCCTGTGCATGGGAAGAGCAAGCAGAGTTCCCCCTCTTTTCTAGCTACAGGTGTCCTGTCTTGGTTATATGGGCATTGAGTTAAAGGGATTTCCTCTAAAAGTGTCCCTAAAGTTGGGACAAGACTCTTGTTTTTAGGAGGAATATTGTTTTAAGTGTTTAAAAGGTGTTTAAGGCCAGGTTGGATGGAGCTCTGAACAACCTGGTCTAGTGAAAAGTGTCCATGCCCATGGCAGTGGGGTGGAATTAGATGATTTTTAAGGTCTGTTCCAGCCCAAACCATTCCATGATTCTTTAATTCTGTGAATACAAGTCAGAGGAGCAGTAAAGCACAAGAGAATAAAGCACATCCCTGTACTGTGATTTTCCTGCAGCAGAACTGCTGGTGTGTAAGGACCCATCCATCCATTATGTGCTGAATCCAGTGACCAATTCCCTTTTCAGGGCTCCTCTCCAGGAGCAGTTTCTGAATTATAAAGTGATTTTTCCTTCTGCTGCTCCTTTAACTCACGTTGCTGCTGCTCCGTCAGGGTTGAGTAATGAAAAGCATTGATCACTTTGCCCTTTCTAATGGCCCTTTACATCTTTATTGGCATGTCCTGTGTGTTCCCCTGCACTCGCCTTTTCTCAGGGTGCAGGACTCTTCATCTTTCTTCATGCAGATCTTTATCTCCAAACCCATTCTCTTTGCTCTTTCCATTGCTTTCCTCTCAGTGCAGTCCCTTTATTCTGCTTCTTTTGCAAACACAAAGACTCTCAAGGCTACCAGCTATGTAGAAGGGCAAAACCACAGCTGGATTTTGTCATTTTGGCCAAATCCTTGCTCCCAGGGCAGGGTCTGCTGTGTGCTTTCATAAGGCTGAGTGTTTCCAATGGTAGATCCTTTTTCTAGGGCACATTAGGAGTGGCTGAGGGAGCTGGGATTGTTTATCCTGGAGAAAAAGAGGATTGGGAAAACCTAATCACTGCCTGCAACTCCCTGAAAGGAGATTGGAGCTGGGTCAGGGTTGGTCTCTTCTCCTATCAAGCGACGGAATGAAAGGAAATGGCCTCAAGTTGCACCAGGGGAGGTTCAGGTTGGATATTGGGGAAAATTTCTTCATGGGAAGGATGATGAAGCATTGGAACAGACAGGGAGGTGATGGAGTCCCCACGCCTGGAGGGCTTTAAGAGCCCTGTAGATGTGGCACTTGGGGACGTGGCTTAGTGGTTAGCTTGGCAGTGCTGGGACAAGATTGGACTCAATCTTAGAGGCCTTTTCCAACCTTAATTATCCTGTGATAAAGCTGAGGACAGTGCCATGGTGTGGCCATGCTGTCACAGGTCTTTGCAGTTAAATCTGATTGCATATCCCAAATTATGTGCCATATCCCAAATTATCCCATTTCCTCTGCACCACAGCTGTGGTGGGAAGGAACAAGGTGACACCACAGCTGTCCTGCTGAGTGACACTGCCATGTCAGGGTCACCACACAGCAAACCAGGATCCTGCTTCCAGAACACCCTGGAATGATCTTCCCAGGATCCTGGTGTCACTCATCCTGAGGTCTAACATATGTGGGATAAATAAGAGGATCTGCCAGCTATTTCCTTTGTCCCAAGCAATAAAAATCATGGATTTATTGATCATAGCTAATCCATGAGGAAAAACAATTATGTGGTCCCAACAGTATAAGAAATCACCATTTTTACTCACATCACATGATAAACGCCCTAATGTGATATTTCTTAGGTCCTGAAAGTTATTCTGGAATCTTTTAAGGATTCACTGTATCTCCTAAAAAAAGGGACAGGTGGAAAGGTGGCAGAAGAATGAGTCCTGCTATGAAATCAGCTCACAGCAAGTAGAATTAAGGGCAGTCTCACAGAAAACCCACTTCCCATGAGTTTTCACCTGGAATTTCAGTCTTTACCTGAATTCTTTAATGGAGCTTTTATTTCAGAGCTTAATATTTCAAAAATCTAAGCAGAGCCCTGCAGGTGAAATTAGAATAAGTTCCATTTCCTGTCACCTGTTGCCACCTGCTGCCTGGGAATAAAGATGACGTATTTAAGTGGCAAAGCAGCATTTCCATCGATTTTTTAAGAGATGAATGTTGTTGAGAACTGGAAGGTGAATCACAGAGAGAGCAGAACTCTTCGCTGGTGTAAGTCAGCACAACTTGGGAAGATCCTGAATTGCTCCAGCTGAATGCATGGTCATCAGCTGAGCTGGAAGGGCAGATGATATTTTCATCATTTGGTCAGAAGGGCAGAGCAAATTGACTCAATTCCTTCTTAAAACAGGCTTTGAAGCCGATGTATTCAAGTCTGACCATTTGCTGAAGAGAAACATGATTTACATATAATTTACCTTCTCAACAGCATCACTTACAACCCCAAATCCACACCTAAATCTTGGATCCAGATCCAGATCATTCTTTATGAGTTTGTAGGTCTTTTCAGGAATGGAAAACCCACCCAGATTTAGATGTTTGGTTCAGATCCACTCTCAGGTGTGGTTGCCAGGTTTCCCATTCCACATTGGTGGCAGTAACTTCCACAGAATGTGTGTACCAAGAGTGTTCTGGAAAACTAGATAATTCCAGGAAGCAGAATTGTCTAGGATGGACCTTTTCCAGCAGCTTTTATTGAATTCGATGGTTTCCCCTTGCTGCTGGAATTCCTTCATCTACCAAGCCATGTTGTGTTTGCTGATACTTCCATAGAAGACACACCTAGAGAGGTTCCTTATCAACCAAATCTTGTCTTTCCATTCAGCTTTTCTGCCTCTCTGATTTTTTTTTCTCTGCACTTGCTGCTTAGCCAGATTTATGAATGCACCACCACAAAGGACAGCAAAGGGAGATTTCAGTATAATGAGGCAGATTTCAGAGAATTGGAATAAGTAACTTCTGTTTAGGAGTTGTTTGGTTGAGGTCTGTCAGCTGGTTTTTTGGGTATTTTTTAATAATACTTTGAAATTATAGTTCATATTGAGCATTAAAGGACAGTGTTTGCCATCCTCTGTAAAACTGCAAGGTATCAGATTATGTCATGGCCTTTACCTTACATGGAGGTCTCATAATGCTTGTTCTAATTAAAAAAAATAAATCCATTTCCCTGCTCCCTTAAGTAAATTACACTCCTTAATTGTACCACTAAGGAGCACATCCGAGTGTGGACAGGTTGTAGAAATATTTGCAATCAGAGTCTCATTCTGCCTATAAAAATAAACTGTCACTTCAGTGTGTGGTCATTGCAGAACTGATGTAACAATCCTTGAAAAGCTCTTAACGAAGCCAGGGTGTCCTTTCCTGCTGTCCAAACCTGTAAAGTAAACATTAAACCCTTGGTCATAGATCAGGAAATGGTAAGCAGGTCCCATGTAAGTACTGCAAAATATGTGTCATGGTATCTGTCCTGTAGTTTCTTGTCTTGCCTGTATTTGTTTGTATTTGGAGGTTTTCTTGTAGCTCCACTTGTTATTCAAGGTCTGGTTTGTTAAGGAAAAGCCCACGGAGAAATTTTCCTCATATTCCTGGTGCACCAGTGCTGCCAAATATATGGGATGAGTGACAGCTTAAAATCTCCCTAGTCAGCTGTTAAAATTGTTTGGGATAATTTTTTTTGTTGTTGTTGGAGAGATGGATGCCTAAAGAGTCACTGGGAAAAGAGCTGCTTTCCCATTTGCAGGGCCATCATTCACAGCTAAAGTGGAGATTCCTGGGGCAGCACTTGCGTCACAAAAAACTGCTTTGTCCGGTTTTCCGTCTTGTGAATGGAGATGTGGCTTGAATCTCAAGTTAGTGTCCACCCAAGAATAAACTTACTTACAATAATCGTCAAATATGGAACAAAAAAGCATTTTTTTCCAAAGCATCAGCTGGGGAGATTGCACAAGAAAGCAGAAAATTTTCTGACCACAGGGAAATTAGGTCAGGTTTTAGTTCTCAGTGTCATAGGGACCGTCAGCTGCAGAGTAAAGGAGCAGTCCAAATATTTCAGTCTGCACATCAGCTCTTTGCTTGTCCGTTTGAGTCACTTGAAAGCGTGACACGTCCCAGTGTTGGTGTCTTCCATGTGCTGTGGAAGTCCAAATGTCTGTGACCCGAGTTCCGACAGCCATCGTGACAGACCAGTCTCTGCTGCAACTGTTCCCCTTCCCCCTGGCAACCTGCAGTGATTGTATTTTGTCTCCTTCCCTCGGGAAAGCCACGGTGGCAGCGGATTAGGGGCGGAGTGGGAAGGGCGTGGAAGGAGGAGGGAGGGATCTGCATCCTTCCTCCCCACCTCCAGTTTTCTGCATGACTGCACCATGGGGAAGCTGTCCCTCCTGTCTGGGTGGCGTGAATGTGCGAAGCCTCTTCCTGCTTCCCTGGGAGAGGGGCTCAGGAAACGTCTCCCACGCGGAGATGTTGGCGGGAGAAATCTTCAGCAGCCCTGTGGGATCAGGAGTTAGAATCCCGCCTGGGAATGGGTGAGCTGGGGCTGAGCTCTCTTTCCGTCTCCCTTGGCAGGGCATCCCTGTGGAGCTCCTGCGTGGTCCTGCCTCTGCTGGCTCTCACCTGGATGTCTGCAGTCCTGGCCATCACCGACCGGCGCTCGGCACTTTTCCAGATCCTTTTTGCTGTCTTTGACTCCTTGGAGGGATTTGTCATCGTCATGGTCCATTGCATCCTCAGGCGGGAGGTGAGAGGGACGAGTCGTTGTCTTTTATAAAACCAACATATTTCCCATAAAAAATCACCTTCAAGAAGTCCAACCAGCCTGAGTTGGACTAACTTCTCTAACCCTGCAAACTTTTGCCTTTGGGGAGATGATGACCACAGGAATGGCCATGACATTTTCGGTCGGAGGGAAGGATGGGTGAATCAGAGTGGAATTTGGTGGGCAGTCTTAGATGGGATAACATGTCAGTCTTTGCTTGTTTAGCACCAAAATTCACATTTTCGGAATGTTTGCACTGCACCTCCAAAAAGGCAACATTAAAGTAATTTGTTTGATTTCAAGAGAGGCAAGATGCAATGAGATTTACAGGATGAAATCTGTGCTGGCATTAACACCTTGATATTCCAGCTAGGAAGTACAGCCAGCAATAATCAGGCAAGGAAACTGAGGAAATTCTCTTCAGCCTCCCTGTGGAGATTTAAAATGGTGAATTATATCAGGGAAGAAAAGGACGAATCTTTTATGTTTCTTTTATTCTTTTCATCCTACTGAGTAGAGAGACTATTAATAACAGAGACAGGATGAGGCTTTTTTTCCAATATGCATTTTATCTTCTTACAGTTCCTTTAAATTAAGTAAAACAGATTAATTTCTTATGTCAGGCCAATGAAATCAATGGAATTACACCACTGGCTTGGCTGAGACTCCTTCAACTAATTGCATTACAAATATGAGCCTGCATTTAGCTCCCATTGCAGTCACTGGGATTTTTTTTTCCCAATTATTTCAGTGAGTTTGGGACCACATTTTTATTAAAGGATCATAATCAGACTTCGTAGACACCAATACAATGATTAATGCAAGAGCATCCATTGGAAACATATTACAAGTTGCAAAATAAAGGACATTTTTATTCCTGGCTGTATAAATCAAGCAAATAAAAGCAACCTATGCAGTGACCCAGGACTGCTGGAAAACCTTTCAGTTGCTCTTCAGTGTGTGAAATATGTAACATATAAGGAAAGAAAGGCCTGGATGCTGCTAAAGCAGGGTCTGTGTTCTTTTGATCTAACAAGGACTATTTTTATTTTTCATTTCAGCAGAATTTAATGTGGTTTTCTCTGTCTGCCTCTGACCTTTTGCCCATCTGTTGCTGCAGGTCCAGGATGCTGTGAAGTGCCGGGTTGTGGATCGTCAGGAAGAAGGGAATGGAGACTCAGGGGGGTCATTTCAGAACGGACACGCTCAGCTAATGGTAGGAAAACTCCCACCTGCTCTGCCATTAGGGGATTTATGGGGATTTTTAACTCATGACTGATAAACACAGGGCTCTGTCCATCACAGATCCTGAAATCACCATTCTTATTTCCTTTAAACCTTTGCTTGAGCAAACACAGCCCTTAAAACAGACTTTTTCACACAAATCTGGGGGATTGCGTTGTGATTTTAAGGTTCGCAGACTTACACACCAGGTGTTGCAGACATCTGGGTGAGATCCTTTCTTTCCCAGAAAAATAAACAGCCAAAATAAACCTCCCAGGTCCTCCAGCCTTTTTCGTCCCCATCCCACTGCCTTGTCCTGGCTGGAGCTAGGAGGCAGTAGTTCAATACTGTTTTATTCACAGTCTGTGGGGTTATTGTCATAAATATGCTGTCTCAAAGGGATTTGTTTCTCTCAAAAACCCACTTTGTTTCACTGGGAGTGCAGTTTAAGCTCTGTAAGCCGTGGTCCTGTTGTGTGAGTCCTTTACAAACAGTAAAGGAATAAGCTGTGGGGCTTTGTCCTGCATCTGCTTCGCTGCTGTGGTGTAGTTGATACAAGAAACATTTAATTTTGGAGGTTGAGGTAATGATATCAGGAGAATCAGAGGATCTGAACAACTTCCAAAAGCCTCTGGTTAATATTGGAACTACAGCACAACCCAGTGATGTTTTCTTTCCAGTCACTCCTGTGCTGAGCAGTTTGTGCTTGGGGTGCAAGGCCTCATTTCAAACAGCACAATCTCGGAGTCAAGACATCAGGAGAGGTTTAATTCCACCACACCTCGGTGGTGTGTTCTAAAAACAGGTGCCTCGTTTCTCATTTAAATGCGGAGTCTTCTCATTTTCAGACTAATTGTGGCTAATTAGAAAGGCCCTTGCATGCCTGGTGTTTTTCCCTCTCCAATAATAGACACCATAATCACATCCAGTCTCAATCTTCTTTTCCATAAGTTAACACCCAGAGCTTTTTTTGTTCTCCCTCTGTAAATCACTTGCCTTCGAATTATTTCTATAACCCCCGTCAGATTCTCAGCACCCTGAAAAAAATGTGGATCCCGTATTTGTCATTCTGTTGTCGCCATCCCAAGTTTCAGAGTTTGTGTCTCTGTACAACTCCTTGGTTCCATTCATTATCAGCCACCTTGCAAAATCCTGTGTCAGCTGCAAGTTTTTTAGCAATGTTGCATTTCCTCCTGCGCTGCTGATGGGTTTGTGGAGGAGCAGGGAGCTTACAATCACTCTCCTCACATTCTGGCACAAAAAGCTGCAGAATCTGGCTGTGAGTGATGACTCCTCACTGGTATTTTTAGAGGGGTACAATGTTATTTTGTTGTAAAATCACCAAAGAAATCCAAAGCTTTGCAGGATGGCGTTTTTGCTGTTACCTTTCCCGTTAATCTCCAAATCTGCCCAACTAGTGAAAAGGAGCTTAGCTGAGTAGAACTGTTTTCCCCACAAAATCTTGTTGACTGGTATTAAATATAAACCTATCTTTCATTTAGTTATCAGCAGAGCTAGTGCAGGCTGTTCAGCTGCATTTTTCTGGAACTCCTATCATGAAAATGAGATTAAATTTTTCTGTGTCATCCCATTTGCCCGTTCGAATGTTAGTTCAGTCGTCTTTCTCTTCTGTTCTTTTCAGATTTGTTTGATATTCCAAATAATTTACTGGGAAATTGCCATCTCAAGAAGGTTGAGATAGTTCAAAAACTCCTGGCTCTCAACCTGCTAATATTAAAATGTTTATCCCAGGGGGATTGAGATTTTTCCCACATTCTTCTCAGTATTCAAATGGATTTCATTTCATCACATTAATACAATTATGTTAAGTGTCTTTCTGAAATGATACCAGAAATAATCAGTGAACTCTTCTACCTTTTGCCAGTCTGCAGCTTCCCCATTACTCCATGAAAGCTCATGGCCCGCTGTGACTCAGTTTATCCAGTTCTTTGAAATGTTATCTGCCCAAAGCTTCAGAAAAAGGATTAGCTCCTACTGGGAGAAGATAGGAGTTCCCTTTGGCTGTGCAGACCACTTGAAAAAGTTGTTCAGCCTTTGTGCCTGCAGGAGCCATTGATTTTATATGTTAAGAGTTTCAGAAGCAGAGACTTGTTCCCACTCCATGTGACTTTGTGGCAGATCACAGGAAAGCCCAGTGGGGATGGAGCGTTCCCGGCAGGATCCCCAGATCTCTTTAACCACTTCAGGGGAATCCACTTAAAAATTCCATGTGGATTGATATATCCAGGACAGCCTGGACCAGGAATCTGTTCCCTATTTTATTAGAAGTGTGCATAAACATGTTCCAGGGGGATATTTTAATCTGCAGCCCAGGAATGTGGGAATGGATGAGCAGATGAACCCCAGCTGAAAAGCAACATTCCAGCTTTATCAGTGATAAAATTTAAAAGCCAGCAGGTGGAAAAAAATTGTCCATGTTTCAAAATCCAAACAAAACCTCTCTCCCTAATTCTTCAGGCAGTGGCTGTGCCCACTCATTAAAGTGGGCAGTTTTGCATTTTCCAAATGGTTTTCTGTCCTCCACCACCTCCTTTTGACCACGTCCTCTGTGTTCTCTGTCTTTCAGACCGATTTCGAGAAGGACGTGGACATGGCTTGTAGATCAGGTGAGCACATCACAGGTGAGAATCAGCAAGTGACCTGGTTTGGGGATTGAACTAGGCCATTTTTTTTTTCCCTTTCTGTTTCCTTTTTGTGTGTCTTGATGCCTTGCATGTCTTGGTTTCCCTTACTCTCAACCCTGGCCAAAAGAAAGCAACATGAATTTTCCCTTTGCTTCTTCTATTTTCCTGTAGCTCTTTTGGCCTTTTAACTTAGATCAATCCTTGCCTCTGAGGTGTTAATTTTTTGCCGTGTAACGCAGTGGTAGAGAAGAGCATCAAGGAAGAAGAGATGGGATCCATCTCTTCCTACTGTGATCCTTCTTTGTTCCGGCAACTCCTGCCCGAGTGGGCTCACACCGACCTCAGGCAGCTCTGTGCTCAGGGAGGGTGTCTTGGTAGAAAGTCTGGAATCTGGAGAGCCTTCCCACCACTCCAAGTACTCTTCTGGGAAGTTGTAGAAGTGCTCAGGTCTCTCCTCCTCTGCCTGCTCCTTTCTCTGTGTGTTCACCACGCAGGTTCCTTTGGATCCCGAGGATGTGCATGAGTTGCCAGCCCCTTTTCCCAACAATCCCAGGGGTGTTTGTGCTGCCTGGACTCTCCCTGGCTGCCCGTTCCTCTCTGCAGGGCTCATCCTCTCCCGGTCCTGGCATGCCTGACCTTTTGGCTGAGGTTGTTTTTCTTACCCTTTGTAGACATTGAGGTTTTCCTTTGCCCTCCCAGATTTCTCCCCTCTGCCAAGCAAGAGAAATATCAGCTTGCTTGGATCTTGCATAGAATTCATATCTTCCAAACCAGGATCTTCCCAAGCCAAGGACAGCACATTCCCTGTGTTAAGTTACCACTATGGCAAAGCTTCTCTCTCTCTGTCTTTTTATTTATCTTTCTTTCTCTCTTTCTTTTTCTTTCTTTCTTTCTCTTTCCTTCCTTCCTTCCTTCTTTCCTTTTCCTTGTCTTCCTTCCTTCTCTCCTTGCCCTGCCCTGCCTTTTTTCTTTCTCTCCTCCTCTCTCTCTTTGTATAAACATCTACCTGTCCTTTTCATTTATCTTTTTCTTTATCTCATCTATCATTTATTTATCTGCTTCTAATGTATTTATCTATAATTCATCTCTTTCGTTCTGTCTCGCAATCACTTATTTATCTCTGTCCTCAGCTGTCTGTCTTGCTGTACCTGTTATTTATGTATTTTTGTCTGTCAACATTTGTCCTTGTCACTGTGTTTCTGTGTATTGTCTGTCACTGTCACTATCATTTATCTGTCTAATATCTATCTATATCTTATTTATCTTTTCCTGTCCTTCTCTCTGCCTCACTCCCTCTCCCTGTGCTTATCACAGTCACAGTATATTTATCTCACTTACCCCTGTGATATCTTATTTCATGGTCTCTTTCTGTCCATTTATCTCTCTTCAGGGTCTGTCCAATTTTTTTTCTTTCTGTTTCTCTGTCTCACACTCTCTAATCTAATTTCTAGCTGTCTGCCTCTTCTCGTTTGTCCCCCTCCTTCTCTTTTGACATGGAATATCTCAGTCCCCCAAAAAATGATGTGTGAAAAACGTGCGTGTGAGGCCATGTCTGAGCCGAGGGGATGCTCAGTGAACATTCACCAGGCACAGAGTCAGCTGTAAACCCCAACAGACCCCAGACTCCTGCTTTAAAGGAGCCTTTCTGGAGCTGCTGCTCCACCTCTTAATCCCAAATCAAGTTTCCCAGAGGAAAGGGAGGAGCTGATTTGTTTCACATGATTTCAGGGCAGGAAGATTTCATGGTTCTGCAGCTTGCCAACAACCTGAGCTTTCCCTCCTTTGGCAGCATCCAACTCTACAATTTGTTTGTGGGTGTCTGTCTAGAGAGATTCTCCTCCTCCCATAAAGTGCTATTAGAGTGTGCCAAGATTAGTTAATAATAAACCCCATTTCAGAGACCTTTCGGAGTGGTGCATCATCCCATGCACTCTGCTTATTGAAAAACAAAAACCAGGCACCTGTCCAGTGGTTTTTGGCCATCTTTTCTCCTGGGGGCACCATCTCCCCTGTTGTGATGGATTGGAGATGTGGCTGATACCACTCATAATGCCCTCACATAGATCCCCTGGTAGGATTTGGTCCAGGGCTTGGTGTTGAAGGCTCACTCCACTCCACACTTGGAGATTGCCAAGTGGAAACCTCTCCAAACCTATTTCCTGTGGCTGCTGTGAGCATGGAGAAGAGCCTGGATCAATAAACCTTACTGGGACTCCCAAGTGAAGGGTTTGACTTGCTCTGATTTATCCCAGTGATGCCAAGATGATCATAGCTGCCGTGGTTGCACCCAGAGATTTTAGCTTTAAAAGCTTTTGAAAAGTTCTTTTTATTCTCCTTGTTGTCCTGCTCATCCTGCCTTGCCTGCTCTGCACTCCTCAGTGCCATGGGATGCCCATGTTCCACCTCTGTTCCAGGTGGAGCAGCTGAATAATGTCAGGTTACCCCAAAAATCCTTCTCCCTGGTCCTAAAAAAATCCATTAACCTATTTTTTATTTCCTCCTGAGATGGGTGAAAGGGGAACATGCATTTATTTCTCTTTTCCTGTTCTGAAATCTGGGGTAAGTAGCCCCCACGCCAATTTGTCCCTGCGCCACTGTCTGATTTCCATGATTTTCTGATTTTCCTTTTGGGGAGATATCGAGGTGGATGTCATTATTTTCCCAAGATCTTTGTTACAGCCTGAAGTGAGCTGAGCAGTAGATTGTTGATCCTAGAAAAGGAGCAGATTTTTTTTTTTGTGGATGGTGTTGTGTGGGAATGTGTGTCCAAGAGTTCTTTATGACACGTTCACTTCCTCCTCAGTTCTGTTTTCCTCATTTTTTAAGGAATATTCCTCTCACTAATTGCTTTCCTGAAGAGAAACTGAAAATTGTTTAATAATGAGCTCTCACAAAGGCTTGCCATAATTACTGGACTGTAAGATCTTTTGGAGAGCACTCTGAAATTCATAACAAAATATGGCATATTTCAAAATACCAATTTATTAACACTGAAACTGTTCAGGGAAAAGAGCAACCTGAAGTATTTTAGTGAGTTAATAAAAAAAATTAAATTTTAAGGAGGTTGGAACTCGATGATCTTCTAAGCTCTCTTCCAACCTAGACCAGTCGATGATTCTATGAAATCATTGGTAATGTTGGATTTCAGCTATTTTCTGAATGAAAATAATTGTTTTACATGAAAGCAACCTTTTATTTTAAAGAATTCCACTCCACAGGTTAATAATACATGCTTTCATATGTATATATTTGCATATACTAGATAGGTTAAATATATCAAATATCTTTGGTTTTCAATGCATTGTTATCAATATGTTGGCCTAGATGAGACTTTTGGCCATGGTCATGTTGGAAAACCCACCTCACAGAGAACTACCTCAAAATAAGGAATTTTTTTCCTCTTTAGCCTTACTTTTGCCTTCAGTATCCTGGATTTTAAGCATATAAATAACGTTAAACACTTGTGCCTCTTTGGGAGAGGTGCTGGCAGGGTGTGACTGTGGGGAGGTGTCGTGATGTGACAACAAAACCCCAGGTGAGGTGCTGAGGACACTTCTCTGTCTCCCCAGTGCTGAACAAAGACATCACCACGTGCAGAACCTCGACCATCACAGGCACCCTGAAGCGCCCATCGCTGCCGGATGAGGAGAAATTGAAACTCAACCACCAGAAAGGGTCAGCCAATTTCAACAGTCTTCCAGCCAACGTCTCCAAGATGCACCTTCAGGGCTCCCCTCACTACCTGGGGGCCATCAACCTGAACGAGTTCAGCAACCACTCCCTCACTCTGAAGAAGGACAAGAACCAGCCGCCGAAATCCATCTACATCTGCGACGGGGACATCTTCAAGAAGTTGGACTCGGAGCTCTCGCGGGCGCAGGAGCAGACCCTGGACACCAGCTACGTGATCCTGCCCACCAACACGTCCACCTTGAGGGCCAAACCCAAAGACGAGAGCAAATACAGCATCAACATCGACCAGATGCCTCAGACGCGGCTCATCCACCTCAGCATGGCCACCGACCCCGGCTTCGTGGTCAAGAGTCCTCCGCGGGAGCCGGTGAGCATGGCGTGCAGCGAGGTGCAGGGCTCCTCCATGATCCAGCAGCAGCAACAGCTGGCTCCACAGAACATCTCCAACGAGGCACAGATTCCCAACAGCCTGTGTGACGCCGGCGACTCGGGGAACTCGGGCGTGGTGTCCAAGAGCGAGACGGTCTCCACCCTCTCCATGAGCTCCTTGGAGGTGAGCGTGGGAATTGCTGCGTTGCTCTCAGCCCAGGGGGGTGTCCTGCTCTCAGTCCAGTCACTCCAGGGGTTGGAAAAGAAGAACTTCAGGGAAAATGCATCCACGATGCAGTGCCAGCGTCATATTACCATGAGGGACCACTGGCATGTGATACGATTTTGGAATGTGTTGTTTAAAATTTCCCACACCTTCCACAGATGCCTTCCATTGTTGGATCAACTCTTTTTAGCCCCACAGGTGCTGAAAAGTCAAAGAAAATTGTTAATTTGTCAAAGAACGTTCATTTTAATGCCAGGCACAAGGCCTGCCTTAGCTTTTCTCCTTTTGTCCTCTGCCCCTATTTCCCACTTCAGTGGTTTCGGTCATGAAACAGATGAGAAAACCCAGGCTGGGCAGGGCTTGGAGCATCCTGGTCTAGTGGAAGGTGTCCCATGGAAGGAGGTTGGAACTGGATGATCTTTAAGGTCCCTTCCAATCCAAACCATTCTGTGATTCAAATAACTCTAAATATTTGGCACTTCCCATCATGAAGGGCCAGAGAAACACATTAAAGGTGTAGGAAGAAAGAAAAGGAGAAGGACTCTCCCTGTTTTATCTGCTCTGTTGTTTAAACCCCTCACTAACCTTCACCCATCTCTTTCTCTCCTGAATACCCAGAGGCGGAAATCCCGGTACGCAGAGTTAGATTTTGAGGTGAGTACATCCCTTTCTGAAGGTTGATCCTAAATTTTTAGAGCCACCCGCTCTAATTATCTCACCCTTAGCAGAGCACAGAAAGTCCATATTCATCTTGCTCTTATATGGAAAGGGAAGTCCTTCTAGAATTTGTCCTGCCTCTCCTTCTGGGCAGCAGAAGGTAGAAGTGAATTTCAGACAGTTTAAATTGAAAAGAAAATGTGATTGTGGAACAGTTTCTAATGAAATTACACAAATTCTACATTTTTGGGTGAGCTCTGAACACATTTACAAAGGTGACAGGCCGGGCATGAGGTCAGGCATCAGTTAAAGAAGGACAGCAAATCTTCCTAGGATATTGACAGTCAGGCTCAAATTCTGCAGCATAAAAACTCAATTGTTGCAAGTTTAGGGTAACCATAAGATCAAAAATTAGTAATTTCCACTTTCTCCCACCATGTCACCATGAAAATAAAGGCAATGCTACACAGGGTCCCCAGCAAATGCTGAAGGTATTTTAGGCACCTGCAGGAGGACACACCTGGGATTTAATAACATAACTCTGGGGGGAAGATGTGTTCCTAATGAACAGGGTTTGCTGACCTGTGGCCTTTGTGTTTGCTCCAGAAAATCATGCACACAAGAAAACGTCACCAAGACATGTTCCAGGACCTGAACAGAAAACTCCAGCACGCAGAGAAGGAGAAGGAGTCTCCAACAGCAGACAGCAAGGTTAGTCAGACACTTCCAGAAGCCCTCTGGTGCCAACAGGAGCATGGAAAACAGCAGGAAAGTTTAGGGGCACTCCCTGAGCACTTTTCCATGATTTTCTATCCATGCATGGCACAGCAAACACGTGCACCACACAGGATGTCTGTCCCCATCTCTGTCCATGGTGTTGTCTCTCCTTTGCATTCCCTTCCAGGTCATCCCTTTGTGCCCTTTTCATCCAGTCCTAGCTAGGAACTGGAAATTGGATTGACCATTAGGAAATCCAGGTGGAAAGTGGAGAGGGCAGAAAGAAGGGACAGCAGGAAGTCTCTCCCCTCCCTTTTGGGGCTGAGGGAGAGGCCAAGTTGGCAGTGATGAGATATTTAGGATGGCCACAGCAGTGGGACTGAAGATGCTTAGGGGTCTGGAGCACCTCTCCTATGAGGAAAGGCTGAGAAAATTTGGATTGGTCAGCCTGGAGAAGAGAAGGTTCCATGTTGACTTTACTGTGATGTTTCAGTCCCTACAGGAGCTGGAGAGGGACTTGGACAAGGTCAGGTAGTGACAGGATTGTGACAACCAACAAGGGGCAAGGCTTTAACCTAAAAGAAAGTCGGGTTAGATTAAATACTGGGAAAAAATTCTTCCCTGTGAGGGTGGTGAGGCCCTGGCAGAGGTTTCCCAGAGAAGCTGTGGCTGCTCCATCCCTGGAAGTGTCCAAGGCCAGGTTGGACAGGGCTTGGAGCAATCTGGGATAGTGGAAGGTGTCCCTGCCCATGGCAGGGGGCTGGAACTGGATGATTTTTACAGACTTTTCTAACCCAAACCATTCTGTGATCCTATGATACACATGGAGCAAAGTTCCAGGGAAAAAGGGACTTTAAAGGAGACAGACTTAGGGAAGGACCTTTGAGCCTTTCAGGGGTGCAGAAATCTGGGACTGGAAATATAACAGGAGCCTGTGTAGTGTTGTAGATAATAAAATAAGGAAGAGCAGGCAGATGGCACCTTCCACATGTCTCAGCCAGATGGGCAAGGGCCGAAAGGATGCAAGGAATTCTGTCATCTCCAGCTGAAGGGAAAAACAAGTGGCAGAGCCAGGCTGGCAGTCAGAAATTAAATTTGGGGTCGCCTGCACTCAGGAGAGGAACAAGGTGAGATAATAATAACAATTCTTGGTGATTTGTAATCAAAGTCCCCCAGAACAAGAAAGACATCAAGGTTCTGGAGAGAGAAGGGCCACAAAGATGGGGAAGAGTCTGATGAGAGTCTGAGGGAGCTGGGGGGACTCAGCCTGGAGAAAACGACATTCAGGGGGGACCTTCTTGCTCTCCACAACTCCCTGATGGGAGGGTGGAGCCAGGGGGGGATCAGTGTCTTCTCATAAGTAAAAAGTGATAGAACAAGAGGAACCAGCTCCAGTTGCACCAGGGAAGGTTCAGGTTGGATATTTGGAAAAATTTCTTCACTGAAAGGATGACCAAGCATTGGAAGGGGCTGCCCAGGGTGGAGGTGGCATCACCATCCCTGGAAGTGTTAAAAAAACCGTGGAGATGTGGCACTTGGGGACATGGTTTAGTGGTGGCCCTGGCAGTGCTGGGTTAACAGTTGGGTCAGTGATCTTGGAGGTCTTTTCCGACCTTAGGATTCCATGACCCTAAGACAGATCCGGGATGCAGTGTCCCCTGCAATGTGGCAAATGTGGCACTGGTGGAGCTTATTTGGACAGGACTCCCTTGGAGGCAAGAGCAGAGCTCAGAGGGTGACTGAACAAGAAATTTGGGGTTTTTGGGGGAAGCAGAGCACTACAGAGCCTTTGGTCTGTGTTCTGACCTCACAGCATTCCTCTGCTGAAATCCATGATGTTATCCCAGCAAATCCTGGTTTTATTGCGTGTGGCAAGGTATCATTATGGGCTGTCCAGGGTAACAGAGTGGCAGTGGATCTGACAGGTTCAGATCAAAGAACCCTGCTCCGGCCCAGGATCCCACTGTGTCTCACTGAGTGTCACCTCTCTGCTTTTTTTGGGTTTTTTAGCAATTATTTAAGTATGACGTAGCTGTAAAACCCAAAGGTGCTTAAACCCCAGTAAAAGCTAATCTGTGGTCTATTTGCAGGAGGGGTTT
The DNA here is from genome assembly GCA_013397895.1 of Origma solitaria. Lineage (NCBI taxonomy): Eukaryota > Metazoa > Chordata > Aves > Passeriformes > Acanthizidae > Origma > Origma solitaria. The sequence continues at coordinate 128,700 of VZRL01000811.1, read as the reverse complement.
ATAGATTGGGAAGGTTTTAGCATTTCAGAGATGCATCTGTGTAGAATGAAAGTTGCCGCTGTCAGCATCAAAGAGCTCTGAGCTGCTGAAGGAGGCTCTGAAGGTGGCTTTTGCATATTGACAGAATCTTTTTCAAGTTTAAATTTTTCCCTTGGATGTAACGGGAGAGGGGGGAGCTTGTGAAGTTCAGGACTGGCAAGTCAGGAGTGGATATTGGTTTAGAAAACATCCAAAGCATTACAAAGTTAAATAAGTAGGGTTTTTCTCCCATTTTTTTCTACCATTTGCTGCTGATGACCGCGCTGGAACTCAGGCCCCATCTTCAGCTCGCCCTGAGAAGGCAAAGAGCAGATAACAGGGATTAAATTGACAACAAAAGGATGTTTTCTCTTTTATGTATGTGTAGGTTATAAAACGATGGAGTGTTTCTTCTGGGGGCAGTGATAAAACAAGCCCGAGCGTAAGTCTGGCTTCTGTTTGCATTGAAGAGCATCCTGGAGCTATCCCAGCCCCTTCCATGACTTGAATCCAAACACATTCCTTCCCCAGCAGAAAACTCCTCGCCTTGTTGGCACGACCAAGGTCATCAGAATCCTGGAATACCCCAAACCCTTTCTCATCCCAGAGCAGAAGGGATATTTCCTGGATCTGCATTGCTGTTGTCTCTGATTTCCCTTTCAAATAAACAACCACAAAGTCAAGCTCCCAAGTCTCTCTCCAAGCCTGGCATTCTCCCAACCTCTCCTGGCAGCATGTCCCATTGTCCTCAGTCCTTTCCAAGATACGATGCTTTTCCTAAACTTCTTGCTGTTCCTCTCTCTTCCTTCATCTCCAAGGTCAGGAAAGTGCTGATGAAACTGGAACTAAATGTCTGCAGAGGACAGACATCCTGTGGGGATTCCTAGGAATGGCACTGGCCAGTTTTAGGGATCAGTTTGGGGGTTGATTTTAATGTAAATGCCACCCCCACTGTCCTCCTGTGTACTTAACCCTATCACATTAAACACAGAGTTCCTTTCACATGAACTCCTAAATCGTCAAATATAAAGGAAACAGTAACAGAAGAATGGGATGAAAGAACAGATCTTCTGTCTCTTTAGGAAAGGGGGTTGAAAATTCAACCATCACATTTATTTACTGTTCTGAATTTTTCCAGCTTCAGTGGTAAAATACGGTTTTTATAACCCCTTTTTAAGGGGTTTTCAGCCAAGACACAAAGGTTTGTACAAGCACATGTGTTCCTCCTTTTTAAGTATCCTGACACAGGGAACTTGGGATAAGTGTTAGTGCTGTGTACACTTGGAAGATAAAGAAAAATCTCCTCTGCTCACAGTCCCAGAGTAGTTACTGGCAAAGCTGGAAATATAATCAGGGACTCATTAAGGTGATTAAGAATCATTAAGGTTGAAAAAGACCTCTAAGGTCATCGGGTCCAACCATTAACACACCACTAAACCATGTCCCCAAGTGCCACAACTAAAAATTCTTCCCAGGATGTAAGTCCACCACTGCCCTGGGAAACCTTTTCCAATTCTTGTCAGTGCTTTCAGTGAAGAAATTTTTCCTAACATCCAACCTAAACCTCCCCTGGCACAACTTTTGAATATTTCCTCTTGTCCAGTCACTTATTACCTGGGAAAACAGACTGACCTCCACCTGGATACAACCTCCTTCCAGGGGCTTGTTGGGAATTTTAAGGGGTGACAGGTTTGGGGATGAATTCTCCTTTTCCATCAACCCATGGCCCAGGAGTTCCACATCCCACTGGGATTAGAGTGTCCCCTAGTCAGCTCCCAAATGAGTGGGGCTGCTCTGTCAGAGGGAGGCGATTCTGGGAACCAGGATATTGCCTGGAATGTCAGGCAGGTCTGAATCTTGCTCCCATTCCAGGCATTCCCAGGAATGTGGCACCGGTGTTCGCTGCTATTACTTTGCTGGAAACCAAAGCACATTCCTAATGCTGAAATAAGTTGAGCCTCGGAGTACAATAGTAAAGAATTGGCCTCCCTTGAGGAATAAACATGGATTTTTTCCGTATTTTCTTTTCTGTGGCTGCCCCATCCCTGGAAGTGTCCAAGGCCAGGTTGGACAGGGCTGGGAGCAGCCTGGGATAGTGGAAGGTGTCCCTGCCCATGGCAGGGGCTGGAATGAGAAGATCTTTAAGGTCCCTTCCAAACCAAACTATTCTGATTTTTGGCTGTATGGACTAATCAGGGATATAGACACTATTTCCCAAAATTAATTTTCCCATGCTAGGGAATTAATATCGGAGCAGGATGACATCCAGCAAGATCTGATGGCTGCAAGTTGGAAAGTCAGATTTTTAATGCACTGGTATGGCCTTACCATGATCCCGGCAGGTCCCTTCCAGCTCTGGATATTCTGTGGTAAATGTTTTCTCCCTTGCAGTCTTCAACACTAGATGAGGCAAGGAAGGTGGAGATGATTTTTTTCCTTACCCAGAAGGAAGTTTCAGTGTTGTAGCCAGGACTTTTTTGCTCCTGTTATGCTGGAATTTGGGACAGATTTTCTCTGTCCACCTGAAGAGACTGAAGAATGTAAAAACAGCATCTCAGGAGCAGCTGGTTTGCTGTGCTCACCCTCCTGCCAGACCTGTGGAGGTTTCACACTGTTGCCCTTCCATTAAATCCCAAACCAAACTGGAAGCTGGTGTGGCCCCTGAGCAGAAAACTGAATGAGCTGTGTGTGATGAATATTTATCCCCTGACAGCTTATTTGCAACCAGGAGGCATGAAAGGAACCAAAGACTTGGAGACAACCACAGCAGGATTTGCATCAAAATACACAGCCACCCACACCAGGCATCCCGATTAAAATTTAAAGCTCTCTTGGTGTCTGGGATGCACCAAACCCTCATTTTTAAGGCTGCAATAAGCAGTGAGTGGCTTCCACCTGGATTATAGATCTCTCTTTACAGCAGCTTGAAGGGATATTTTGCTGCCTGAATGGATGTAGATTGGAATGTTAGCTTGGTATTGACTCAGAGTTCTTCCTTCCTAATCACTCCCCTCACTTTGACTTGTTCTTTACCTCCCCAATTGCTACAGAAAAAAAAAAAAAATCCCATTGTTGGAAACCTTGCTGCAAGTTTGTTTCTCCCTTTCAAAGCCTGACCTTTGCCTGGCAGACTGCAGGCTCCACCATGCAATTTCTTTCCCTGTTTCCTCCTAAATACACTCAGTTACCAGGCTCTGAATTCTCGTAGCTGAGAGTTCTTCACATTAAAGCAGGGTAGGGGCTACTTCCAAGCTGCTTTGTACTACACAGGAAATGTTTTTGCTGTGCAGATCTGTATCCTCAGGGTTTAACATCTCCAGCACTGCTGCTCCCTGGGGATTAATTGCTAAAGAAATTCCAGAGCTTGGGCTGGACTTTGAGAGGGGTCTGTGGTTTTGCTGCCTTTAAATATGCCCAGGTTTTGCTTCTCCTACACTTTGATAGCAGTGAAAATGATGTTCCTGCCTTCCCCCTCAACAGGAGTCCTTTGATCCAGCTCCGTTAGAGAAGCTGGAATCACATCCATATCCCTCTTTCTTTGCCAGCACCTGGCTTTGCATTCATTTTAAACAGCAACTCTTCGCTTGTGCCGAGGTCAGCGCTGGGCAGAGCTCTGCGAATTCCTCAGATTTTCTCCTTCTTGTTGATGAGCTCCCTGCTACATTCAGCTCCCTGGAATGGCTTCTGCTTTGGCTCCTGTCCTGGAGCTCACGTGCAGCATCTGGACTCAGTTTGTAATTCATAGAATCACAGAATCGCAGAATGGTTTTTGTTGGAAGGGACCTGCGTCTCATCCCACCCCCCTGCCATGGGCAGGGACACCTTCCACTATTCCAGGGTGCTCCAAGTCCCATCCAGCCTGGACTTGGACACTTCCAGGGATTGGGAATCCACAATGTCTCTGGGAAAAAAACACAACTTTCAAATCCAGTCCCAAATCTCTGCTGATCCTGAAAAGCACTTGCCTCAAACCCCTCTGTAAAAAGGTAACGAAGTCTTTTCTGACTTGTCCTTATTTCCTTCTGGACAGATTTTCTGTCTTGTTTCCTTGCTTTCTTTTCTCACAATGAGATTTTTCTTCACTTTCCTCTTTGGATATCTGGAGATTCGTCCATTCCACCAGCACTTGCTTTGGAGCGCTGGTGGAATGGTGCTGAGAAAAAAGGACCATGCAGTGGGCATGGAGTCACAGCACAAGGACTGAGGGTTTTAAAATGACAGAGGGCAGGTTTAGATGGATATTAGGAACAAATTCTTCCCTGTGAGGGTGGTGAGTCCCAGAGAAGCTGTGGCTGCCCCATTCCTGGAAGTGTCCAAGGCCAGGTTGTATTGGGCTTGGAGCACCCTGGGATAGTGGAAGGTGTTCCTATCCATGGCAGGGGGGTGGGATGAGATGGTTTTTAATGTCTCTTCCAGCCCAAACCATTCCCTGATTCTCTAATTCTATGATTTTATGAATATTGATCCCCACTCAGGGCTCCGTCTCCCCGGTGTGCTCTGCTACAGGAATTGGGAAATTCCAATTCTGCTACAGGAATTGGAAAATTGGGAAGCTGTGCTCTCCTCCTGTGTGTCCCTCTGCAAGGGAAGCTCCACTTATGGCAAGGATGTCTCTATGCCACATCTTTAATCCTCTCTGCACAGCTTAAAGGCAAATTTTAACAGACCAATTAATGCAGTTTTCATAGGGAGGAGCTCTGCATAAAGTCCGATAATTACCGCAATAAATTCTGTTATGAAAATGATGTCAAACCTTAATTCAGTCAGCCATAAACCATCTGCCAGCTCCCAGGTACCCAAACACACCATCAATCAGAAGTTCACCTCCTCCTGCAGATCATCCAACACCTTTTGTCCCAAGAATTAGGGGACAAAATTTGTCCCAGAGAAACCTCCTGTTCCCCATGTCCTCTGCACCAGGCAGTGGCCACCAGCACATGGAAACTCCTGGTTTTTTGGGCTCTGAAGTCTAAATAATTATTTATGGAGTCTGAATAAAAGAATCTATGAAAAATCATGCTTTGGGTGCTATCCCCTCCCGAATCCCCTGTGAGACACAGGGCAGCCCTAAATGTTTTCAGCATTTTAGGGAATTTAGTCCTCCAGGTGGGCTCTTCACAGATCATAAGCATTGCCCCAAAAAAGATTGGGATTGGACCAGCTGGATTTACAGCAAGGACGCTCTGGAAAACTGCCTGTTCCTCATGCTGGTGGGACCACAGGCTTTCTGTGCAGCCTTCAGGCTTTGCAGGAGTCAGTAAAAGACCTCCTTGATCCAGAGCCTGTTCACCATCAGCAGTGTGGCCTCGCTAGAATTTGTCCCACAGCCACCCCTTCAGGCTTGATGAACTTCAGACAATACAGAAGCAGAAGGCGAATTTTTATTGCCCAGCAAATGCTGGGTATTTCATGTTTCTTAACTGATTTCCAAGTTAAAATCACAAATTATTTTGACTTTTTTTTTCTTTTCAGTTTAATTTAATGAAATTCTGAACAAAGTCAGCCGGTTCCTTTTATTTTGCTTTTCTCCTAAATGAAAAAAAAAAAGCATAATCTTTGTAGTTCAGTAGCATAAAATGAAAGAACTGCAGCTATTTGTTTCCAAGAAGGAAAATTTATCATTCTCTAAAGAAACAAGACAGCTTTCCCATTTTCTAATCACTTTTCATCGACATTGATCTGAAGATGGATTAGACGGGCGTGAGCCACATTTATCTTTCCAATTCCCTGCTCTGCTCTCTGAATAACTTCATCCTGGTCCTGCAGTCATCAGTGTCATGGGGAGGAGACCATTTGGGTCATGGAATATCCTTCAAGTTGACATCAGAGGCAAAGAAAACAGCATGGGAATGGCTGGTTCCAGGGGAGTTATCACCCAGCGATCAGTGGAAAGCCCTGAATTGCTCTTCAGGTTATTCGGGGTGACCGTAAAAACTGGGTATTAAAAAGTGAAAACAAACAAAATCAAGCAAAACAGACCCAGGGAGGTGCAGCTTGAGCAGCCTGAGCATTTCGTGGCCTTTTGTCCAGCTCTGGGGTCCCGGCACAGGAAGGACGTGGACCTATTGGAGCACCAAGATGATCAGGGGGATGGAGCAGCTCTGCTGTGAAGAAAGGCTGGGAGAATTGGGATTGTTCAGCCTGGAGAAGAAAAGGCTCCAGGGAGACCTGAGAGCCCCTTCCAGTGCCTAAAAGGGCTCCAGGAGAGCTGGAGAGGGACTTTGGACAAGGGATGGAGGGACAGGACAAGGAGGAATGGCTTCCCCCTGCCAGGGGGCAGGGTTGGATTGGATATTGGGAAGAAATTCTTCCCTGTGAGGAAGCCAGCGAGCTCTGGCTGCCCCATCCCTGGAAGTGTCCAAGGCCAGGTTGGACAGGGCTTGGAGCAACCTGGGATAGTGGAAGGTGTCCCTGCCCATGGCAAGGGGGTGGAATGAGATGATCTTGAAGGTCCTTTCCAACCCAAACCATTCTGGGATTTTATGATGATTCTCTGAACACCCCAGGGTGGGGAGGGCCCTGCTCAGCACCATCACATTCCCATCCCCACCTTGAGTAGTCCAGCACAGGAGATTCATTGCAGTCTTTCAGGGTCAGCTTGAGCAGGAGAAGGCTGTGTGAATTATCCCAATGCACTTTGCCTCTGTCAGAGTTTTGGGAGTTTTGTTGGCATTGCATCCTAAATATCCTTTATCCCAAATCCTCTCCCTCCACTGTAAAAATCTGCAGCCAAAATGAAACCACAGCTGAATGAAGGAGACTCCCAAAGCCACCAGGATGATGAACACCTCCAGTTTGCAGCTGGTTTTTCCCCAGCACTGAGTCTTGATTCTCCCTCCTTTCCTAACCCCTTTTTTTTGCTCCACCATCCTGGCACCAGGCAGGGTCTGATAAACATTTCCCTCCTTCCCAGAAGCTCCTGGGCTGTGTCAGGCCAGAGTGATGGCTCTGTCCCTGGGAATTGCTGGCAGAGCAGCCCCTGGTGCTTTCAGCCCCAGGCTGGGGCCAGTTCTGGCTGTCTCCACGGCGCCAGGCCCCGAGCCAGCCCTGGCGCCTTTTCCAGCCGGATTACACCTCCGTCTCTCCAGGTTTTTTCTTTCTTTTCTATGCACAGCTCCGTTTTCCCTCCTGTCTGCAAGGATTGCTAAGACCCCAGAGTGGAGCTGGAGGGAAATGCCAGGGTTGGGGCATGAGCCCAGGGGCTGTTCCTGTGTCCTGCTTGAGTGGCCAAGACCCCATAAAAACTTTTTTCCATATGGAGGGAAAGAAAAGGGGAGCTGTTCCCAGGAGCCTGCTACCAATTCCCAGGGTGCCTTGTGCCAAGAGGAGATTTTCTTTTGTCTCCCAGCATCCTTTCCAGAGCTCTGCCAGGCTGATTAACCTGCTCAGAGATCCCTGTGGGCACCGAGTCCTCCTGCAGCCCCCCCTGAGCCATCCCCTCCTCAGTGCATCACCAGAGAAGCCTCAATTCTTTTCTGAGAAATGGAAAAAACTAAGAGCAGGTCTCCTTTCTTCATTTCCTCATTTCTCAGAGCTCTTTTTCGTCTTCTAACTGCAAATAAATGTCTTGGGAGTCACTGATCCTGCCACAGTCACAGGGAGATAACGCATCACACTAAAAAGGATGATGGAAACCATCACGTGGGGTCAGACCCAAGGCCAGTTTCTGCCTCCTCCCCATGGAGAGGAGCTTGGAAAAATAAAAAGGCAAGCCCATGGTGGTGCCTCCTCAAAAAGATCCCCCAAACTTCATGCTCAGAGCCCCCTAATGCAGAGTGGTGTCACTCACTTCACTGCACGGCACCAAATGGATGCTGATTTTGGGAAAGTTTCCATGTACTTTTCATGAGTTTGGAAGTTTCAGGATGAACAGAGAGCTGTGGAGAGCTGCTCTGGAGGTTGGCCGGGCCCTGTGTGCAGGACCAGCTCCTGGGGTTCACTCCTTGGTGCTCTGGAGTTCCATTTTTGGAAGAGATGATCCCAATCCCCACCCTCAGTGTTCCATTCCTGCCATCCACAGGCCCCCGAGAGCTTCATAGACTTCTTCCACATCCAACCATCATCTCCTTTCAGGCCTAAAAGTGGTAGCCTGAAATCTTTCCTCCCACAGAACATTCCCTATAACTTTATCCCTGGCTGGAAACTGTCCACCTTTATCATTTTCCCTTTATCCTTCCCTCAGGAAGCCCATGGAGTGCCCAGAATATTCAAGATGCAGACTGGAGCTGTGCACTGCCATAATTACATTTTCTCTTTCATTTTCCCTTCCTTCCTTATTTATTCTCCTCTTGATAACCCACAACATTTTACGTCTAGGTTTTGAATAATTGTTGTCACCCTTGGGTGTTTTTCCCCAGTGACAGAGCTGATCTGTAGATGTGAGCTCATCATTGTTTGATTCTGGGATTTTTTTTTCCCCTCAATTTCTGTTCCCTACATGGATTTTCAGCTGCTCTGGCTCACTAGCCTGTGACGAGGAGGGCTCTGAGGTTTGCTGATCACGTTCAGGGTGCATGATCAGATCTGGGAGCATCCTCCCAGCATGAAGGAGAGGCTGAAGGTCAGCAGTGTGGCAGATGGAGAGGCTGTTAAAGCAGGGATTGGCTGGGGATAGAACCTGACGCTGAAGGTGGCCATAAATAATGCCAGCAAAAAATGGCTTTCATTTGAGGGGAAAAATCAAATTATTTATGAACTTCGTGCATAAGAGCACTTTTGCTGCTCACTAATACAGCCATGGACATCGGCAGCTTTGAAAACTTGTGGCATTAGAGCAGCTATGGGAGAAAATATGTTTTTCATTGAAAAAAATCTGTCCTAGCCAAGGTTTTTTTCACCTTTTGGGAAACTTAATTTCATTCCAGTTTTTGCTTTCTATGTGCTTTTTTCTCTATGCTCCTTCCTGCTCCATCTTTCCAGGCAGACCGATGGTCTCCGAAAAACACTGTGGGTGGAAATTTCCCTTCAGGAAACTTCCAACTTGTCTCATTAAGACCCACGCAAGAGTTAAATAGGTTCCAGTTTTTGGTGCAGTGGTTCTAAAATAAGTTCCAAAATATGTAATTGAAGAAGAAAAGAATTTCATCACCTTTTCTGCCCTGTTAGTATTAATCACTGTCGTGTTATATCATGGAATAAAGTAAGAGTAACAGCAACAGCATAAGCAAAGCTCTGTATTGTAGAGTTTAATGAAAACCTCAGCTGTGGATTTAAAGAAATTGAGTGTTTTACATCCTTCTGAGCAAGATTTTTATTAAACCTGATTAAAAAAAAATAAACCAGACAACAATTCTCTTTAAAAGGGCTTAAAAACTTATTTTTCTCCCTTTGAATGAAAGTAATTTCAGAATGTTTTCCCTTCATTTTGAGATGTTGTACCTGGTTTGTACATTCACCACCTTCTAATCACCAAATGCTCACACCCAGAGCCTTCTCCTTGAGCGTTTTGGGGTGCAAGACCAACTTCAGGCACATCTTATTTTTATATTAAACTTTGGACAAGCAGAATTCATGGCTTGGGTGATCCAATGAAAGCTGCCCCTGGAGGGATAATTCCACAGCAGCATTGCAGTGTGGAGCTGGGAAAAACAACAGCCTTAGAAAAACATCTTGGGAAAGGACAAAATGAGAAGCTGAGGTTGCTGGATGAGCCTGCAGCAGATGGGAATTTAGGTTTCCTACGGAGCTGCAATGATCTCAGCAGCATCCTGGAGTACAGATGTGACCCCACAGTCTCTGTGTGGCTCCATCTCCCCTCAGTCAGTAAATTTTGGTGACAGCACTGAGCTGTGACACGTCCTGGGCTGTGTGTCCCCTGCATGTCTGGCTCCTCACCTTCTCCACAGATTTTCCCTCCTCATTGTCATCCTCCACAAGCTGCTTTCCTCCCACCCTTCCCACTTTTCCTTTGGCAGGTAGCTCAAAAGGGCTCTGTCACATCCAGGGAAGCCTTTTCTTGCTCAGTGCTGGAGTGTTTTTGTGGGGATAACTAGTTGTGAAAAGCATCGCTGGTGCTTGGAGGGGAGAAGTTGAGTGGAGCACCTCATTTAAAGACTTTCTTTTCTACACTCACTGAAGAACACACCCATTTTCCAGCCCCTGAGCTCTCCCCAGAGCCTTGTCTTGGTGCATATCTGCAAAAATGTGGAAAGAGATTTTCTGGATCGATATCCATGGTGGGATACTGGTGGGAGATTGGGTCAATAGAGCCTCCAAGGCTTGGTGTGGAGTTGGTGGAAATACTTGGAGCCTCAGAGCTGAGCTCCAGCTCCTCCCAGCAGCACAGATTTGGTTCCCTGGCGGAACAGGGAGCAGGTTTTGCTGCAATTAAAGTGTCTATAAATAGTTGTGCTGCATAAGGAATGTGCATCAAATGCAACGTGTGTTCAGAAAGACCTCACTGTAATCTGGATTTCACAGAACGGGTTGGGTTGGAGGAGACCTTAATGATCCTGTAGTTATCCTATAGACAATTTCCACTATCCCAGGCTGCTCCAAGCCCTGTCCAGCCTGGCCTTGGACACTTCCAGGGATCCAGGGGCAGCCACAGCTGTTCTGGGCAACTGTGCCAGGGCCTCCCCACCCTCACAGAGAAGAATTTCTTCCCAATATCCAATCTAAATCCACCTTACTTCAGCTTAAAGCCATTCTCCCATGTCCTGTCACTACATCTGTGGAATTCTCAAAATCACACTTAATTTTTCAGTAGCAAAAACCTCAGCTGAAAGCTGAAATATCCAGGCATTAAGCGATGGAGGTGGCAGTGGAAAGAAAAACATTTCCTTCCTGAAAAATAGACAGTTTGTACACCAAGTGTCATTTTTATTGACACCCCACTTTATTTTGGATGATAAGCTGCACAGAAAAAATGATTTGTTGATACAAGAGCATGTAAAATCATGGTATTTCTTACATTGGTACTAATCTTTATTTCTTTCTCTCTCTCCTTTCTTACATTTTCCTCCTCCTGCAGCAAGAAAAACAGCAGACACCAAACAAGAGACCCTGGGAAGGCATCAGGAAAGTCCAGTCCCCACCATCATGGGTTAAAAAGGACATCGAACCTGTGGCACAGTCTCCCCTAGAACTAAAAACTGTAGAGTGGGAGAAAACAGGGGCCACCATCCCCTTGGTGGGACAAGACATTATTGACCTTCAGACAGAGGTCTGAGCGGAAAGGGAAGAAAAAGGACTTTTTTTTTTTCCGGAAAACAAACGAAACAAACAAAACAAAAAAACCCACGTTTTAAAGAAATGATTAAATTAAATCGGAACAGAGCAAGAGAAGTGTTTGGTTTCTTTTGAAACCTTTGGTAAGATGGAGTAACTTTTGTATTGTTCTCAGCAGAGAGGGGGAATATTACTTTATAGAGTATAGTAGCTGTAGGTTCAGGACAACACGAGCTTTCCCAGGCAGGACTGGAGGAGTGAGCCTGGAAGAGAGCGAGGAGGAGGAGGAGGAGGAAGGTGGGGAGGGGCTGCAGGGGACAAGCCCTGCCGAGATGCTCTCGGGTCACAGGAGCCTTCCTGCTCCACCACGGGGAGGTGTGGAAGGACCAGCAGCCACCACAGAAGGTCGGAGTTGTTTGGGGACACCGAGAGGGGACACCTGCGGGAGCTCTCAAGGGGCGGTGGCATCCCTCGCTCCCTGCCTCTCCCTCGCCAGCTCATCCGAGATGGAAGGAGATGGGACGTGCCAAGCAGTGGCCCAGAGGACATTGCCACTCCTGAGTGCCACGCCACGACCTGGCAGCAGCTCCCCACGGAGGGGGACATGGTGGCATCACCCGCGGCTCAGGTGGAGAGGTGAGGTGGGGCTTCCTCCTCTCATCCCTCCCCTGCGGAGCTCCCGCGCGGGAGGAAAGGACCAGCTCCAAATCTCCAAATCCTGCTCGCCCCATCTCCGGGGAGAGGGTGGAAGGTGGTTGAAAACAAGACCAACAAGAAGAATGTAGGTCGTTGTCGTTGACTGTTAAATAGATAAACTCAGCACGGGCCTTGCGAAGGTCCACTTGGCCTCATCCTTTTTTTTTTTTTTTTTTTTTTTTTTTTTTCTTTT